>JABFTP020000144.1:72913782-73461264 GCA_013387265.2 Cryptolaemus montrouzieri | reverse complement strand
ATATATATATATATATATATATATATATATATATATATATATATATATATATATATATATATATATATATATATATATATATATATATATATATATATATATATATATATATATATATATATATATATATATATATATATATATATATATATATATATATATATATATATATGTAGAATGTGCCACCCCTATCTCAAGATGGACTGACTATGGCAGAAAAAGCTGAGACACTTCCACTTTTGATTGGAGGAGGACCCAATTGTGAGCATGTAAATTCATTCGAGAAAGTATCTCCATTTAATATCACACACCTTCCATGTCAAGAAAGATTGATTGTAGCGTCAATTTTCGATTGGAGGAAGCCCAAGTTTTGAGTTGGTTCAGAACATGTAAAAGCACCTATGTAGAACTCATTATTGGGAAAGTGGATCGAGTGGCATACTATTGGTAAGGTCATTCAATTCTCCATTTAAAAATAGTATTTTCATATCTTATTCACAGCGAAAGTTTGTATTTCAATGAAAATTTGACCATGCCATAAATCAAATAAAATACTCAAAATGATCTCCTTATATGTCCATATAATGATATTTTTCAGGTCATGTGGTATAAACGAAATAAAGTTTTAAGATGACCCCATGAAAAGAAATTTGGAGGACTCAAATTAGGTGACCTGGCTGGACCTTCAACTATTCTTCTTCTGTCAATCCACTGACTTGGGAAATTTGCATTCAACTATTATCGCACACGACATATAGGGAATGGAAAATTTTCGTTTGAATACAAATTTTCATTGTGTAGATAAATTTTGAGTTAGGTGCTGCTGAGGGTGGGGTTAACTGAACTTTTGTTTGATATTAAATATTCATGAAGATACTATTTTGAATGGAGAATTAAAAGACCTTTCCAACAATATGCCACTCGACCCCTTTCCTAAAATGAATTTTGGCTGAGGGTAGGTGGTGGATTTGACTGATCCAAACCAATTCAGATATTGGTATTCTTCAAATCAAAATTGACGTGTCCCAGCTTCTTCCGCTACAATCAGTCTTCCTTGACATAGAGAGGGTTGCAAGATTTCTATTGAATAGAAATTTTGTTGTGTAAATAAATCTCAGCTTAGGTGGTGCTGAGGGTAGGAGGTTGATTTTACATGCATATATTTGTATTATGTATGCTCATATACACTGCTTCAGCATGTAGTTGTAGCATGAATTAATGTCACTTTCAGATACTGGGATGGAATTTGTTACACATCTACTTATTCATTGTTCAAACTTTGAATCCCAGTTCCAGTTGCCCTTCCAACAATGAAGAGTGTTTTTCAAGTGTTTTTCATTTTTTAATTCTCGAAAGCATAGCTAATTTTGGAATTGATTTTGATTTAATATGTGAAGGAATGGTAAGAACCCATAACTCCTTTTGAGACTTTAAATCGTTTGTTTTTCTCTGTATATGGGCTGAAATCCCACTGACTTTGGGAGGTAATTCATAACGAAGTTGCTAAGGAGACCCTCAATCTCCTATAATGAATTTTATGCTGCCGATATAAAACGCTATTCTGTGTTGTATCTCTAAGAATAGAAGATCGATCAATTCTAAAAAATTCTATTTCTACGTAACTTTGACACTAGATTCTTTGAATCATTATTATTTTTATCATTCATTTTCAATCAACTTCGCAATAACGTCAGTTTACCGCTCTACTTGAAATTCACTCACTTCAATAGTTACTTCGTCAAATCATTAACTTATAACATCTTTGTTTCCTCAAAATCATTAAATCTAATAAGATGGTATGAAAACCGATATTGACGACGTGTTTTCTCTGATACTTCGCCCAATATTGCTGCAATGGTAGAAAAAAAGTTCTTCAAATATGAAGACAAAAATTCAAAGAACAACATAAAGCCATTTCAGCCTAGTGCAATGTGTGAAAGTGGGAAGATATTTAGATATTGTCTTGATGACTTATTCTTCAGAGGAAGCAATAGCACAGTTATCTTCTAGCCTATGGTAATATTCACGGTTAATTAAAATGTTATTATATTTGTTACCGCAAATCAGTGCAAGACATTCACTGCTTCTTAAAGCATCAGGCAGTTGTTTATGAAATGAAAAATTCGATAAAGGCCATATAGAAATATTTTTGGATGAAGCGCCAGATGAAAAAAAAAATTCTTCTAATAGTTGACAGAGCGGGGTGCGATGAACTTGCGAAAATGAAAATAAGTCAAGTCCAAGTTAAAAATTCAACTCTTTCTGCAGGAGCTAGGTAACTCTTCTGGTTTACGGTAGTGGCAATGTTTCACAATTAAGGGGGCATGAGGACTGGTAGAGCTCCTGTATAGCTGAAGGATACATAGAAGATTCTACTACTAAAAGAGAAACTTCCAACAAAAAATTCAGCAGAACCATCAGTATCCTCATCAAATCATAGTTTTTACAATGAAAATTGGTTATATGATATTTGGGCATCTTAATCTAATTCTGAATATACTAGTACCTCTGAAGATTCGGTAGTTGGCAAATATTGTAATTGAAAATGTAAAATGCAGAAAATTGCATTTTCATCTTTAAAGCAGTTGATTAAAGGTAATTATATTTTTCTGCGAATTTTTTTCACATTTCTGTCATTCCATCACATCCACCAATAGTAGTTCTGGTTAAAATGAAGAATGAAACGTTAACATGATCATTATGTTTCTACTTCTTTTTTTTCAGAACACGCTTAGAGTCTAGTTCTTAATAATGTACCAGAAACGGTCGAGACAGGGTTCTTTCTCAGATTTTCTCTCCCTGTTTTCTTGAATCTTATGATATTACGTATAGTTTGCCCACTTCTCCTCATTTTTCTGAATTTACACTTTTGGCGCGATTGTTGGAATCTTCACTTGTTTTTAAAGATTATTAATTCCACATACTGTGCTCCCTCCCGATCGTGTTTTTAGACTCACATCATGATATGCCATTTACCAATATAGTTTTTTTGATTTGAAATGTTCTCTTCTTTTATTCAAATAAATGAAAAATCAATAATAGATTGATTGGTTATGTGGAAAATGATAATATTAAATGACTTGTATATGAAGTTTAAGTTTTCATTAATGATATTAACAATGAAAATTGAGTCCTATTCAACTATTATTTACGATTGCAGAAAAAATCTTGTGTGTAGTTCTAGCAAATATAAAATTGTCGTTATTAAATTATTGACCGATGCGCAGTATCATTGTATCACTTTGCATTCTTAATCCACAAATTGCTAATGTCAGGAACTGAATTATCAAGCTTTCCTCAGCTATCTCATAAAAATTAAAATGGGAAAATGGATGACTTTGCGTTTTTCCAATGATGTTTGCATGCAAAAGTGGATGACTTTGCTTTTACTATCCTTTGGTATCACTGAAGTGATTTCATAATCTGAATTAAAGAGAAATTTAATCATTTTTATCAACATGCTAGCTAAATCCACATATATTCTCCCGTCTTATCAAATGAATTCTAGATTTATTCCCCAGATTTTCTGCCAATTAAGTTATATCCAATTTACAGAACCATCAAGAAAGGCAGTAAAATTGGATCAACAATTTGTCAGTTATGATAAGAAAGGCATAATGAAATTATAATTTCAATGTGTGTCCGAATTTTGGCGCATATTTTGTTCCTTCTGCCAATTCTTATACTGTGAAAACATCATATCATAACGGATAATATTTAGAAAATATAAGCAAAATATATCAGGTATTCCAAAAACAATGTCTCCTAAAATTTTTGATTGATTTCAATGAAAAATTAACTGAATTGCAGCTTGAATTATATTCAGACAACCTAAAACAGTTTCAATGTCTGTTCCAGAAATACCGGAAGTTGACCTCTCTGACTTTTGAAAAGTGATCCCATTTTTTAATTTTTTCTCAGACACTTATTCAATTCTGGATATCTTCAGCGTAAAAAGTATTACTCAAAAATTCTGTATTATCCGAGAGATAGAAATCGTCAATTTCGAAAGGAAACTATCATTTCATCATCGATGTAATTCGTAGCTGGGACTGTTTTAGTTTGTGATAAAATTTTTCTGTCGCAGATAATGTTTTGGCCGCCTTTATTTCAGCTTGGATAACTCACATTATTTCATATTTTGGGTAAAAAAACTAAAAACATAACAGATGATTTCGAGGAATCCTGAAGTGAGTTCTATTGCAGGATACCAAAGAAAATCACAGAGCAATCTTCATAGAACTGTAATGGATATCATTAGCGATTATTAACGAGAAGTTATGACAGATTAAGTACATATCTGCTAGTTCTGGTTATTGTTTCGTTTTGAGTCTTTTTCACGAATAATTAGTAAGTACGGCACATGAAAATTAAGTGAAGAGATACATGATATAAGCCTATTCACAGTCTAACAGAAGAAGTTCTCGAGTATTTCGACTCTATCGGGTACGATTCAAATGTTCGAGTAGGATTGAAAATGAACTTGCATGATGTCTATTTTCACCTAATTTTCGTAATCGGTTTTACTAAACAATGAAAAAAGGAACGAAACAATAATAATGATAAGCAGGTAGGTGCCTAACCTCTGATAATTTTTCGTGAATAATTGCGAATGATATCCATTATTGTTCTATGAAGATTGATATAAAGATATTCTGTCACAGATCTTACTTCATGGGTCAGTAGATTCTGCTGTTACGTTCCGAGTCTTTTTTTTTACCCAAATTCGGTACACGTTATTCTACCACACAGCTTAATTCACAATTCATTAGAATAATCTGTTCCCATGGATTGTTATGATCGAAAGTTAATATAAAAATTATTTTTCTGTAGTTTCATCGAATTTTTAGAATTTCTTTCATGGGTGACCCCCTGAAAGCTTTTCTTTTCGAGGACCATAACGAACATAGCAATTCAAAATCAGCTGAATATATCTTTTTATTGCCAAATTTTTAAGAGAAACCACAAAAAATATAAAAGAATGAGTGCTGTGAAACATTGAAATAGGATTGCGGTTTTACATTTCTGGCAGTAACTTCAATACTACGGAAGAAAAACTCGATTGATGGTTTTGTTTGTTCTTTGTTTTTTATTTTTCTTTCAAACTTGGTAAGAGTTCTCATTTTATATGTTGAAAATTAAAACATTTTTTCAAAGAAAAATTTCCATTATTTCAGAGACTTTTAGTTTTCTTGCTGAATATTGAATCTTTTCAAAACATCATTAATCCTTAACAAACCACCATATAAATTATTGTAACTGCTCATTTGTTTCGTTTTTATGTCTATCTTGGGAAAATGATTCAATGATGCATTTTTCGGTAATTGGTAATGATTTTGTTAAGTTTTCAAAAATATTTCTGTAATTTTCACGTTTAATTGTACTATATGAATGCGATCTGCTTATTCCAAAAGCAATAGATGATTTTATCATTTACAGAAGGATAAAGGATTATAGTTATCTTGTATATCATCAGTTATAGCTGACAAATCGAAGAGATCGAAAGATACAAAAATCAGAGTTGCGTGTGTCTATTTCGTTCAAAAAGATGAAATTAAATGTCAGTTACCAGGAAAAAGATATTGATTCACCAGCCTCGGTGTCAAAGTAACTTTTGTCAAAATATGAACAGTGTGGACAGATTTCGATGTTACAGTAATGCAGCTTTGTGGAATAGAGTGAATAGAGGGAACTGACCTTCTTTCTCGCCTTTTTTTTTCGTGACAAATTCTCCTTTCGGAATCAATGAAATGTCAATATGTTAAATATTATTGAAGTTATGTTAAAATGGTTTTGTCATTTTGGGAATATCTTTTCATGTAGAATCGAACTACGTGAGGCCTTTTTGTCCTACTGCATTCAAATTAGAATGCATACTTAAGTTTTCTCAAACATGAACCACAGGATACTTCGATTTCGTCAAATACGAGGTATTTTCCTTTCCAAAAATATATCACATAGGTACTGAATTCATTCATCCAGGACGTTTTTACGTGAAAAACAGAAAATTGTATAACTTTCACCTAATTTCTTCTAGTAACTCTATGGCCATTTATAGAAATTACATGGAATGATTGAAACAGCTTAAGTATGTTCTGTGCTTTCATTATAATAGTTTAAAAATTTATTTTTGCTTGATAATCCTCAAAAGATTTAATGTTACATAAACAATATAATGTTTTTCATCAAATTACAACTATTACATGAATATAATAGCGTTTGTAGCAACGAAACGACCATGCCGTACGAGAATTTTGAACCCATACTGGCATACAATCAACGTTGAATATTAACATGGCGATTCAGAACAAACATTAATGAAACTCTCATTAATTGATGTAAATGTAAGAAATCATTTTGAATTATTCGTGTATGGTTTTTTTCTTCGAAGAATAAAAGTTCTTATGTAAAACTGAAAAAAACCAGTAAATTATTCTATTTTATAAAAGTAAAAGTATCCCTAAATGAGATTTTGACTTTACTTAATGATTTCAAAAGTAATGGCTGTTTATGTTGATCCAGTTCCAACCGAAGCTCCTTGCGGTAGCAGTCACTCATCCATCGAGGTTCATCTAAAATCAATCAGACAAAAAAATTAATTATGTAAATAGATAATCTAGTGCCTGATTGGAGCTTTTTTCTTTCAAGTTTTTAAAATGGCTGCCTCATAAAAATTTTTTCCAGATTTTCGGAAAAAAACCAACAATTAATTGTTTATAAAAATCGAAATTGAAGGAAGCAAAAAATCCTTTGATCAGGCACTAGTGCTTCATTTTTTAAAAAAGCTGAATGAATTTCATTTGAATCTATTGAGCGGTTTTCGAGCTACAGGGGTCACTAGTTCAGGAAACATAATTTTGAGACAAAGGCATTTGAAATTCTACACTCAATTTAAGTAAAATAATACATTTTATTCAATTACTTACACCGTGTCATCTATTCCTGAGTCATAAAATACTACTTCAGCTATTGTAGCAGCTTCCAAAATATCTATTTGATGTTGTCTCCATAGCATTCTACCTTCTCGAGTGTGGTCGTTAGCGCGCTTATCTGCCACTTTCACAGGTGCAGTATCGGTTTTTATACACACCGATGAGAATTACGCCCACAATCAAGTTCCAGTGTGTTCATTATGATCAATAATGATTTCATACCTTCATTGAATATACCAGTAGCTATCTATGTAGCAATTTCTACAACAGCAAAACTAGTATTTATCGTTTTTGGGCATATTTTCCACACTAGTTGGTTGAAGCTCTCATTATTATTCTGATTGAATCCACCTACATATCTTGAAAGTAAATTAACATTACTGAAATCTTCATAAATGGGCTTGATAGCTTCTGAAACATCGAGAGGTAAGGAGGAATATTCTTGAGTATAAGTAGCAAGCTCTCCACTTGCTTCAGCAGATAAGAGCACCAAGAATCTTCGCCTTTTGAACACATACTACTACCTGAGAACCCTTGGCTACTCATCGAATAACTCGAAAAGTTTGTGTCGGATTCACTTCAAATTTTCAGAGAATATATCCAAGTTATCATACTTTAATAAACAGAAAAAAAACCGATTTTCTGGAAGTTATGACTACACTTAAACCCTTGATCATTTACAACTTTCAATCCGAGTAGTTTCCAAATTTTCCATTCGAGAAAAAGGCGTTCGCGAGATTTAACGAGCGATTTTTAACCCATTTTTTCTAGACATTCACTTTTTCATTCAAAGACAATAATTTAATATGGATCTTTGCATAAAGTCACAGATTTTTCACCTCTGATTGAAATAGTATATTCCAAAAGAATATTCAAATAGTGGCTTTCTGTTTACAATTTTTCTGATACAAGTTTGACTTTAACAAGAGAAACAGATGATTTATTAAGTAAAGAAGATGTTTTTTCATCTTCTCCTATGCAAACCGTTTTGATTCATCTGAATTAATCCTGTAGAGTCGCTGCCTGGGTTTGAAAAATTTGAATTGTTATGAAGCCTCGATCAATTTTTCGATATTATTATGTCAAATTTAAATTTCATCTTCCGATACAGCATATACTGATACTCGAAAAATAAGCATCACCGAGTCGAATAACTGATCTGGAAAAGTACTCTCTCTATCTCGTTTCCGCTGAGTGCTATTAGCAAAAAATTAAATCTCACTTCGGAAAATAACAAAAGTTGACCTTCACCCGAACTTCTCAAACGGTAACCTCATATTTTCTTCCTTCAATTTTGAGTATCTGATGAGGAAGTACCATTCAAACACTATATGTTTCCTGAAGAAGAGTTCTCGAATTCTCGAAAAATTTCGGAAAAAACTCACAAATCAAATTGTAAGAATTGGCGACTTTTTTTGTCCTAGCTGATTATTAATTGAGTTCGGATAAGTCAGAATATTTCGTATTTTGTGAAGAAATACTCGGAATAAAGCAGAAGATTCTAATGAATCGTGAAGTACAGTCAGTCAAGTAACAGCGTGGTCGATTTTACCGACAGGTTATGAAAGGTGTCGCTCTAGTTTCTTCGCCAGCCGCTTAGTCCTTGATGCATTGTCAACAAAGAATCAGTTGTCGTTAATCTCTTTAAAGAGAATCAAGTTAAACGCCATGAGTGCTAAGTACGCGTTGCGCTACGGGGCTGTGTTCCTTTGCACCCACCCGAAAGCTCACAAAATATCGCAATCAGCGGCAGCTAAATATATGAAGTCGAAGGTATTTGAACAGAAGTGGGTACAGCGATATAAAATGTCTAAAAATGTCAATGATTTACCAGAATGTGGCTCGATAGGAGAAGTGGACAAAAGAGATGAAGAAAGAATAGTGAATCTGTTTTCGCAGAATCCTGCTTTAACACTGCGGTAAGGACAAGCAAAATTAAAAGCAAAAGGTTTAGATACATCTTACGAAACTATCCGAACCCATCTTCGTACTCATGACGTGAAATGGCGCAGCACAATGAAGAAGCCTCTGTTGACTGAAAACATGGAACAAAGCGACTCGCTTGGG
The DNA here is from genome assembly GCA_013387265.2 of Cryptolaemus montrouzieri. Lineage (NCBI taxonomy): Eukaryota > Metazoa > Arthropoda > Insecta > Coleoptera > Coccinellidae > Cryptolaemus > Cryptolaemus montrouzieri. The sequence continues at coordinate 73,452,265 of JABFTP020000144.1, read as the reverse complement.
CGCATGAGAATTGATAGATAATTTGAAAATGTCATTTTTACTGATGATAGAACATCATGAAGCAACGTGTGCTTGAGGACACGTTATGTCCTCAAGCGAGCCTGTTTAAGTTCCACCAATAGACTTGTTCAGCGGACCATAAAACACGGAATAGAGGTGCATCTTTGGAGCTGCTTCTCAAAGCAGGGATTCGGCACTTTGCACCGACAACATAAATGCCGAAAAAATGATAAATACCTACAAAAAGGCTTTACTGCCATTGCCAAGAGATGGTTCATCAGAAAAAAATGAGGATTCGATTCTGCAGGAGGACAACGATCCTAAACACCGCAACAAGCTCTGTACTGAGTGATAGACGCAATTTGGCATCGTAACTTTGGATTGGCCGTTACAGTCGCCCGATGCAAACTCTATTGAAAATGTGTAAACATGTATTAAGCAGAAGCTTCGTGAAAGACGCACACATAATTTGAAGCAGTTGCCTTACGCAATTCGTTGGATCTGGAGATTGTTGCCATTAGAATACGCCGTCAAATTAGTAGAAAGCATGCCTCGGAGATGCCAGGGTATTATCGATGCCGATGGTGACTGGGCACATTATTGACCGAATTGTATCATCGTTTGTAATGTGTACAATGTATATACTGGGTGATTCACCAGTGGCGCGGTGCTCTGTAGCTCGTACACTCTTGAAGATTTCATTGATGTTCGAACGGTATTGTATTCAGAAAGTAAGAATCTACTTTAGCAATTTATTTTGTAGTAAACTATAAAAAATCTTGGGTGGTTTTTTCAGATTGGAAGACCACTTCTTTGTTCAAGATTCAGGAGCGGCCTAAACCCTGCTATCATGTTTTTAAGTAAAAAGTTTTTTTGGTGAGTAGTTTAGTCAAAATATTTTTCTTCCGTAAAAATTCATGAAAATAGGCTCGCAATAGGATCGCATGCTCCTTCGGCCAAAGACGATGAATACTTTTTTCGTTTTCTTATTGCCGAAGTATAGGTTTATGATGAATTGAAATAGATCATCCTCATTTTATACAGGAGTGACTCAATAAAAATAATTGAATATTGTATTTTTAAAAATATCATATCTTCATTTTTTCTTATGGAACAACCTGTATTTTGTTATTTATGTCAACGCATAAGCTATTGTGCTATATTTTGCAGGAGTAACCTTATCTTTGGCTTCGAGAAATTTTCGAAATATTCGATTATATGTTAAAATTTTTGGTGAAAATTCTACAAACCGTACATGTCATATTCTGCATTTTACATGGTGAACTTATCAGTGTATCGTTATTAAACATTGTTAGAGTGAGCTTTGAACCCAATTTTCTCAATTGACTGCCATGAATTTCTAAAGAAGAAATGGTTGATATGATTTTTATTCTGGATGAGTGTGATAGAAATTCTTTGTTGACAAGTTGAGTTTATGCACAAAGGTCTCCTGATAAGGGGCATCCTGATGCAAGATGCTTTGAAATACTTCTAATTAGATTTATTTAAACGGGTAATATCGCTTACAAAAAAACATGAAAAACCAAAAACTGTTACAGCTGAAGACAAGCAGATATCACTTTGATTATGAAAATCGCATCATTTTTTGCAATTGGCAAGCGACAAAGTAGCGGAAAATCCAAATATGTTCAGCAGAGTTGTTTTCTCGGACGAGGCAACTTCCCACAAGAATGGGCTTATTAACAGGCACATCTTTCATTATTACGCCAGGGAAAATCCACACTTCATGGGACAAATAGATCCGCAGCATCGTTGGTTCTTGAATGTATGGGCCGCTATAGCAGATGAATATCTAACTGGGCCGCACTCTTCGACAGGCACCTCAATGAAGAAATGTATTTAGATTTTCTGCAAAATCATCTACCAATGTTACTTGCCGATGTACCAGAGCATATAAGATAAGATTTGTGGTTTTAACGTGGTGGTCCCGTTAGATGGCCAGCTAGGTCTCCGCACCTTACAAGTCTGTATTTTTCCTTGTGGGATCATATAGAGGGCATCGTTAACCATATTCCTCCTAACAGCACAATTGGACATGAGACAGATAATAGTCGACGCCTTTCAGTCAGTTAATTCGCAAATGTTCTCGAGAGTTCAGCGGTCTTTCCTCAGAAGGATGGAGTTGTGTCTACGAAGAAACGGGCAACATTTCGAACACTTATTGGAATTGTTCAACATCTTGTAGATCACCTCAGCAAAAACCAATCTATTACGTATTTCATATACGACTCTATTAAAATATCTCAATTTCTCTGATCAAGTATAATGATATGTACTAATAGACTCTTCGCAACCTCTGAAGATAAAGATAAGGTTACTTCTGCAAAAATATGGCACAATATTTTATGCGTTAACATGAAAATTAAAATTGAGGATGTTCCACTTGAAAAATCAAGATATGATTTTTTAAAATTACAATATTCAATAATTTTTTGAGTTAATCCTGTATGAAGTGAGGATAATCTATTTCAATTCATCAATGAAGCTATCCTTGGGCAATAAGAAAGCGAAAGGAAGAAAGTATTCAACCTCTATGATGAAAGGAGCATGCCATAATGTGAGAGCCTATTTTCATGAATTTTTACGGAAAAAAAATATTGTGACGAAACTACTCACCAAAAAAACTTATTACTTAAAGACATTATAGCAGAGTTTAGGACGCTTTTGAATCTTCAACAGAAAAGTGGTCTTCTAATCTGAAAAATCTCCCAAGATTTTTCATAGAAAATTGCTAAAGTAGAATTTTACTTTCTGAATACAATATCGTTCGAACAAAAATGAAATCTTCAAGAGTGTACGAGCTAGAGAGCACCGCGCCAATAGCGAATCACCCAGTATAGATATGTAGTTTCATCAAATAACTTTTTTAATAAATAAATACGACCACGCTCTTACTTGATAAAGTTTAAGCTCTGTGGCAGAATACCCTTAAAAATCACAGACTAATCTCCGTAGAATTATAATGGATGTCATTCGGAATAATCTACAAGAAGTTATGATGAACTAGATAATTATCCGCTAATTATTGTTATTGTTCCGTTTCGAATCTTTTTCATGGAGAATTAACAAGTATGGAAGACAAAATCCATGTTGCAAGTTGATGTTCTATCTAATTTCAACTCTATCGTCCTCCATACCCGGAGAAATCTTCACATAGTGAAAACATCTATTCAAAATTAAAAAATCAAAAGATTTTCCTGAAATTTGTTGAAATTGCTCCTTCTATGCATGTTGAATACACAATCAACATGTGTACTGCACGTGTGGCATTCAGAACAGCATTTAAGGAAATCTCTAAACAAGTGATGGGTTAAGTTCGGGCCAAAATAGCACAAATCTTGATGCAAGTAGATTCTTCTTCCTTCGTTCGAAGGAGGATCGATGAGGATATCTTGTAATATATCGAATAAACCATTCCTCAATGAAAACGGATTCTATCGAGTAATTCGAATAAATCGTATACCTATCGAAATGGCGATCATTATGAAAAGTGCACTCATCAAAACGAATGATGATTCTGGTAAAAGAATAATCGAAATGCATTTTATCAGTAAAAAATTCGAAAAGTCGAGCCGTCTAAACAGTGATTTACGTCAAGAGCTCGACCATTTTGAAAAACAAAAGGAATGTATTCATGTTTTCGTCAGCAACGGTAGTTGCTGACTTTCTGGTGTCTACCGAAATTTATCCAACCAATACTTCTGAGTTCGCTTCAACACTCAACAACACATTCTATTCCGTTTATTTATCAATCTTCCTTCTGAGATTTTTCGGTTTGATAGATCGACCGTATTTTTCTAGTCTTGAAAACTTACAGCTCTCTAGTTCATCACGATCTGGAAAATGTTACTAGTAGAGTCTAAATGCTCGAGAACTTTTTCTGTTGGAATGAAAATAATCTTGTATCATATCTGTATCATTCGAGATGCAATTCAGTTCGTGTTTTATTCAGATCGATTAACAACTGTGGCGTTTTTCACGGAACACAGGATTATATTTCAGGCTGATAGAATATCATACAAAATGAAATTCAATTTTTTTCATTGAAAGTGATAAACAATTGTAGGAGCGATTACTTGAGGCATTTTTCAGAGAATACCCTATATATGTATATCTCGTTCATGAAATCATGCCAAAATACTCTCAAATTCAGATGAAGAATTTTCGTATTGAAAAATTGAATAAATAAAGAATAGTTATTTCTAAGGCATGCAATCCAATTCGTTGCTCATATTAATGCTCAGCAAATATACAAAATGTCAACGAGAAAACAAGATCAGAATAGCATTATCTCTTCTGATGATTAAGTCCAATTAAAATTGTTGATCATTTAAGGAATGCACAATCCCTGTTTGCTCTATTGCTGTATTAATTTCTGATTCGTCTTCCATCTAACAATTCATTAAGTGAACTTTAGACACAATTCATGCCAAAATATAAATAATTTTCGTGCTAAGTACTCATCAAGCACGAAAATTCTTTTCATTCAGCCAAACAAAAAGCAGAATTGTGCACACCCTCAAGATACCGTGGTTATATTGCCTCCCATGTACCGAGTGTCTGACTTATGGTACGTTCAAATATCTTCGTTGATTTAAGGTAACTTGATCGAGATTTGTGTAATACATTCAAATTTTTTCATTATGCAGATATTAAAAAAACAGGACAGGATCATCGATAAGTTAATATATTGCAGAAAGTTTCTGCAGTGAAATGTTTTCTCAAACCGCGTTCTTCCGTCTGCTATATTAACGGAGCTTTCATTCATACACATCTAGAATATGTACAATATTTTCTGCCATTATGTCATTATGATGTGAGTCAAAACACGATTCGAGGAAAGTGCAGTATGCAGAATTATTAAAGTTTACCCCTGAAGTGTAAGCTCAAAAACGTGAGGCCAAACGATTGAATCATACGTTCGTTTTGCATTGAATATGAGTGTCATCTTTCGATGAAAGATCCTTCATAGGTTCAATCCAGATATATGATGATAAAAAGTTCCCATCCTTTGACGAAATTTTTCTTGCTTCCGTATGGATTTTTTCGAAAATTTTATCCTTCAAGCATCCTCAAAAATAGAAGGATTCAGGTCCAGTGACCAACCTTAAAACTTGACAGGACCTAAGCAGTCAAATATCCATTCAGAACAGTTCCCTTCGAATATTGCGTTACTTGCTTACATAATTGGTTCGGCACCCATCATTTTGAATTATATGGTGGACCGAAATTTAGTAGGAAGTCGTCATGCAGTCCTTGCAAATAGTTCTTTGTAAATTTGAATTAGCTTTTCCCATTTAACGTAGGAGGTATCTGTAATTCGATCGTTCAGAATACTGGCCCAAATAATCATTTAAATTGATGCTGGGACCGATCTTCTCTACAATTGTTCTACAAAATTGTCTGGGCACTGCATAGTCACGTAGTTCTAAAATTTGGACTTTCTTAACATGGTTTGTGTGGTACCCATGCCTTTTCGAAATCCTGTAGTTAGGTTAGGTCTTTGAAATACCAAATTTTTGATAATTTTTTTCAGCCACATGGAAAAATCAAATATCAATATCTAACCTAACATAAACTTCATTATTTTATCAGTAACGGCAATCAAAAATTGAAATGTCCCAGAATCACAAGCCAAAATGATTTTTCCGCCTTAGATGGGACCAGATAGGTCAAAAACAGGACCATTCTGTTTTCTTTATTAACGTTGATAGAATCTAGAAGGTGATAGAGATTCTTGAATTGAATCCTTTCATGGAGATGAGAAGAGAGTTTTTTGTATTAGTTGATCAAGAAACAAAAATTGTTTGTATTATTGCAGAAAATTTTGAACAGAACAATTTCAAAGTGTTCATGATTATTTTCCTAACATATGCAGAAATTTGAACGACTGCTTAGACGTTTCCTACAATGGCATATTGAGAATTGAACTGTGAATACTTCCTTGATCAATTTCCTTTCATCGCAACACAAGAGCATGGAATAATTAGTAACTTGTTTGAAATATGATTGTGTTAGAATTTTTCATGTCTCACACTTGCTGAATCAGATTGAGATTTGGTGAATAGGAAGGCCATTCTAAAACAGTTATTTCATTCTATTACAAATACTACATAACGGTCGCAGCGGTATGAGGTCGAGCATTATCATTCATTCAAGCGAAGTCTGGTCCTCTTTCATCCGCCAAAGGAATAACACATGGTTGGAGAATCAGCTCCCTATAGTTCAGTGCGTTTACCAATTGTTCCAGCAAAACGAGATTGATTCTTTAGTCAATACTGTTACCACCCCTACCATTACCGTACAGCTTGAACAGCAGTCAACTTCTTAGGCTCTGTTTGGAATTTCTCAGTGCTTTTATTCTTAAGAACCTATTTTGAGCGGTAATTAATGGTTTAAGATGGTCACTATGTTCTTCCCTGCTATTTCTAGTTTGATTATAACAAATCTCATAGTAGACTGATAAGTCCCAGATGCAGTTCAAACAGTTGTCTGGGTCACCTCTGTTTACATTTTATCAATCACTCGTAGCTGTTCTAATCTTTGAAGATGACGTCGCTTCATAATTGAGAACATTCAATGCAACACTCTGATCCCACAGTGGAAATCACAGTTGAAAGAAATAATTAAAAGGTACGCGAACATATGATCTGCAATGGGACCGCCGAGGTACGATGGCTCTAGAATTTTAACACTCCAGAAAATATCATCAAATTTACGTGAAACATAGATCTTTTGATGTATGTATTTGGGTCGTGACTTACGAAACATATTGTATAACCAAATGCCAAACAGAGTTTGAGAAACCTCATACTTTGGACTTACATATCTTGAAATAATAGACAGAAATCAAGTACATCTGATGAAGAACTTTCTGAACGAACTCAAATCAATGATGAACTGAACTTTTCATCGTTTTTTCATGTAGGTAGACAGCGCATTGGCATGATCTCGTTTGAACGATTATGTCTTGCTGCAAATTCGTCCATATTGTTGAGATATCTCGTTCTTGATATAGAGCTTGTGTCTAGATAATCATTAATGTTAATGTCTTATACATGTTAAATTGGACTATTAGGTCAGAGACCTTGAGTGCACTAGTATAAACGTGATTATTAGATTGTCCTGTGTATTCATGAAATATAACGCGCTCGATATAGTGTCACATTGCCATCAACATAAATGAAATTAAATATTACGTATAGCACCTTGATCCAAAATACTTTTCCCATTCTAATTTTTTACGTTAATATTATTGAGTAATGGAGACGATTATTTCCAACAAAGGAGAATTTCTAGGCTCACGACTCCAACCTGAAGTCTGTCAAAAGATGGTTCATTTTGATGGGGTCCTTAGCAATAATGAATCGAAACATTCAGAGCTAGCTAAATATTCGCTATTTTGTTACATAATGAAACAAAGCATCAAACAGTGCATATGAAAGAGTTTTATGAAAATATGGAAACCAACTTAATTTTCATTGGAATTAAGTACAATCTATTTTTATGCATAGCAAATGTATGAATGATTTGGTTAATGAACGAGCCAAATTTTTGTTGTGAGGAAACCAGGTGTGTTTCACTGCAGTCCGATGAATCACTTCAAGATCGAAAAAATTTGCATTTTGAAATTCTAGAGGAGAAAAGGAAGGAACGCGAACATACTTTTCCACACCAGCCATTCTTTGACCTTATAGGCTATGGTTTTGTCATTTTTCCAGCACAGTCATTTATTCGTAACCAATCAAGGAACAAACACAGCATCCAGGCCTTTGCCGGTATCAAACCAACGAGCTGCCGTGTCAAAGCAGGGACCCCATTCCACTGTGCCAAGGAGGCGACCTAAAAAAAATTATGATTAATGGAAGAGAGTTTTCATTTTTTTTTTCAAATAAACAAATGTCAGAGTAAAATGCTGTTTACCAAATAAATATAAATTTTGGAGATGCTGTATTAGGTTCATCCTGTAATTATAAAGTTAAGGAGGGAAATAATCGAGGTAATTCCGATAATAGAAAAGTGTTATACTCTACATTATCACATAAAATCAATTAAAATAATAATAAATCAACCATGAATAGAAATTTGACGCTATCTGCCGGCCCTTTGAAGTATTATGACGTTAATCTGTAATATATATCACCCAATTTATTGATATAACAATCATATGAATGTCCCAATGCAGATATCGACGATCGGGAAAAGCCTATTATACTATTACTATTAATTCTCGAATCTGCTTGGAATGGCCCTTATCAAGTGACGCAGCAATGATTCAGTAGATTTCAATATCCACGAAATTTCATGTGTTTTTCGATTTTAATGAACACAATCCTATAGCTAGTCTTTCGAAATCAATGTTTCATTTTTTAATCGCATATGTATTTGAAGTTTCAAAACTAAATTAGCTGGATATAATCTATTCTCCGCTGAGAGATTTTGTTTCTGATGATCGTACTGAATCTAGCTTTGAATATTTCACTTTTTGATGATGGGACTGATCAAGACATATTTTTTTGCTGTTTCCATAAGAGATCATATTTTCATTATAAATTCATTTCGATAACCAAAATGCAAATCGGTAATTGCTTCTACTAAGCAAAGAAAAGAGAAACAATTAGATATGAAGTAGCCAACCTTCGTTAAATTAGATACTATGAGACGAAGGAACAAAAGCTTGCATCTCAGTACAAGTGACTGTGATATATTCGGGGGTTATACCCAAACGCTTGTTTCATAATTTTATTTCAAATGAAAGCTTTGTTACATGCTCATTTACACGAGCACTTTCAGCATAATATTATGAGCTCGAATCGTATTACATATAAACAATAAACTTTGAGTTTAGTCGAATTGAAAGTGTACTACCAAAATCAACTCAAGCTTGAATGATGTTTCGTGGGACGATATAATAAATCATTTCATACAAACTAGTGAGTAATATTCAGAACACAGACTCGAAATATATATTTACTGATTGAACTAATTGTTCATGCTATGTTTCCTAAACCATAACGTTAATATGACAAATGTATTTAGATTCGGTTTAATGCTCTAAAAAACTTCAAGAAGCCATACTAATTCTAATATCTACCGCAAAGATACACACTGTACCTGCTGGATGCGGTTTGTCTTAAAGCTAACGCTCCAGTGCTTGCCTGGCTGTTGAACAAGGTGAACATTATATTTTTATAATGATAACAAGCAAAATTCATCGCTGTATATGTAAACACATTAATCCCTTTTATTCAGGGAATGTCGATAACTTTCCCATCTTATCAATACTAAAATACAATGTAATTGAAACTGAAGCAAGATGTGCATGTCTAACAAGAAGAAAGTACCAATTGAGAAATTAGAATATGCTTCAGGCATGACAATGATGTCACAACTTGATACTAGGCAAAGTTTGCTTGGTAGGCTACGGAATCAGGTAATGGCAATAGAAACAGCTGCCTTAAAACATGAAAGTGGTCGTTAACTTTGTATAATGCTTCGGAACGATCGTTACATTAACCTCACAGAGTTAAGCGAAACTACTTTCTACCTGCTCCCTCAGTGAGTAATATCTAATATGCATCCAAGGGTCCTCCTAGGAGCAGGCGATGCTTGTCATGCCACTGCTGTGGCCGTCCAAGTTGATTTAATGTGTGTGTTCTCTCGCTTTTTAAAGATGGCCATATTCTAAGTTATCGGAAAAATGTTCATTAGAAGCGAGTTCCACAGCACTATAGCTCCTTGAACCAAAGAATTTTCATAGACGTTGCTTGTTGGTCTGTTGGTGGGCTATATATTCGCAATCGTTTTCGGGAATGGTAGTTGTCGAACCATCCATCATACCGAGCATCTAGTCCTTCGAATGTAGTCCAAGCAGCTCATTTGTGAGAGACACAATAACATCAACATTAGGATACTGATTGAAAAATACTAGCGTTGAAATTGTTGAATTCATTGAAATGTTTTCTTGAAAATATTATTCAGTAGCGTATCAGACGATTTTGAATACGTATGCTTTTTTATTATCGCATCTTTTTATTCATATCTTAGTAGTTTTTGGAGAAAAATTACATGGATGGCTCTCAAATTTAGACTGTTCCTCTTATTGTATTCCTAGTATAGACAAGTAATTCTGTTCCATTTTTTTGCACTAATACTTGAACAGCTCAGGGCGAAAGATAGTCTATAAGTCTATTTTTCAGTAGCTCACTCTGTATCTTATACAGTTTTCAATCAAAAATGAAAATTCGTTCAGGGGAATGCAGACAAAAATAATACCTTTCTTTCGAGGTATAACTCGACCCATCTAACCTCTTCCAAATTTTCAAAGTTGGTCACCCCTAAACTTGAATATTCTCAGGGAAATAGTATTTCCAATCTTTCAGTTGCTCACCCTGTATCTTTTACAGTTTTCAATTAAAAATGGAAATTCGTTCAAGGCGATGTAGACAAATTGACATCTTTTTGCGTTTTGATCAGAAATGAATATCTTGGTAGATATAGCCTCTGTTTAGTTTTCGTTGAAGCACCCTGTATGAATTACTCGATTGAAATCCATTTGAAATGATTAATAAGAGATAATTTGATTTTCACTTATTCACTTCATTTATAACGCGCTTCCACGACATATCGTCTTCATCAGACAGATAAAAATGAAAACTAAACTAAAGTACAACAATTTTTATATGATCTACAACATTGGAATAAAAGTAAGTGAAACCACCTTAGGCAATTGACAGAAGTATTTTCTGAATGATTCAGTCGGAAACAGATTTAGTAAGATAATAATTGTCGAAATCTACCTGCACTTTCAATAATATGTTGGGAAGTTTATATCAAATGATTTCAAGGAATTCTCATAAATTAATATCAAGTTTCTTCTGAGATGTATGTGAGATTTCAGAATTTCTGTTGAAATTATGATTATCTTCAATGAAATGGTTCGCGTAATTACAATTTGTCTTTTATTGATGAAATAACGATAATGTTGATTGTTTCTACTATTTCTGTAGGTTCTACAAATCTTACTACAACTACTGTAGCTAAGTATGAATACACCAGATAGCCTTTATCTATTTTAGTTTTACTTTTTTGATGTATTTCCCAACTTATATAAGGTTACTATATCTGTGTTGATCTAGAGATTTTGGGTACACCAAGTCTAACCATTATTAGAAAACTGCCATTTATGTTGAACCAGATGAAATGATGTATTGTGAATTAATATGTACGTATGAAACCGTTTATGAAAGATGGGAATTCATGTCCATTATTCGATTTGGTGATAGTTTTACCTAAAGTTATTCTATCTGTCGGGAAACCGAATTTTCTTATTACGTTAATCCTGAGATATTAATAATGAAAAAAACAAGTACTGCGTTTCAAGGAATTTTATTTAATAATTGCGATTCGTAACGCGTTTCACTACACTGTAGTTCTTCAGATGAATTCATTACTACGTCATTCCTCTGAAGAAGCTACGGTGTAGTGAAACGCGTTACGAATCGCAATTATTGAGTGAAATTCCTTAAAACACACTACTTGTTTTTCATTATTGATAATGGAATTTTACCAAGTAAAATCGTCCCAAATTCAAACCTTAGATATTAACTCAACTTTTGATAATGTACATAATGTTCTGAGTGTATGGTTACGAAATAGAGATTGTGAAACCATAGTGATCATCTGAGGTCATGATATTTGATAAAACTTCATTAATCTCTAATTCACTAATATTTGTTTTTTTTAACTTGATTATCGAAAGAATTATTTTGTACCTCGTGTCTTTGAAACCAAAATTTTTTCGTTCCTTTTTTCTCATAATATATGGTACTGGCGCCCTTGTGATTATTTCCCAAATATATCGCGACCACCAAGAAATTTTGCAAATAAATCCCCTTACGACCTATGCACACCAGTAAAGTGACTACGCGGCTAAGTGAATTATTTCAAAATTGCAATAAGACTAACTAACCTAACCTGAAATATGTGTCAAAAACGTAAGAAATAGAATTGTGCGACATCCTTCAATGCCTTCATTCAAAAGAGATAGGTCCTAGTCCTCTACTCATTTAAAACATTTTGAATGTTATCAAATGAGAAAGACTGATCTTTTCTCTGACGCCTTTCTTCATATTTCAGTAACTTAATGCTATTAATATCTAAATTTGTTTATTATGTTTCAATTTTTTCATAATTTTTAAGATATAAATGAAAAGAAATAAAATGTCCGAGTTTGTTTGAGAGTGAATCGATTAATATTAATTAAATTTTTCTTTTTCTTTTTGGGAATTAGATCTTTCATTTCGTACCACTGAAAGTAGATCAATCTAAGTTGAATTAGACAACATAATTTAGTCCACAGGAGCGAATAACAGAACAAATGTCGTGAAAACCATGTTGGAAGCACATAGTTTGTGAAAGTATTTATGGCGTTCCCTTGTCGGAATTAATTTCGTTGAAGAAATGCCTAACATGCTATGTTTTAATGCCATTGCAGTATGAAGTATCTATTCTGTTACAGAAGAAAGCCTAATATAAAGCAGGGATAGCTCACTTCATACGTGGAAAACATGAATAAATAAATATTACCACTTTATATATATATATATATATATATATATATATATATATATATATATATATATATATATATATATATATATTTTTTTGATAAAACAATGCTATTCAAAGTTTCACATAATTAAAGAACTTATGACAATTTTCAAAAACTTTCAGTATGGCTGAAACTTTGGAGGCGTGGTAGTGCCACCTTCAAGTCAAGTGAAATGAACAGGCGTAATATTCTTTTTTTGAAGCAATTTTCTGCAATTTTGACCCTCCGTAACTTCGTTGTGTAAAAAGCTAGCTTTTTGAATGTCAGTTTCTAAAATAACTTACTGAAATTAGCTACATTTGCAAATTACATACTATCAAACTGTGCACTCTACGAACTATAGCCAGTCGAAATTCTTTGATTTTCTGACTACTCACCGATCATCAAAGTTTCGAGATACGTTTTGCCGACGCAATAACTTGAAATTTGTATTTCATTACAACAGAAAGAAAAATTGGAACATTTTCGTTTTTGAAAATAAGTCGTTTCTTCCAGTTGGCAAATTCACGTTTTCTTCACTTTATATTTAAGTGTATATTACACTCATCTAAGAAATTATAGACAATTGTCATACCTACGATACTAGGTTCAAACAATAAACACTTGATGTCCAAAGGTAAATACAGCCCTATGTCTAAAAATTTTCTGATAATATTGTTCCTTTCATTATTGTGAAGTTTACATTAGAACACTAAATGATTCAAAGTTTGAAACTCGTGTCCACAATTACACATACAAAAGATTTATTCAAATTAATGTGTCCCGAACGGCATCGGTTTATCGCGACAATTAAACTCCTTTCTAGGTTATTCCTAATGAACCATGGATTTTTTCAACTTTAAAAAAATTTTGGACTAAATTTTTCCCTTATTCCCCGTTCTCAATTCAATTATTGATTTGGATGTTTCTACATATGCAGTATGTCTAGAACATTCTCTCGGATCTTGATAGGGAATGTGGTATTGTATGTCGTTGATGGGTAGTTCAGTAGCTTTTTTTTGCAAGTTGATCCGCTTTCTCGTTTCCACTTATTCCCCTGTGTAATGGAATCCATACGAACTCTATGATTGTTTTGAGAACATTGTTTTCAGAATGCTTAAAGAGCTTTTCTTTAATTTTCAAAATGTAGCAATTAACATTAGATCTGAATCGAAAATTTTGCAGACTTTCCAACACACTTAGGGAATCAGTGAAAACGAAAAAGCTCTTTGATTTATTCTGTATAGCAATTTCACAAGCATCTAGAATAGCGATACATTCTGCGATGAAAATTGAGGTATACGAAGGAAGACTTCTACTCCTACTAATATCTAATTCAGGACAAATACAAGCCGTACCAACTGATCTGGAATTTATGACCTTACTACCATCTGTGTTGATAAGACACTGATGCGAACCTGAAAATTTGTGTGTGAATAAATTATTAACTTTGACTTCTTCTATAAGACTCTTTCCAAACCTGGTGTCAATGGAAACTGGATTGAATAAGGCTCGGTATTCGAAGTCGAATATGCTACAACCATTTTGACGTCTGACCTGATTGTCATAACACATTATGTGTTTGATACAAGAGTGAAGAATATTTTCTCTTCTTACATGTTTTCTGATCGTTACCGTGAAGGAAATTTTTACTGTTTTTTGTGCCAGAGTATCTAGTTTACTGACATTAGGTAATTTTTACACCAAAGTTTTATGCGAGCGTTTATACTGAGAAGCTTGGATTCAGCAAGTAATACACAGGTAGGTGTAGAATTTCTCTATCCCATGTAGAGTCTAATCGCCTGATAACATATTGTTGTCTCTGGAGTTTTTGTTGCCCATTTTTATTTATCGGATAGTAAATGAAACAGCCGTAATCTATGATGAACCTGACGAAACATTTTGTAGAATGTTAATAGCGTGAGGGGACCCCAAGTAATACCTGAAAGAAATTCAACAATATTCATGGATCTATTACATTTAACTAGCGTGTTTTTAATGTGCGTATTGAATGACATGTCATAGTCAAAAGCAACACCCAAAAACTTGCCGAGCATTTAGACTCAATTGTATCATTTCCTATCCGGCAACTTAGATCTCTTGGTCCTATTTTGCACGCATTTTTTTTTTGGAGCAAGTTTCAAACCAAAAAATATTAGTTCATTCTCAATGTTTTCAATGGCTTCCTGAAGAATTAGAATCCCTTCCTGAGAGTCATTTGTTGAAATATATAACGTTATATCGTCGGCAAACTGTAAATCCTTCTCTCTGATTGGCATGTGTTGACTTACTTACAATATGTATAATATAGGAATTATGACTTTTTCGGTACTCCTTTAAATGAATTCATTATTTAAATTGAAAACTTCCAATTCGTGGGTGGTGAATTTAATAAACTGAAGCAACATTTTGGAAAAGCCCATATCGGCGAGTATTCTCAAAACGATTTCGTTATTAACATTATCAAAAGCTCCTGTGACATCAACAAAAGCAGCTAATACGTCATCACCGCCTGCCAGTGAATTTTCGGTATCTAATTTCAACACTGTAAGACTATCAATACATGAAAATGATTTACGAAATCCAAATTTACTTTTAGATAAGAGGTTATTTGTCTCTATTCACCAATGTATTCTGTTTGTTACAATTTTTTCGAATAATCTGCAAAAAGATGAAGTGAGTGCAATTGGTCTGAAGCTTTCGCCGTCAGATTTTTCAATGAAATGAGCAAACGTTTGTTTCCATGCTTTAGGGTAATCATTCGCTTTATACATTTCACTTATATATCTACAAGCAATAAGTGGTACCTGAAGGGTAGTTTTCTGATCATTTCATTTCATAATTTAAACCGTCCAAACCCGGAACGGATTTGATGTTACAGGATTTGAGCGCTGAATCATACTCTGAGTAGGTAAAGAGCCGATCAAAAAATTCATTATCTCGCGTATCAGGAAAAGTTTCAGGATTGCTTATTGAAGGCTGAACCGTATGCATCTGTTTCAATGACTTTTTCTCGATCGTTGTCAGAATGATTAGTTTTTGTCCATTTGTTTTTCAAAATTCTCGCAAGATTCCAAGAATAGGTTAAGTTCCTTGATAAGTCAATTGTGGCTGCAAATTTTCTATTATTTTTTTTTTTTAGTTTGAAGAGTTTTTTACAAACTGAGACTTGATTTTCATGAACTGAAAGCTCTTGAGAGCTTGTGTCATTTCCCATTTCTTGAACGAGGCGTTTCTCAAGCGTTTATGTTCGTCACATTCACTATCCCACCATGGAACCGGATTCCTAATTTTTTCAGGTGCTACTATCTTTTTAGAACACGTACTCAGTTTTATTGCGTTCGTTATTTCTGAAACAAAACTCTCATACTGCATGGAGTGCTCTAATGCTTCGAAGTTACAATCATAAAAACTGCCAATTTTATTTTCCAAAACTGCATTAAAAACATTCCTATCGTTTTCACTGAGTGAAGCTTAAAACTCTGTTTCTGATAGTGGTATTTCTCAACTGGAGAAGGGGTTAATCGATCAATTTCAAATTTTATTTTTGGAATAGAGTAAATGGATGCTGATCTACAATTTGGTGTAGTTTCCAGAGTGATACCACTTCCGGTTATCTTGGACATCGACTACAACTTTGCTATTTCATAATTTTATAATTCTCTTTTGTTGAAATTTGTCCTATTTAAAATTAATCACCATAGAGCTATAATTTTTATATTGAAATTTTCGGAATTATAGTGTCACATTGTTTTCCCAATAAAATGCAATCAGGTTTGATTAGGAAGATTACGTACTTTCCAATGCTGTTTTATATATAGGTGCTCAAAAATCGCATTTCAACTCCAGAAGTAAAATTTTATTACTTTATTAGATCAATTTTATATTAATATTGATTGGCATTAGGTTTTCCGACGCCTTAAATGGCTCTTTTTCATTTCATTCGCGATTTTATCGAAAACCTGTAGTTCCTTCGTAAAATAAATACAATAGTCGGTAGATAGAATGAATTTAAGTCTGATGCCAATTTTTATGTTCCAGAGTATTCTATGTAAGCTCCTTTGCATTTCGGCACCAGTTTGAAGTTCAAAAATTTAAGTTGTAGGTATGTTTTCTATAAGTGATAAAATTTGACTGTAATTTTTTTGATTTTCTACCGAACATTGTTCACGAATTTGGGTACTTTTCGTTAAATATGATGCAAGTTTGACTTATTATACGGTAACATGACCATGAATGATAAATCAATTCAAAATTTCTTCATTCGAGTATTTAGTTACCATTTTCTCTGACAAAAAAACGATACACAAACAGAATTAAGTTATTGTTATGTGTGCAAAATTTCCAAATGTCGAACTGAGGCCGACATTCACGTTACAACCTCATATCAATCACTACTTATTTGAAATACGGTTCTAAGAAAGTAAAAATAATTGGTACTCGTATATGGAAAGAAGTTTTTTTGACAATTTGGTATTATTGAGTTTACAAATGTTTTTTTGAGTTATGAAGATTTTGTTGAACAAAGCATAGCTCGAAGGAGGTCAGTTTTAGAAAGGACAAATCCTATCAGAAGATGCTTCGAAAAGGACGTCCTTCAATGAAAAAAATTTAACAGTACGCCATGCTATTTGAAATATCAAAGTTTTAGTTCGGTATAACTGGAAGTTTTACCGATCTTAAAACAATTGCTTATTGTATTGCATTTACTTCAATGCCAAAGTTTGAAATTCATTAATAACTAAGCTCCCTAAATACTTCTCATCGTCCCTTTAGAACGGAGGCCCTGTAACACACACAATTTTCTGCGTGGAAATGTACTCAAATGATATATTTCTCACATAATTAATAATAATGATTATTTTTCTCTTTAAAGCATCGCTGCTTCAGTTCCTTACTATCATTGAATGATAAGATTAACATATCTGGTGGGACAACTAAAACGAAAAAGACATAAGAATTCATTTATGAAGATAAAGCCGAAACAGGTGAATTTTTGTCTGAAGGGGGACATCTTTTAACACACAGTGATTTTATATACCATCAACCCCTTGAGCAGGAGTGCACAAAACATATTCGGAAGAAGATACAGACTGGTTTGTCGAAAGACGCTTTCAAATGAACATTCACCGAAATACTGTTGTATTTTGGGGAAAAATATCTTTAAGCAGTGGTGCTTCCACAACACCCCCTCAGATGAGGGTGTTAACCCCTCAAATCTTCGAATTGATCAGTAAGTTTGAGTAATAACTTATTAATAAGGTTTTAGAATTTCTAGAACAGGGGTACTCAAACGGTGGATCGCGAGTGCTTTTTGAGTAGATCTCGAGAAAAAAAAAATTTCAATAAATAGGCAACTAAACTACAAAAATTTCATACGTAATGAAATAAAACTCTGCTAGCGGCTTTATCAAAGGAACGGCGGTACTTGTCAAAAAAAAGCAGCGTTTTCATTCTTGCCGCTTTTCTAGAAATTTTGGGTGGCGCGTTTGACGGGAAAATTCGAGACTTCACGCCGAATTAAATGTTGCGCCTGCAGGAATTGGAGTCATTCTGAATTGTAACTTGGCAATACTACTTCGATACAAAGTTTATTATAAAATAGTACAAAATGAGTGTAAAACGTATCATAATAATAACGATTGGGAGGAAGAATTTCTCTTTTGTATGGTCGAAGATAAGTGCATTTGTCTTATTTGTCGTACGTCAGTTGCAATACCTAAGCGTGGTAACTCAGAGAGGATTCATAAAACGGTTCATAAAAACTATGAAAAGGATTTTCCGCCACAGAGTGAGTTAATAAACGAAGGGTACGTGATTTTATATCTTGTTTGAAGAAAGAACAAAACCATGTTCACAAGACCAGCCATCGAAAGCTGCTACGATCGCGTCATTTCAAATATCTCATATATTGGTGCAACACAAGAAACCATTTGAAGATGGATCGATTGAGAAGGAAGCATTTATTGAATCGGGTGAGACTTTATTTGGAGATTTTAAAAATAAAACAGAAATCATGTCTGCTATTAGAGAACTTCAGTTATCTCGTCCGACTGTCACAAGACGCATTGAAGTCATGAGTCAGGAGATGACAGATGAACTGAAACATCATATCATGGAATGTACATACTTTTCTTTACAGTTCGATGAATCCACCGATATGACAGCCACTGCTTAGCTGAGTATTTTTATTCGGATGGTATTCAATGACATGTTGGCTAAGGAAGAAATTTTGACAATCATTCCTCTGAAGGATAAGACCCGTGGCGAAGATATATATAACGTTTTCTTCAATTTTGTAAAAAACTACAGGCTACCAATATATAAATTAGTGTGCATTACGACCGATGGAGCACCAGCAATGACTGGAAACAAAAATGGTTTTGTGGCTTTGTGTCGAGGTAATGAAGATTTCCCTTAATTTTTGCATTCCATTGCATTATACATCAACAACTTTTGTGTTTAAAAGTTTCAAACACGAAGGAAATTATGGGCATTGCAACAAAAATTGTGAATTCCATCTGTGCACGTAGCTTGCAACAACGGCTCTGTAAGTTGCAGTTGGAAGATAGGGAGTCAGCTGAACACACTAATTTAGTTTTTCACACGGACGTCAGGCAATGCGGAAAAGTCCTAAAAATGTTTCAAGAATTATTGCCCGAAAAAACAGCATTTGTAGACGAAAGAATCACCTCAGATGTTGCAAAACGAAAAATGGCTGACTGATTTGGCATTTTTTGACTGACATCACAATGCACTTGAACACCATTATCTTGGAGCTTCAAGGTAAACTAGAAACTAATATTGAGATCATTAGCGCAGTGAACGCATTCAAAATTAAATTGCAACTTATGACAGATCAACTGAAAAGAAAGTATCTGAAACATTTTCCGTCTTTGAAAGCAAGGATTCCTCTGTTGACATATGATACGCATGAGGCTGAATTATCAAATATTTTGGGACAATTCGAAGTGCATTTATATGATTGCAGTAAATTGGCAAATATAGCATCATTTATTAGTTATCCTTTGTCATTTAGGAACTTCGAGGAATTAGCTACTGAAATAGCAAGTCAGTTTAATATGAACTTATATTCTGTTGGAAAATGAGTTGGTGCAGATTATATCAGAGATACATTTCAAAGCAACAGCTTCTGATACAAATTTCGGTTGTTTTATATCTGAAGATCAATATCCAAATCTAAGGCAAATCACCCTTCAACTGACGGCAATTTTTGGGTCAACTTACTTGTGCGAGGCTTCATTTTCTGAAATAAAGATAATTAAGTCAAAATATTGCAATCGACTAGCTTGCGATTAGCTCTCAACGGTTACGTACCATCTTATGAAGAGTATGATGAGGACATGCAGCGCCACGCTTCAACATCCAAAGTCATCCCTTGGTTAAGTTTAACACCATATGTAACTCTTTTGTTTTGAAGCAACCAATGAACTAGCAATTTTGAATAACTATGAGTTTTTTCATTGATATTATAGGGAAGAACCTAACTAAAATTAACCCAAACCTTGACTAAAATAATTTATATTGTGCGGAAAGCTAATATCTATATATGCTATGGTACACCCTACCTAGGTAGGTAGGTCGGTAGGGTGTATCGTGTATGTACGACAACCCTGCATCACAGATACTTGAGGCCTCTCAGTCGATCGTTAGTAGTCTAAAAATATTGAGGTAGATCGCCAGCAGTTCAAGTTTGAGCTCCCCTGTTCTAGAATATTGTAGACAAAATTTTTGCTTCATCTTCATTGTGATGAAGATACAGGGTGAATTAATAGAGAGCGATACAGTATTTGCGAGGTCTGCTGATTTTGGATGGAGATTCAGAACACGTTTGTTCTGTTTTCAAATAATAGAGCTTATTCATAGAATACCTACATGTTGGTGAGTAGAGAAAAATTAAAAATTGAAAAATTGATGAAACAATTGAATTTGTTATAGCTGATTCAATTTATAGGTCAACTCGGTATCAATCGAACAAATGTTCAAAGTGTTCGCCGCCAACCTCCAAACACAAATACCGATTTTGCTTCAAACGTTCCCGGACATTACTTTGCATTTCAGGGGTTATACGATTACTTTCGACTACAATCTGTTATCGTGAATCCGCCAATTTTTCTGGATCAGTTCTATAAATTTGACCCTTTAAAAGGCGTTAACTGTAATCTGGTAATCCCAAATACATACCCAATGAGCTATAAATCGGACTAACTGATCAATTCGAAGATTTGAGGTGTTGACACCCTCATCTGAAGGGGTGTCTGAAGGGTTGTAGTGAAAGCACCACTGCTTAAAAATATTTTTCCCGAAAATACAACAGTATTTTGGTGATTGTTCATTCGAAATCGACAGATGCTGCAATCACTGAAAATAACTCGTCTTTTTACGAACCAGCCTATATCTTCTTCCGACCATGTCACAACTCAAAAATTGATACACATTTGTGTTGAGAATCAAAATAGCTTTCCAATGAGGTATCATTCGACCTATCATCCCTATTCAAAAACTTGTACTTTGTGCACCCTTGCTTAGGGGTGGATGTCAAATGAAATCAGCGTTTGTTGAAAGATGTCCTCCTTCAGAAAAAAATTGACTTGTTTCTGATATTTCTCCAGAAACGAATAGTTTAGTAGTTATTGAGTCTTTTTTGTTTTAGTTGTCCAACTCAGTAAGAAAAATATAAGTGGTATGGGGGATGAGCCAGTTTTTTTTTTTCTTCCCGACGCAGATACGCGTTGAGAATAGGGGTATACCCACTTGAACTGCGAAATCTCATATTTGATACCCATTCTCACCTATAGTGTTTTTCATTTCACTCGAGTAAATTTTAGTATTAATACAACATGTACAAAATAAAGCATTCACTGTGAAAATGAAACCTACAAAAAATGCTTCCCCTCAAAAACATATAATGTGGAAAAGGTACAAAGTTCTGCCACGCCGTCCTATCAAAGAACTCGTATAAACCCATGTGTCTTATGTCACTTAATTCCTATCGAAGCTCATATTCTACAAGTTTGTCATAAATTGTTATCCAATAGTGACCTACCAACATCTATTATTTACAGAATATGGGTGCTCGGCCTTTCTTAAAGCCTTTTCGTACCTTGAAAGGTTTCTTCCTGGTTTTCGTTTTAATTATTCTATTGCTATTTAATTTAGATGTTATTTGTACTGAATATGTTTTGAGTACCTACTTTGCAATTCATCTTTTTCATCATAATTAAGTAAAAATTAAACAAACAATAAAAACCATTTGTTGTAAAAATGAATTCTGTGAAAATAAGTGACATCCCATAGGAAAACACAAAATGTAAAAAAAGCCTCGCAACTCAAACATTTCTCCGCGAAATTTATGAGATGACATGTGAAACCAAGTTGGTTATTTTAATTAGAATCTATGAAGGCACATATTCAATAACATTGCTGTAAATTGTTATCTGACTTGGTACTAACCAATATTCATAACCACTTCATCAAAACTAGATATATTTATTCGTATTATGCATAAAATAACTAGGCAATTGCAAGGCAATATAATTCAATATTTCAAATACTGTATTCTTAAAACTGTTTTGCCTTATTTACAATGGGAATTCCTGTATTCTTATTGTGGTTATGTTGCCGTGTGGTTATAAGTCATTATTTTCATTACAAAAATAATTATTTCTAATTTTCATACAGTCACTATAAAAGTAATTGAAAAGTGGTTACATGGACACTAATTAAAAAACCAACTTGGTATCAAATGACATTTCATAACTAAGTCCGATTAGATAATTGCGTTGAGAACTAGGTATTTTTACATTTTATGTTTTTTGATGGCAAATTGTGTGTTAATAAGTATTAGTACGCCTAAAATTGATTTGCCAGAAGTTATTTCAGTTCTTAACTTGAAAGCCAAACCGACTTGATGATATAGTAGTATGTATGTTAGACGATTTTATTACTACTTTGCGAGGGTATAGTGATAACAGTAGTAGCGCATGTCTAATGTTCAAGATGACGTCAATCTCAAATTATATATTGGTTATTGGTTTGATTTTTGATGTTTACTTCCAAATTTTGTGGAAATGGAAAGTAAAATAATGAAAAAGTTTCTGGAAATGGAAAAATAAATAACAAAATAATGGCATTTTGTGGAAGAAAAATTAGAAGAGTTAACAAGTTCTAACTGTTCAACAGAAAATATAGGAATATTATGTTACTGGAGTACTTAAATACTTTTCATGGGTATCATACACAATGTTGTAGAACTTTTACGGCCTTAATGACTAAGTATCGGCTTTCCATTACAATTTCTTAATCATCTGAGCATATCTTCCTAGTATATCTAATTTACCTCCAATATTATCAAATACACCAGATCACAGTGAGGCAGCGTAACACGAAGATACTGTTTCAAGCTCATCAACAGCAAATCTTCCTAGCACTATCAGCGTACCTCCTCACTATTGAATACTAAGTCCAATTTTTATATTAAAAAAAAATTATGTTTACCTGTCTCTCTCGTTGAACTATTTTACTAAGTTAAAATTTGCGTAACAGTAAAAATGAAATCTCTTAATTTTCCACAAAAAAACTATTCGATACTACCTTGATACAATAGCAACATTGATAATAAGCAATCCAAAATATAATATTTCAACTAACGTAGTGTTTTCGTTCTTCAATCAGAGGTCACAGAAAATGAGGTTAAGGAAATAACGCAGAATTTGAAAAAGACAACCAATTTGTTGAAAATTATTAAACATAACGTCGCACAACCTACCAGTAGTCTGGAGAACAGATCATTTTCAGAAGGCATTTTCCTAAACAACTGAAACGAGCAAAAGTTGTAGTGATATTTGGAGCACGAGATCTGAATTTAGCTGACCAATATCGATGTTGCCAACGAATCTGGAATCATTGGAATCGGTCGTAAAAGAGAGGTTACTCAACTTTTTCGAGTGGTTCAATATCTTGTGCAAGCAGCAACAAGAAAAAAATCAGCAAGAAAAACATTGATTCACATATTGCGCAAAATAGCGGAGAGTTTCGATGATGGAAAAGGATGCAATCTCCCAGCCTGCGACCTCAGCAAAGCCTTCTTTCCGAAGATACAGGTTGTCTTATGTTTTTGAACCAAATTCTTATTCACCATATCTCTTGAATCTTGTGTTCAATTTAGGTCAAACTTGATACGTGTTAACTACCTACATATTAAGAATTCACTCGAAGATTAATGGACTAGTTCAAAGAGGGACTGGAAAAATGTAGTTCTTTCTCAAATATTGAATTGAAGAGCCTGTACATGATTTTTCGGAAATTTCTCGTTCTCGCCTGAGCCAGAACCATAATATCCATCTGTCAACAGTATTTGCTCAATCGTCGCTCTCTATTAAAGAATCTGATGGTTAATACTATCTCACGTATCTTATCCCCCGCTACGGCCCTGTCAATGGAAGATAAGATGTCCAAACCCGGATATTATTGAAGATTTTCTAGAAGATTCGATATTATTCGAATGAAAGGAGTATGTACGAGTGTTTTAAGTTTAATTCCGAAGGAAAACCGAGAACACCATTATAAGAGAAATCGAAAAAAGAAATCAAATACAGAAAATCAAGAATGGAAAACGAAATACATAGTCAGAAATACCTCCTCCTTGTTTTAAACATTTTTCTGCTCAAAACCTTAATTGCCCAATCATGTACAGGGTATTCTATTCAATGTTTGATGAAATTCATAAAACAGTCTATATCTTCAGGAATAGTGAACATACCTAGCTTTTTCAGACTCCTTATCAGCTCTACTGGGTGTCTTCTATCTACCGTTAGAATCTTCGCACTTTTTTCTGAAACACTTATAAAGGATCTACCAGATAATATGACATCATATGGTTCAGTTTTGTTCGTTGATGATATCAGCTTCTTGAACATGGGTACCAAAGATGAGTACTTGAATCAAATCTCTTCAAATACTCTATAGAGAGCCAAGTTCTGGTTTGATACTAACAAACTGATGGTGATTCAAAGTGAAACTCTAGAACTAATATTCAAAACCAAACCATGAACGAATACTCATCTGAAGCTTCTTGGAATTACCTAGGACCGGACCTGAAATTCCAACTCAGGTTCAAGACTCAGCGCGTAAGCTGTTTTTTGTTTTCATCACCATACAGAGAATAAAAAGGAATTCTGGAAAAAAAACCAGCTCGAGAAGATATTTACAGTTTGATCACCTACGGCGTAGTTTTCTGGGCGAACCAGCACAAGAAAGAAACATCTTCTTGAAGCAAAAGTTTGCTGTACTTTCTGCAACCCTGAAAAAAAAGATAGCTGCAGTAGTGTGTGCAAATATAAATGCATTCTTAGCCATCCAGAACTCTTTGTGTTTTTGTTCATTCTCTTCATCCTTCCCGAGATGCCGGAACTGTGGATGAGTATCTGAAAGACAAAACTACTATGAAGCTGAATGCGGTAGTCAATTCGTGGAATTGTTATGTCGATAGTATTATTTGTTGATACAAATTGTTAAACATGTGTAACGAATTTTATATGTGATTTTTCGCTAGGTCAATTTGTACGTTACTACAATTTTTGTACTCTGTAATTACAGAACAATAAAAAAATGAATAGGCAAGTGCAAAACTCACGCTAAAATGAATTCAGTAACAACTTATGACAAACTTATACAATTACTGGTTCTGTGAATCGCATATCCATTATCAGCTCCCTCTTGAAACAAACATTTTCTTCAACAATAATGTATCACATTCTCGATCCCATTGCACCTAATGTCGTTCGTGAAAAATATTTATGACGTCACAATTTCGATAGATGTCATTAAAAGAAATATACGACCTCTTAGAAGGGAGAAAAATGAAAAAAATCCTGCTTGAAAGTTTTTCACCAAATTTTAAGGTGAATAATCTTATTTGTAAGGTTGTCCAAATTTTTTTTACAATGTATTAATTCTTCCTATAGTTCATTGTTGGAAAGAATACTGAAAGGTTGTTTTAGTATTCTTTCCACTCATCCCAGTGTATGACTACAAGTTGTTCACATTAGAATATAGGATTCAAAAATCCCAAGGAGTATGCTTTCAAATTGAGGGCTCACAGAAGAAGCAGATTAGCAACAAGGGTCTATTTTCTGTCTGCTGGACTTTGTTCTCTATATAAATGATCTACCAGATAATAGGGCATTCTAGGGCTCAAATTTTATCGCCGATGATAGATCCGTTTTGAACATGGGTGAGGAGTTGAACTAAATATCTTCAAATACTGTCAAGGAAGCAAAGTACTGGTTTGACACCAACAAACTGACGATCAACCAAACTAAAACTCAACAATTAATATTTAAAACTGAACCACAAACGAATACTCACTTTAAGTTTCTTGAAATCGCCTCAAAGCCGGACCTGAGATTCGTTCTTTACTATTTGGAGAGTAAAACAGATTTCTGGAAGATTGTCATCACGAGGGCGTACTTTTAAAGTTGTATCATCTACGGCGTGTTTTTCTGTGCTACCAGAGGAATATAAGAAAATGAAGAGACTGACACATCAAGAAAAAATCAAGCAAAAAGTCATATATCGAACGACTAATTTTCTGTGGATGAGTATCTTAAAGAAAAAAACTGAATCCGATAGTACCAGTATTGACAAAAAATTCATTTGTTGGTCCGAATCGTTAAACATTTGAAACGTACTTATACTTATGATTGTATATGTGAATTTTTCACAAATGCATTTGTGGAAAATGTACATGACGTCGATAGATATCAATGGAAAAAAGTCTATTAGAAGGTGGAAAAATGAAGAAAAATCCTACTGGAAGGTTTTTCATAAACCTGTTCAAAGGGGTTGTCCAAAATCTTGTCTATAACATATTTATTCATCTTTTAGTTTTAGAATTATTTTCATTCCATTCTAGTAGTTGATTTCAAGCTGTTCACATTGGAATAAATAATTCAGAATTCCCGTATGGATTGAATAAATCCATGTTCATCTATTCCTAATTTCCTCCACGACCAGGAAGCCAAAAGACGCAGAGCAATATTAAATAGGAAGGGGAAACATTCGCAAACAAAAATGAACCTGCATACGGGATTGGTCTCATTCGTACTGAAATATCCAGATATTTTTCTGCTGCTAATATTCTCCCTGAAATTACGCCATCGCTTAGGTGATTAAGTTCCTGATCATCAAACACAATATTAACTCGGTTGGAGTGTGCAAACATATTTATGATGCCATTAAAACCCTTTTCTACACGTTGTTCGTAGTTCTATTTTTGACGTAACTGAATAATGATTTGATATTTGAACGAGAGTACAGGAAGAACTTTGAATATTTTATTATATATTACCAATGCTAGCAGTGGAAGAATTTTATTGCTAGCATGTACATGCAATTAGCTTTCAATCCGATTCAATCTAAATCCAGAATAGTTTTTGCAATACACATTACGAACTTTGTTACGATAAATGTAAATGAAATATTCTCCAAATGAATTTTATAAGCGGATAATTTAGTTTGCTTGATGAATTTCGATGTACCTTCTGAGCAAAAACGATGGGATATTATTAAATAAAAACATTTCCGATCAGGTGTATACCAAATAATTCGTTCTGAGTGTAGCTCTTTCTACATGAACACACTTGTCATTCTTTCAGCACAAGATACAAAAATCATTTTAGATCTGTTGCATAAAAAACAAGATTGTGCAATTGCCTTACATTGCATCGAAAACAACATTCCTTTTAGAAAATTCAGGGTGTGAAAATAAACAACGAACAAAAATGGCCTGACCTACATAATCGGCATGTTCACCGAATTTACGTATTTGGCAGCTCTTGAACTAGGCATTTTCACCAGATTCAGTGTAGAATATGTACTGCAAACCATTACTTTTTTGATCATTCCATATGTTGCAAAATTAAACCCCCTCAACACCCTGTAGAAGGGACCGAATTAGATTCAGGGCAAAGGACAATACTTATACACATACTCGATTGATTCATATAAGTGGTTGATAATTAGAACTGGAATAATCTGTTATTGGATACTATACAGGGTGTTACATAATAGTATGTCACAACTTGAGAGGGTAAATCCACTTGCAATTTTAAGAAAAAAGTTCATATAAACATAGGTCCGCAGAAGCTTCGTTACGGAGTTACAGGGTATTGAAGTATCCAGAAAAAAATGGTTTTTTCTTCAAAACTTGTTTCTGAGATATTCAGCCCAAATGTGGAATGCAATCTTCTTTTTACTAAATTTTTAACTAGATTCAAAAAGGTCTATTTTGCCCTTTCAAACTTTTTTGAAGTACGCCGGTGATCCGCGTACAATCAATTTTCGTCATCTTCGTTCAATTTAGAAACTTTTTGACACTTGTAATTTTTTTGTATCTCTGACCGTTCCCTTGCAAAAAATTATTGAACGATTGTATGTATTCGCTAATTGAAAGCACTTCTAATTAAAAAAAAGACTAGTAGGCTTTGATTTTATTCATTCATTTATTTATTTTGCTAGTTGCTAAAGTTGAACCAGTGTCTGCTCGAATTGTTTATTAAATTAACGATTAGTTTTAAGACTTTTGAAGTTATTACTGTAAGAACAAATGACTAATTTTACTAACGCCGAATCGGCTGATATCCATTTCATGTACGGTCTGGCTGACGGAAACACAACAGAAGCTAGGCGATTATATCAGGTGCACTTTCCAAATCGAGTAACACCAGACAGACGAACATTTTCAAATATCCACAGAAGTTGCGGGAAACTGGTACTTTTACTACGAATAATCATTTGAAAGGTGCAACTCAAACAATGAGAACTCCAGATATTGAGGAAGCAGTTTTGAATTTTATTGATTTGAATCCTCACGTGAGTACAGAAAATTGGAAATCATCAGTTGAACCTTTCACATGTTCTAGATTGGAGGACTCTCCACGACTTTTTATTGTACCCGTTTCATATTCAACGTGTCCAAACTCTATTTCCTCGAGGTTTTCCTTCAAGACTGAATTTCTGCCGATAGTTCTTAAATAAAATGAGAGAAAATGCTCAATCTGATAGTGAAATAATGTTCACAGACGAAGCTAACTTTTCGAGAACTGCTGTCACAAATTTTCAGAATAATCATTATAGGGCTGATGAAAATCCCTATTTGATTGAAGAATCTCATCATCAAGAACAATTTTCACTAAATGTCTGGGTCGGAATAATTATTTGATTGGGCCATTTTTTGCCTAACAGACTTGACGGTCCCGCTTATCGGCAATTTCTTGAGGAGGAGTTACCTTTATTTCTCGAGAATGTGCCACTTTCAGTGATAAACATAATGTGGTTCAGCATGATGGGGCACCAGCACATTTTAGTGGAGATGCGAGGGAATTCTTGAGTAATACATTCAACTACCGATGTATAGGTCGGGGTGGGCCAGAACTATGGAACTTTTCTTATGGCGATGTCTCACAAGTTTAGTTTATACCACTCCAGGGAACACTGGAGAAGAATTGAGAAATCGAATAATAACCTCTTTTGACACGATAAGAAATACCCCAGGAATATTTCGAAGAGTGCGTGATAATATGCGAAGAAGGACAGAGGCCTGTATTCTTGCAGGTGGAGGACACTTCCAGCAATTTATTTAGTTTTCAATTGTTCTTTTTTTCTAGTTTAATATTGAATAAGTATGAGTTGAGTCTCATAAGACGAGCTATCAAAATAAAAGCAAATTTTGGGCATACCTATCGAGTATTTCTATAATTTTTTTTGGATAATAACATACCATTCAAATAATTCCAATTCAATAATTTTCCACTAGCAAATGGTTGGAGGTACGAAAAAATTACAAGTGTCAAAAAAGTTTTTAAATTGAACGAAGATTACGAAAATTGATTGTTCGCTGATCAGTAGTGAACTGCAAAAAAGTTTGAGAGGGCAAAAGGAGACATGGCCTCAGAAAAGAAAACATCTTGTGGATTTCAGTTGAAATCTAGGACGTGTAATGATGGAGGCTGTGAAAAATAGCTTGAATTCCAAATTTGGGCTGAACATCTCGAAAACTGCAGTAGTTTTGAAGAAAAAAACAATTTTATTCGGAAATTTTAACACATACATACTATTATGTAACATCCTGCAAATACAATATGCAGTGCATTTCAGCCAAATGGAATGAATTCTATAAGTAATAAGGTTTTGTTAATTTTTTTCATTGGTACTTTTCATAGAGAGTGTATATTGTATTGATTATCAATACCAACTTTCTTATCTTAAGGCTGCACCCTTCTATGCTGATCAATTTTTGAATTCTTTAGAAAATTCAAGACATATTTAATGTACAGTGTCCTATATCCAGCTTCAACAATGAAGAACTTGAAAATGCTCATAGTTATTAATTAATTTCTAATAGTAGTGGAGGAAATACACTACGGAGAATATTTCCAAAACATTAGCTGTATAACTACGGATGGTATAATCCAATTTTTAGTTATTTTCTCAGCTCATTCACAATGAATGTATACGTACGGGCACTGGAGTCAGGCACATACGTGGTTAGTACCTGGATGAATAATTAGTAGGCAACTAGGTTTGACGTTTATTCAGATTTTTGTTTATTTCACCGCATAGATTGATATCTTTCTCTTCATTCTGTAGAGAGTAAATTCGCCCGAATATTCATATTATATGATCGTGTTTTGACCGTATTATTTTATAATAATTCATAATTATAAGGTTTATATACCTCAAAGGTACAACATGATAAAGAAGGTAAGTACACAGATTTTTCTATATGTGTACCAGATATTAAGTAATTTTCAGTAGTGTGTGATTAGAACAATTTCCAATATTATTCCAATCTCCTCTCCCTATGAAAATTAACATAGCCATTCTTTTGCGATATATCTGACTAAAATTGTTGGCTTTCTATGAAAATTTGAGAAGTATATTTCAATGAAGAAGAATCATCCAAAAATGATAAAAAAGTTTCAGGGAGAAATGAGGTATCCAATAACCTTTCAACGAAGATGAATTGAAACCCAATACAACAAATAGCAGGCAATAATCTAATCTAACCTAACCTAACCCAAGTTTTTCATTTCACAAATTTTGCTTTTATTGTGATTTCCTTCAGTAAAAATTCTGGAAGTGAAGCTTCGTGCCAGCAACTAGATAAGAAATTACTGGACGAGAATTGACAATGAAATTTTCAGGACGTGTCACGGTACTTGAGAGAGAATAAAAAAGAATGTATAGAAAAAATATATTAATATTTTTCGACGCCTGAGAAGTAGAGTAGATAAGAGCGACGTATTCACAAAGCGAAAAAAATCAGGAGTTTGGAAGAGCATGTGGGGGATACTGAACCTCTAACATGTATTGTTTGTCGAAAAGTTTCACTTTCACCTAATAGTGTTTGAGAGAGTTTTAGCGAACTTCTGCTATGAATCTTCAAACATGAAATATTTCATAAACTGTTGATAGATATTGTATAAGAAACCTAAAATCATAAAGAGTGTTGAGAGTAAACACAAAGATTGATTGTTGTTCTACAAATAATAATTCACTGAAGTCCCTATAGTATTCCTCCTTTGAAACTAAGGATGGTAATCGTAGAATAAAGATCGTAGAGTATTGCACCACCAAACACTCACCAAGGTTTCCAAACAGTCCAGAAAGAGAACAAGCATGCATGCCTCGGCATGGAAAATATCCAACTACAACATTTAAAGAAGAATTGAAGGATATAAGTGAATATATGCTAAATATCGTTGAAGCGAACACAATCAGGTATCTATGGGTTGCTAATATATTGAATGTTATGTACTACTGCATTCTCTGAAAAAAAGGAAGCTAAAGTCCTACCCTTTTCGAATGTATATGAAAGATAATAAAAATTTATTCACAGACCCTTTTTAACTGATGAACCTGATGAAGTTTTTAATTGAACTGACGATCACATATGGACCAAGAAAATTTTCATGTTATTGTAAGAGATTCACAAACCACGAATTTCATGTTAGTTTTCGGTGACCATTATTGATAATTATTTGATTCGCATATATTTCATCACTGTCATTCTAACAGGAGGATTTATTGTCTATTTTAACAAAAAAAATATTGGGGACGTGAAAAATCTTCCGAGTAATTGCTATATCTAGTCAATTTCAGGAGATATCAGAAGTTGACGATCACTTGAACTTTTTCAGTGGTATCCCCATATTTTCATTTTTTTTTCGACTTTTTATTAAATTTTAAGTATCTTCTGGAGGAAAATAATAACTTTAAACGATGTATTTTCCGCAAAAAAAATTATCCAAAAATTTTGGAAATAACTTACGCTTCCAATTCATCACGTGATGAGATTCGTTGAATTGGCGACTATTTGGGTTTGTGAAAATTCTTCTGGGCTATAGGGTGTGATAACTCACATCATTTCGTATTTTGGGTAAATGAGACTCGAAAAGTAACAGCAGATTCTAATAAATCCTGAAGAAAATCACAAAGCAATCTCCAAAAAGTTATAATGATTATACAAAATTATTGACAAGAAATAATGACAGATAAGGTGCGTACCCGCTCATTCTTGTTATTCTTTACTACCGAGTCTTTTTCACGGAAAATTAATAAAGTATGGAAGACGAGAATCAACAGCATACAGGCATGAGAAAAGTTAATTTTCAATTTAACAGAAATAGTGCTAGTGCATTTCTACTATATCTGGAATGATTTTCATATCGTGATGAACCAGATCTCTGCAAGTGTTCCATACTGGAAAAAAAAGTTACGCAAATACACACAATCAAGTTTATATGGAATCACCCGATATTTTGAATATTACCTCAGGGATTGGGGTAATTTCGAAGGATTGTTAGAATTGATCTCTTTTTGAGATATTTCAATTGAAAAAAGAAATAAATTGCGGTTTATTTTAAGAAAGAAATAAATAAATAAGAATAAGAGACTTCCGCATGTAGTAAAAAAATTGAAGGAGTAGGTGTTTTTTTCTCACCCTTGGTAACTTTTGTTACCTCTTGACGCCCTGATACAAGCCTGAATCCTTGTAGGCATGTTTTGAATTGGGTTTTCGAGCTCCTCTAGGGTGATATTCTGCCACTCTTTTGTGGCGGCTTGAATGAGGTGTTGAGACGTTCTTGGATTATCCTGGCGCGATCTAATTTCCTTTTTGAGATTATCATATAAATGTTCAATAGGATTTAGGTCTGGAGGAGTATTAACTTCTCACCATGGACACCTCGCCAGATTCTCACTATGGGCTCCAGCACTAGATCCACGTAAATTCTAGCCGTTACACTCGAAGGAAACGAGATCCACTCTGTTTTGCCTCGCAGCATAATGCCATCCCAAGACATCACACTGCCCCGTTGGTGTTTCGGAATTTGTCTTGCTGCTCGTCTAGCTTGTCTTCCACGACCCCTTAAAACCCGAATACGAAAAAAAAACATTTCGCCAATTCTCAATATTCCAATTTTGGTGCTCGATAGAGTAATTAGGTCTTTTAACTTTTTGTTGTCTGGTTAGCTCTGGAACTCTTAAGGTCCTTCTGCTGTATCAACCACTTGAACGAAGTCTTTGACGTATCGTTTCGACTGATACACTGATGCCTGTTGCTTCCGAAATTGCCTTTGGATTATGGGGTGCGACGCACTTCTTTCAATTTGTTGATTTTGTTCTTCAGAAGTGATCTTCCTACGACTTTTCTGTTATGATAATAGGCTTTTTTAAATTTTGAAATTCACAGTTTCAAATCTCAGTGACGACTGAGTACAATATCCCGAACATGTTGTGATAATTCAACATTTGTTATGATACTAGCCATTTTTTCACAACAAAAAACTTTACAAGTAGTCAAAGATCCATGCTTGAAAACAATCAATAATGTGAAATACCGAGTGGTTCCATATAAATTTGGTTGTGTGTATGGTGCCTCCAAAAAACTGATAACTCTAGAAAGGAAGAATAATGAAGAAACGGAATTGAATGTCTTGTTGAGTGTAGAAGCGAACCCAAAAACATCTGTTCGACAAATTTCTGCAGAAACTTGAACGTCAGCCACGACTGTCCAATCTCCTTTACGAACAACATAAATACAAGCCTTATGTTTCTAAAATAGCAGAAGTTCTTACAGATAATGACAGTGTTAGCCGCCTCAAGTTTTCGACTTTTTTTACTGGTAGAATGCATTTTGATTATTCTTTTTCAGAACTATGATTTGATGTTATGATAACAGTCGTTGTTTCTATAGATATAATTCAGACCTTGGAGCCATCAGAATCCACAGAATATATTGAACACAGGTTTTCAGCGTAAATGCAAAAGTCTGATACGCCTTTCATTCGAATTACTCGATAGGATCTGCTTTCATTGAGGGAGACTTGAATAAAAAGAATTATAATAAAAGTTTCATTCAAACATTGCAAGATTTCCTCGATGATCTTCCCCAGAAAGAACGAATAAAACTACTTCCAACACATGGTGTTGCTCCTCACAACGCAGCTATGAATGTGAACGGGCTGAACCATAATTTTGGTATCAATAGATAGGGAAAAATAGTTCTATAAGGTGGCCAGCCCACTCCCCATATTTGATCTCTCATGCTTTTCGCCTCTGGAGATACTTATATGTTCGAGTTTACTGCACTCCACCAGAAAATTTAGACGTGTTGAAAGATGAAATAAGAAATGCCTATCTAGAAATTCGTCCAGGTTCCGTCCTGAATGCAACAGTTTCGTATTCAGACGATTAAAATTGTGTATTCAACAGAAAGGGGGCATTTTCACTATATTCTATGAAAAATTTCTTGAAATGATTTCAGTTTTTTCATTCCGATGTTCTCGGTTCATTGAAACAGATATCTCTCGCTTTCTTAAGTTTTTTTTCTCGTTCATTACGTTGAAATGCTCAAGCTTAATTTCTGTTAGATTGAGAATAAACTTGAATTACGTCTGTATTCAGTTCATGATGTATGGTAGATGAAAATGAAATGAGAGAAATCTTAAAACTCCAATGAAACAGAATCAAGAAACCATTATCAAACTGCATATTGAAGAAATTAAATAACTCAATGCCTATAACTAAATGCATTAAAATGATCTTCTGAAAATTTAAAGTGGTTTATTAGCGAAACTTTCCTCGAAAATTGAGATTGGGAAACATACGACCCTGAAGAAATAATACATAAGCGATGGAAAATTAAAACATATACGAACATGTGGAACACTACTTAGCCCGATTATGAAAACAAAGCCAGTAAAATGCAAAAATCCATAACATTCAAGACAATAATAAACTCAGTATCAATATTGTAGATGGTTAACCTGATTTAACATACTAACTTCCTCACAATTCTAGAATTGCTTTACTCATTTGGAATAATCAAACAGACTAAGACGGAAATATATATAAGATATTCGAGAGCCAGCCCAGACGAACCTAACGAATCAGAAGAGAAAAATCGCAATTCAATTAATTTGGGACAAGAACGACTTTGTCATAGAAAGTACGACGTGATTTGGGGATATTCTGAACCGCAATTGAGGCTGCCGTCGCTGAAAAAAGCAAGCCCAGAGATTTTCACATAATATTCTTCTCGTTTCAACAGAATGGATTCAGGTATTTATTTCATACAAAAAGTAAAAGTATGAGTTGAGGTTTTAAAAAATAAACCAATTCAAACACTGTTTCTGCCGAGGTCAATTCAATATTTGAATCCACATTTCTTAATGGTCAGTGTTTTCTTAGCATATTTGCTTGGTTTGTTCGGTTTTCACTCACTATCCATACCTATCGATGCTGAGAACAGGTTAAAGATATGCACTTTTTCAACCTATAGTCTTCAGGCGATAAAACCAGGGGATGTGGCAGCCCTACCCAGCATATGGGTAACAACACTATCGAAGTGTTCAACGCGGATCTCTTTTGAGCACTGAAACACAGCAGTATCGATTATCTGGTCGAATACATTTATCCTCCCCGATCAGGGTTTCCCAATAAAATATTTCCAAGATTCTCCACCTCCAGTTGTTATAATCACAAGGACTATCACAAATTTCAGAAATTAAGAATGACATTTTGAGACACGAGCTTGAAATTCGTTGTTCTATTCAATTTCATTGTTTTTTTTTTGAAACAGTAGAAAAATAAGTGAAAACTAATAATATACAAATCAGAGTATTAGTGGCAATACAGAGTATGTTAATCAGTACAAAGGTGATTTCAATTCTCGCTTCTTAACTGGACTCTTTCATGCTGAAATTCGACCGCATATCAAGCCGATTCCTCTACTTGGTTTTCAAGAAGCACATAGAGGAAAAAACTTCTTCACACCGTAGGTAGTTGTAAACGGAATCTGTTTAGTTATCTGATCTCTCAATTCATTGTAATTTTTTCGGACTGTAGCCCAGAAGTCTGCAATGTTTTCACCTTTAAAAATGTTTTCTAATGAACCACAACTGGACAGGTTAGTTTAGGTTAGGACTTACTCTTTATCTGGGAGGTCTTAAATTTTTTTCTTTTTCTTGGAAACTAGAAGGATTTCGAATCCAAATCTAGGTAGAGGGAACTTCAGTGAAATGTTTCCTGAAAGTGATTGCTAATTTGTGTATATGCTCTGCTGCGTTGCTCTTTACCTAGTCAGGTAAATTCTTCTCTGAAGAATTTGTTTTCAAAGTAAGGAAGTTAGTAAATGACGCTTCTTCAATAGGTGCGTCATAGATCTGAAAGTTTTTGACCATAGCACTAACTTTATCTTCAACTTTGAACATATCTAAATTGTTCCCTGCAAATTCAAATTCAACAAATTTAACTATTCAAATGGTTCAGCAAAGTCAATAAGAGTCAGTGAGAAAATCTGCGTACTTCGTTTAAAGAAGGAAAATATGAACGTTATCTCCAAGATCAAGAACTCTTGGCTCGATTCTACCTCGAGATACCCATCTTACTGTGTGTGTATAAGAATCTGTTCGTTCTCGCTGCCCATCTTTTGCACGGCAATGAAAATAATCTGGATTGTAGAGGTCTCAGTGTAGTTAAAAATTGGCACAACTTCATTAAATATCTTCGCGAAAGTTCAGATAATCTTTTGGCTACAAAGGTTTCCGATGAATACAACAGTGTGTCAATTGTATCTCTTAATTTGACTCGAGTTTTTGAAGTCCTGCTTTGTTTCAGCCATTGCTTTCAGATGAACCCACACATTTTATCCAGACGGACGGAGTTATGTTCGTTCAAGAAAAACATGAAATGCAGTGAACTAGTTCCTTTGAGAGAAGAAATCTCCAAATATCTTCTCCTTTTACAAAAATCGAATGAGAACCAACATTATTGCTTTTTTGATTTGCCTGTGGAGTCATCCAATTGTACTGCGCTCATGTAATTCATACTGAGTCTAACCAGCGATCTCTCTTCAATGGCCATATGATTAATTCGGTCTTTGGAAAGTATTATAAGAGAGCCAAACAGTACCTTTTGCTTTAGCAGCTGCATCAACTAACATTCTCTTGCATATAATTTCTGCTAGTAGAATAATTCTTCAGCAATAGTATGTATTTTTTCATGTTTAGCAAAAAGTGACATATCTTATAGGATACAAGAGCTACATTTTCATGATATTGGCATCAGAGTGTTAATTATGTATTCATGAAATCTTTCAGGCCTTACTAATTCATTTTAAAAACTCTAATGATTTACGCTTGAACCTTGGATGCTGTTCGCAAATGCCGACGAAGTTTTGCTATCTTTATATTACTCTTTATTTGAAAGGTTTTCCGCAAATCAGACATGAGATTTAAGCTACTGCTCAAGTCCAGTGAACGCGAATCCAAGTTATAAGTAATCAGATTTGTATTTTCTGAATTCTTCAGAAGGATCAACAGTGATTTTGGACGAGTTAGGTTCAAGAGATAGTGACAAGTTCGGTTCGAGACTTGAGAAACGAGATGGATGTTAAAGTAACAGCGCGCGCATTTGAAAGGCATTGAATAAAACTGTTTGCCCATCTAGTTCCAGTTACGAGAGTGAGCTAGCGTTAGGTGGTTATCGGATGAAGGCCGACGTGAGAGTTATCATTGGCAAATGTTCATAGAAAGCTGCAAAAACTGAGAAAAGTGTGAACCGCTTTCCTAGATCATATGTTCTCAACGCCTTCTTGTGTACGTTTGGAGCAGCCTTCAAGAGAGGTAGTAAAACACCCTGACCAACTTAATCGACATTAACATGGCACAGAGAAAGCGTCACAGATTGAAGGATTCAGTCTAAGAAAGACCAAAAACAATAATCCAAACGCGTACTAAATGAAACTAAAAATTAATTTCGTATAATTCTTATTATAATGAAAATTGTTATAATTTTCATCAAGTGTGTGAAATTTGTTAAAGCTGAATTCAGTAAAAGCTCAGTAAAATAAAAAGTTTCGATCAACAAATTCCTTTATTATATTTGAAAAAATGAATTATGTAAACCATTACATACTTGGACGCCACAGTGACTTCCCTCTAATTGTTGTCCAACATCAAGGTGATGATTCAAATGTGATTAGGACAAAAAATAGCATGAATTACTTCCATCCAAAGGAAATATCGACATACAGAAATTCTATAATTTCTCAGTCTTATCAGGATTACCATTCAATAACGACGACTTGATTGATTTACTCTCAACACTTCCTCCACATGTATCAAAAAACGATTTTGGAGATTTGAAATATGGACATATCAGATACCTTACTTATTCAACATCTCATTCAGAAAATGGAACTAATAGAGCTGACGAAAAATGAAGAATTATCAAATCAGAAAACTACTACCACAATGTATGGATTTAGCTGTTGCTATCTGGTAGCTAAGCACGGTTAAAAGCAAATAAAGTTTCTTACAATATTTTTTTACCAAAAAGTAAATTAAATGATAAGATTACTTTTACAGCGGTTTCGAAATGTTATTCATCAAAGGTCAATATGAAAATGATCGTTCATTATAACAAGCATAGCTTGAGGATTTTTAAAAATGAAGGTTGAACTATGACGCGTTTCACTGCTAAGTATATTCTCCAAATATCTTCTATTGATGGTTATAAGGCAATTGATAGTTGTCCCCTTTACTTTACTCTTTTCTCAAGAAACTTTGGAAATTTATGGAATTCATGAAACAGTTCGTCTTTTTCTTGAGAACGTGAAATCATTGCTATGAGAAGAGACTTTAGATTGACTCTGTATTCTTGAAGATGACTCATTCAGTTTACTTGGACGATATCGAAAAAACGGGGTTCCCAAGTTAGAAAGCCTATCAAACATGCATGGAGAATGAGTTAAGATATTTTCCTGAAATTTTAATAATTAAATTCGGTTATGACAAGCTATATTTCCAAGATATTTTTAATCTTTTGCCATTTCAGGTTAGACCAAGAGATTACATAAACTCTCTCATTTTGAATAGAACTCCTGTATATTTTCCATAATTGAATTGCCCTATCAAAATATTAGTTAAAAAATATAATGTTCGTTTCTCCAATCAATATTCTTCTTGAAAATTGGTATCACTTTGGCGAATCAACTAATATTTTTAATAAAAATCTATTCTCCTGAAAAGATCTTCTGCAAACAATGATTAGACTTTGAAAAATTTGTAAGGATGCATATCGAATTTTCTGTGAATCCTCTAAGATATGGATCATGTGGGAATTGGGAATATTCCCCTACAGCGCAAGTGATTAAGATTTATTGATGAGACACATTGAAGAATTTTTATTCAAGGAACAATATTCAACCTTCCGTAGAATGTTAAATATCCTTCCCTGAAGGAGCTGGTTCTCTTATCCACCCTTCATAATCATCAACCAGGGCGGTACAGCAGTTGATTGCAGTTTCTGTCTCATATGACCTCGTCAGTAATTCATACCAATTCACGACATCAGGCCAGACTGCCACGTAGTCATCTCAATTCATTGGAGCGTAACAAAATATGTAAATGTTATTGCGCGCTCCAACGAACCGAGACAGAGGCTACCCACCATCGACACCGGGAAACCACTGCTGTGTGGCCCTGGTTGACGGTGATTATAAGGGATGGATCGGAAAACCAGCTCCATCAGGAAAGGATAATTAACATTCCACGGAAGGTTGAATATTGTTCCTTCAATAAAAATTCTTCAGTATGTTATATAGTAATAATTTTTGAGATTGTATTATGGATGAGCTTCAAAATAAGTTAAAACATTAACTAAGTTGTCATTAAAAAGTGATTAGGAAATTTCAACTGATTCTAGTTAATTGAATTTTCTATCCTTAGGAGTAATGTGTATTCTCATAATTAATACACACACCACAAAAATTGTCGCATTAATTGGTAGTTTTAATTCCAAAGGATTGAGCATGTCGATCGCAGTTTCCTTGTCAATATATGTTTTAAGACATATGAGGGGAAACAATCTTATCTATGTAGTAACAGTTGTTTCCATATGATCTCAAACACATCTGAAACAAGAAAGAGTTCATTTGACTATCAGTATTCATTCAATTTCTCTTCAGTTTTCACGCTAAATTAATGCAAGTTTTCTGTGTTTCTGTTGATTTTCTAATCTTCGAATTTATTGTATTGGCTGTTGAACGTCCTGGACGCTATTTGAGTGATCATGAAGTCGTAAGAATTGTAACACTTCAAGAGGAAGGGCTAAGCCAACGTTACGTGACTAACTTGTTGAATGTTAACCAAAGCACCATTTCAAGAGCAATCAATCGGTACCACGAAACAGGGGAATATGGAAGAAGGGCCGGATAGGGAAGACATCGGATAACAACTTCAGTTGAGGATCGTTGGCTTCGTTTAACTGCACTAAGAGTTCGGCACTGTACGGCTAGAATGCTACAAAATGAACTCGCACTTTCCAGAAATGTGCATATTTCATTGCAAACTGTTAGGAACAGGCTCAGAGAAGATGATATCAGACCAAGGATGGCTTCTACCGGTCCGCGTCTCACCAGAGAGCATTGAGTTGCAAGACTTCAGTTGGCGAGGGAACATGCAATTAGGGTATTCCAGAATGGTCGAATGTTCTCTTTTCCGACGATTCCAGGTCCTGTCTAGTATCAAATGATAGACGCATGTCTGTATACAGACGACCTGGGAAACGGTATCAGCTATGCAATATCCGGCAAAACGAAAAACTTCGGAGGGATCTCAATAATGGTGTGGGGAAGCATTTTTTCCCCTGGTCGAACTGAGTTAGTCCTAGTGAATAATGGAAGAATAACAGCGGCCAGATACATCGCAGATATATCATCATCACATGAACCCCATATAGTACTCTTCGGCCCATTGATTGGTGAAAACTTCATTTATATGCATGATAATGCTCGGCCTCATACAGAATTTCTGTAAAATGCCAAAATTGATATTTTAAGATGGCCAGCCAGAAGTCTCGACTTGAATCCTATAGAACATGTTTGGGACAGCATGGGGTGGCAAATTCAGCAACGTAGTTTGCCTTGTAGAACACTCCAACAACTAGAAAATCTGCTTCCTAAAATTTGGACTCTGTGACTCAAGAGTACATCCAAAATTTGTTTGAGAGCTTTCGAGACGTATACTGGTAGTAATGACGGCCCGGGGAGGAAACACTCGATTTTGAGAATGATTAGTAACCATTGGATGCTAGTTGATTGGTCTCTTCGCAGTAGAATTTTTCAATTTTTCGTTAACTCGAAAATTGTTGATATTTTTCATCATAAACTCATCTCTTTTGAATGATATCTTCTTATTTAATACTTCTGAAAATTACCAAGCGACTATTGAATAACCACCCTAAAAGTTTATATTGTATTGTCGTAAAAGTAGGCGACAATTTTTGTGGGAAGTGTATAAGGAAAAGAGTGGCCATTTTGAATGTAGTGGTTATGAGTATATAATATTTTTCATGACCAATTTTGATGGAACAACAGGTCTAACCTATGTAGGAATCGTTTCATTCTGGAAAACATAACTTATGAACTCAGGATTTATTCAAATTCCTGATAGAATTTCTAGTATTGAATAATGAAGAGAATTAATTTAGAGGTTGGAATACAATTCAAGATTTCAATTTGAAAACGCTATTTACGACAAGTTCACTTATATGTCCAAAATATTCGGAAGAGAAGAATTTTTCGGAGCCGATACTTATCATTGGATATATTGAGTTAACAGCTATATGCAATTGTTTTCGTTTCACTATTTTGTCAATAAAATCACCATCGAATCTGTTGTTGTGAGATATCGGTTTTGAATGAAGTAGTGAGCTTGCCGATTGTGAATTTCTTCAGTTCCTTGTTTAAACACCAAGAATTAGTAACAAACGCGGAAACGCGTCTCAATCACCTAAACCGTGAAATTGAACTATTAAACGGTTCCAAATGAGTCTCGTATCAATGATCACTGTGAAATAATTTCGTTGCTGAAATCATATTTGAAAAACAGTGAGGCTGAATCGGCCTAAAATATAAAACCTGTCAATAGATCAGTGCATATACTCGGAAATTCATCTGTCTCTGCCTTGCCACCGTCTCAAAGGATTAAACAGAATACACCATATACCAACAGGTATGTTCAAGATTAATCCAACAAATGAAAGGACGAACATGAACAACAAAATTAACTCAGGCTCGAATGATAAAGAGAGTGTTGATGAAAAAGGAAGAAACAAGGGAATTCCCACATTTGTTGATGTTGTTTCCAGTTCGAATGAATCGTCATGTAGGCATCGCAAAAGAATCACGAACAATATGGTTTTGGTTGGAAGCAAGGTAATCGACACAACTGATCACGCAAATAAACTTTTTGCAGTTCCAAACCCGGGCAGTGTTCACGTGTACAGATTTAATCCTGATACAGATGAAAAAGATGTATTCAATTACGTTTAATCACACACGAAAACGAACAATTTGATGGGTAAGAAACTTGAATCAAGGAATGAAAATTTATATGCTTTTTTCAAACTTACAATCACAAAAGAGGACATTAAAAAGGTCTTGGCGTCCGATTTTCGGTCTTACGGGATCTGTGTTCATAAGTTTTTTCAAAGGAGGACGAGGACAGCAGAAAGGGGTTGAAAAAGAAAGAAGAAGCAAGTTCTGAAAGAACAATTTCATGTATGAAGAAGGAGAAAAAAGTGAAGTATACAAGAGTAAAGAGGTTTGTGAATTCTCTGTTATGCATTTGCATGTCCAGGGTTTAAACAATAAATTGAACCTTCTAGAAGATTTCCTCATAGAAAAGAATGAACCTGACGTACTTTGTCTATCTGAACATTTTTTAAACTCTATGTTAGCAAATAAACTTGTTCTTGAGGGATGGAATACAGCTGCAATTTTGGTCGGTCAGTTCTGCAGCATGGGTGTGTCTATATTGTGTCGTGATAGTGATTTTAAAGTTTTATAAGATATCAACTCGCTTTCTGTTGAAACCCACTGCGAAATTACAGCTATCCGTTTAAACAAATTTAATGCGGTAGTTATTCATATTTATCGTTCACCTTCGGGTAATTTTGATCGTTTCATTGATGCCATTAATGATATTTTATGTAAGATAAATTTGACTTGTAGTAAAGTTGTTCTATGTGGTGACTTCAATGTCCATTTCAATAAAAAGGACAGAGGATCGGGGTTATTGTGTGATTTGTTGAGCACTTATAGTCTCCAACAGACCATTTTCGAGCCAAAAGAGGTAGCAATTGATTAGACTATATTTTTGTAAATTTTCAATAGGAGAGTAGTTCTGGTGTGATGTGGGACTGTGTTTTTTCAGACCACATGGCGCAGCAATTCAGTGTGGATTTTCGGGTTAAGCTGTCCAATGTCTCATATTGTAGGGATAGGCCTTTGACACAGGAGGGGTTCAATTCCCTTCGTTATATATTGGAGGGATTGAGCTGGGATGTTTTGAACAACGAGAGTCTCAATGTCAATGATTCTT
The DNA here is from genome assembly GCA_013387265.2 of Cryptolaemus montrouzieri. Taxonomy (NCBI): domain Eukaryota; kingdom Metazoa; phylum Arthropoda; class Insecta; order Coleoptera; family Coccinellidae; genus Cryptolaemus; species Cryptolaemus montrouzieri. The sequence continues at coordinate 73,408,678 of JABFTP020000144.1, read as the reverse complement.
TCGATATTTTTCACCGGAATATTCAAAATTCTTACCTGATTGCTTTCCCTGAGAAAACTGCGAGAAGAAATTTTCTCAGGTCCACTACGCAGTGGTATACGGAGGAACTGAGAGATATGAGGAATCGGCTGGAATTGGTAACATAATTATATAATAAATACAGAACTGAGAGTCTCCAACTGTCAATGTATAGGTTGCATTTAAGTTACTGATATGAAATGAATAAAGCAAAAATCAAATCCAACGATCAAACTATTAGGTTGTCGTCGAATCGGCCTAGGACAATGTGGAGGATTATAAATGTTTAGCGCAATACCGCTAAGAAACGTAATGAATCCATTATAACGGCAAAGGAATATAGTGATTACTTTTCATCGATTGTGGGACGGGTTTTTGATGCTATTCCGGATAATAACGTTGAGCCAGATGACGTTTTCTTCGTGAAATACCTGCAGGTATGTGTTTTTCATTCGAGGAAGTTAGCCCTATTATTGTGAGAAATGCAATACTTTCACTAAAAAACAGTAAATCGCAAAATTTCTATGGTCTAACAACAGAATTATTGAAAAGGAAAATCAATTACATCTTAAGTCCCCTGACTCGCTCGATAAATAAATGCGTAAGAAGTGGAGTTTTTCCAGACTGTCTGAAGATTTTGAAGGTGGTGCCTCTTCCGAAGAAGGATATATATATATATATATATATATATATATATATATATATATATATATATATATATATATATATATATATATATATATATATATATATATATATATATATATATATATATGCGGGATTAAGTCAATGAATCTAAACAGTTCAACCCAAATACGTTCTATTTACGCCTTCCCGTTTGCAGTTGCCAGAACTCCATGTTCTAGATCTCGGGCCGCCATCATCTCTCTTACCCCCCCACTCTATGATTTTCTAGGTTTTCCTCGCCTACTGTGTCCTGGGGGAGTCCAATGAAAGACTTTTTTCGGCCATCTGTTCTCGGGCGTCCTCAAAGTGTCCGAACCATTTCAGACTACTCTTCTCAATTATTTCCACCACTGTCTCTTCTGCGCTCATAGTCTGCCTTATGTGGGTGTTCTGTATTATCTCAATTCGTGATATTTCCGCGCTTCTTCTCAAATAGTCCATCTCAACCGTCAATACCCCCCGTCTCAAATCGGCATTCAAAGTACAAAGCTCTGCACCATAACATAGGACTGACTCAACCAATGCATTTCCTTGTCTCTTCTTCGCATCTTTGGAAATATGTTTGTCCCATCACAGGCTATTGAGGCATCCAATGATCTTTTTACTACTTCTTATTCTTGATATGTGTTCTTCCTTTCCTAGATCTTCGATATATATCAAGACTCCAAGGTATTTGAAGCATTTAACTTGCTAGATTGTCACCTCATCGTTTATCAGAACTTCAAAATTTGTATAGGTATTTACTGCCAAATACTCCGTTTTCTTGAGTCTTACCTGAGGTCCCCATTGCTTGTTAGTATCGTAGAGTCCCTTTATCATGAACTCCGGATCATATGAATCCTGCGCAAGAACTACCTGGTCATCTGCTAAACTTTGAGTGATAAGATTTCCTATCGAAATACCCATTCCTTGGCAACTTCTTCTCCATTGTCGTAGTGCCACCTCCACATACGCATTAAATAAAAGCGGTGACAAGCTGCACATTATTTTCATAGAGCTCTCTAATTAACTTTATTTGTGCCTTGTCCGTATCCAGCTCTTCCAGAACATCCCGTAGCAGGCATCTAGCGGTAAAATCATAAGCTTTTTCTAGGTCTATAAATGCTAAATGAGCTTAACGAACGGATATCTGCACATAAACGCCCTGGTACAAACCCGCTTTGATCTTCACTGATTTTGTGCCCGATATTTTCTCTCAGTTTTACTGATAATATTCTACCAATGAGGCGACATAGCGAACTGTTGATACTCAAACCACTATAGCAGTTCAGATCTTCGTGGTCCCCTTTCTTGAATACTGAAACAATATAAGCAGGTTTGAGATCCTGTGGTTATTTTTTCCAGCTACTGCACTGATTAAAGAAATCAACAATATGTTTGATGAGTGGCTCCCCACCATTTTTCATGGGCTCGACCGGTACATTGCCCAGACCAGGGGTTCCGTTTTTGATTGTAACCAAGCTCTGTTTAACTTCTTCGGCAGTAAAGCCAACGCAACCTTGGGTTTCTGTGGAAGCCACTTGCCTCTTAAATTCAGGTCTCTTTTCCCCTAAAAGATCTTCGTAATGTCTTTCCCACCTCTCTATGGTGATGCTTTGATTGAATCTATCAATTTGATTGGTTTTCATTTGTTTAATGGTTCTCCATACTTCCGTACTACGAGCAATCCATATCAGGCTTTCTACCTATTGGCACTTCTTCTTCCAGGTTTTGGTTTTCTGTCATTTGATAGCTTGATACACTTCTCTGTTTTTTGCTTTGTATGTCTCCCACTTAACGTTGGTATTATCTGACAGCCTTCTGTGATAACAGTTTTTTTTTTCATCGACTGACTGTTTCACTTGGTCAGTCAACCAGGTAGGTGCCTTTTGAATCTCCCTTCTCTGCTCATACCCCAGAGCTTTGTGCGCCGCTCTCTTCAAAGCCAACTTTATATTACTGTATTCCTCTTCGAGATCTTTTGAGGTTGGAGTCTCTGCAAGAGCCAAATCGAGCCTTCTCTGGTATAGATGTTTGATGCTTCCGTGTTGTAATATGTCCAAACGTTATCTTTTCCTTTCATCTTCAACCATCTTCGTCCCCTGTTCTTCTGGAACGAGTCCTGTTCTATCAGGCCGCAATTCTCTCTTCGAGACTTATTTTCATTGGATACATAATCCGATATTTGCAGTCACTATAACCACTAGCTTATGACGGCAACCAACCGGTGATCAGGCATAGTATATATATATATATATATATATATATATATATATATATATATATATATATATATATATATATATATATATATATATATATATATATATATATATATATATATATATATATATATATATATATATATATATATATATATATATATATATATATATATATATATATATATATATATATATATATATATATACATTATATATATCTCCCAAAATCAGGATTTCCTGGTGTGGCTTGATTCATTCCAGAACATCAGAGACCTGCGAATAGAAAGTGTCTCTTGATGACATAATCAATAATCAATATTTGACCGAGAGAAATTTCCTGGTGTGGCTTGATTCATTCCAGAACATCAGAGACCTGCGAATAGAAAGTGTCTTTCGTTGCTAGAGTCGAATCGTCAGTTGGTGCATATACACTTACTAAAACCATGCCATATTTCATCAGAGTAACTGTTAGCAAGCTTTCCGATACAAGAGTATAATCAGCTATATGCCATTCCAGATCTTTCCTAATCAAGATCGATATCCCAGCCTGGGCCCTTTGAGACTTTTCAACACCAGACCAAAAGTGCAAGTAACCTTCGAGATGTCCACTTCCCGTGGCTTTCGCTCAAGGTAATGATGGGGATGTAAAGCTGAGAGATCTCCTCGAATACTTCTGCTACTTTATTAGTGAAGCTATTAACATTCCACGTTCCCACAATCATATTGGAACTATATCAGTTTCAGAATGCGATGAGTTTTCGTCTAAATATTTTGAGTCCTTGTTCTCACAAGCATCTGCTTCCATTTTCGACGAGATGTCAGCAAAAAAAACATCATTTTATTTCCACACGATTTTTAATACTACACATGTTTTGCCTACCTAATTTTCTCTCTTAGTAAGGTCTACCGAACTGGTATAATGGCAATAATAGTAATATTATATTCACAAGAAATAGAGTAGGAAGAGGAAAGCATTCTTTTTATATGCTAGTTTCGTTCAATCTCGATTCTCGCGAGTTCACTAATTCCCCTAAATGGTTCTGCTGAATATTCCTAATGTAGTGAACTTCGATCGATAGATTATTATACTCGCACTTCTGGCTGCAAGTTGACGACACTAGATTAATTGTTTTCAGTTTTCTATATATTTTCACGAGGAATATTGAGTTTTTGACAAAAAAACTTTTGAAAAATACAAAAATTCCCCACATTTCTGAAACGATTACTGACTAATTCGTCCCTTTTTCGTTCAAATTAACCAAATTACCTCAAGGAGCTTTTTGTATCTACTTGTTGGTCTGCGAAACAAATTGACTAGATGTTACGTATTAAGTTTTGAAATCCTAGAGTTTCGCAGCCAATTAAATAATCTATATCACTAGAGATACTATCTACTTCTATTACACTTGTACGATAACAAGAGATTAGCAAGTAAACTTAACTTTATGTATCAAGCTTCAAGCAGCTTGAAAAAAACTTGATTTCGGCCAAGGTTTTTGGTTGAAAAATCAAGTCATGTCAAATCTTTAATTTTTCAAAAGCTTGGATTTCAAATCAAGTAAAATTGAGTAAAAGCTATATTTATAGAGTTGAATGAAAATGCAAATAAAACTAAACTGTGTTGCATTAAAAGCATTGAAAGTAGAAAGCGCTTTTTACATTATGACATCATTTAACATAATTAGATTACTTTAACATATAATTATCCTCGATGAACATGTGAATGTACGTTCAGTGGTTTCCACAAAATATGTTTCTCTGATTCAATTCATATCATTTTCATTAAAATCCGTTCATACGTGTACTCTCTTGTATATTTGCATGAATATATCCATCCAACTCCAAATGCTAAAAGCGTCGAACATAGTTTATTGCCGCTAGCAATTATGCAGTTAATAGTATCAAGCTCTACAAATAATCGAAAATTAGTTGTCCGTATTCGGACTGGCGGCGGTTGATACAGCTGGACGAAATAGCAAGCCGGAAATGGCTAACAGAACCGCATAATCCTCAAAGGATGTAATAATTTCTCTGAAACACATTACCTGAGTTCAGAATCAAATAATTCATGGCCTGGAGGAATGATTAACGATGCCATTTTTGAGATTGAAAAAATTTGCACTTGCCTTAAATTAATTCTATTGGATGAAACGAAGCTTTTTGTTTATCAATTTATATTTCTATCAATGCAACAGGCATAAGTTGTTCTGCTCAAACGTTATCTTGTTTGATAGATACGAATTCTGCAATTATTTTTTCGCATTCTCGATGAAATTCATCTTGAAAGACGTTTGATATTGACCTTTCAACATTTTCACTGAGATATTTATCCATTACATACACTGCGCCTAGAAATTAACGCATAAATTCAATTTTTCGAAATTCTCTTCTGGTAAGCAACTGGTTATTAACACATGTTTCTTTCGAATATGTCCAGATATATGCCTGCAAATTTTCATGTTTTTCCTTGGTGCTAGGGATTTACAACATGAATTGAAAGCAAGTGAAGCTCTTGCTTTCGAATTCCTGAGTTCAATCAAGCCAAGTCAAGCTGTTTCATCACATAAGCTTGAGAATCAGAACACAATTGCAATAGAACATTGAACTTGTTATCTACAATAAGAGCAAGAAAATGGTTTAAATAATACTGAATATTTGATGAAGAATTATCTAAACGAAATTCAACTTAAGAATCTGAAAAGAATTCATAAAATTTTGAAGGAAACATAAATACAGAACAATTAAAAGCGTGAAAGTGAAATGTATATTTTCAAATAAAAACATGTAATATCACAAAAACAACATGGATACATTTTCTATAAAATAACTGAAATAAACTTCTTTGAAAATAAAAGAAATACCTGAATGAAATTTAAGTCAAAAAGAATAGGAATAACCGAAACTACATGCGCACTTCAACAGTTGATAGTTCGCTGTTGAACAAAGATATTCTTTTTATATATTATATATTTTTTAAATAAATAATACAAGTTTTGGGAAAGTCCCTAGACTCCCTCGACTCTAGGTTCTAGGAGAATCACCGTTCCATGTCGATTCTCCGGAATTCACTTCGTTTCTTCGAAAGAATTCTGATTAATATCGCCAAGTGTAGTGAATCTTAATCGATAAATTATAAATCTCATACTTCTGGTCGCTAGGTGACGACACTATATCCTCTTTTCAGTTTTCTATATATTTTCACGGGGAAAATTGTGTTTTTAACGAATTATTCCAAAAACCTATAAAAGAAGTATTTCATTAGAAATTAATAATGTTTTGTCCACACATCAGTATGTATTTCGCCATGAGAGGTCAACCATGGATCATCTTGTTGACCTTGATACCAACATATGTGAAGGATTAGCCAACAAGTTTCACACAGTAGTTGTCTCAATGGATATTGAAAAAGCCTACGAAATGGTTTGGAAGGAACGCATCATAGTCCAACTGTCCAAATGGGAAATTAAAGGTAAATTATTGAACTTTATTGATAGTTTCCTAAAAGATCGATTTATAATAGTCAGATTGAATGGCATGCTCTCCAAGCCAACATATATTGAAAACGGAGTCCCTCAAGGGTCAGTTTTGAGTTTTCTGTTGTTTTTAATTGCCATAGACGAAATAAGTTGAGGCACCAGTTAAGGCACAGCTCTTCGCGGATGATAAAACCCTTTCTGTTAGCGGCAAAGTATAATCATCATTATGCAGTCAACCATCGATAAAATTACTGAATGAACAAAAATATCCGGGTTCAAAATTTCACTTACCAAAACGAAACATATGAACTTTTCACGCACTCATTCTAACCAACAAGTATTGCCACTTTACCTGAATGGACTACAAATTGAACAAGTGAAAACCCTCAAAACCCTTGGATTACTGTTCGACAAAAAACTCTCATGGGCTCAACATATAAAGAAAATTAAAATCGAATGTCAAAAAAAATTTAATATCATCAAAACCTTATCTTCACTGCAATGGGGCGCAGACAGGGAAGAGCTCATCAGTACATATAAGGCTATAATACAATCGAAATTAGACTACGGTTGCATCATATATGACTCAACAAAAGAGAGTATATTGAATATGCTAGAACCAATCATCCATACGGCGTTGAGGTTATCCATCGGAGAACAAATCCGTCCTACAGTATTCTGGTAGAATCCAACTCGATGCCTTTGAGTTTCAGAAGAATGGAACTATGTCTGAGATATGGCACATGAATCTCCACGAAACCAACAAATCCTGCACACAAAGCGACGTTAAAAGAAAATTTCCATGGAATGTATAAAAAACAATCCAGAACACTCAAAGCACTCAAGTTCAGACTGAAAAAATACTTGAGGAAGACAAGTATAGCCTTGTCCTTTACTGATGAGAATATTCAACAAACTCAGCCTCCTTGGGTGACAAAAGCCCCCAAAGTGAACCTGGAACTAGAAGCATTAGGTGCGAAATCCAATACCAAACCAAGCAACTACCAACTTTTACATGACAGAATCCAGATCACAGTTATTTTTATACAGACGGATCTAAAATTGTTGAAGGTGCTGGATGCTCCATAGTGCTCGATGACATCGAACCGCAAGTGTGGTCTTTCAAATAACCCAAAGACACAGAAATATTCGCCTGTGAGGACTTTGCCATACTAAAAGCTCTAGAAATCGCGCGTGAAAAAGAAAAGTGCCTGATTTTTACTGACTCGAAAACTGTTTTATCGGCCATATGCAATCATCACTCAACAAATGTTTTAGTTGAAAAAATCCAAAATACTCTGCAGGAATACGAGGCAAGCAAACAAATAACATTAGTATGGGTCCCTTCCCACATGGGTACCCGAGGAAATGAAAGAGCTAAACTTCTGTAACATAGGACGAAACAAAATGAACGAATTATAGAACAAAAAATAGAGCGAAGGTACGCCGAGCAAAATATCCGAAATCAGAAGCAGTGTCCATGAAGTTTTTCCATGTCTGGAAAACCGCAGACACCAAACAATCATTCAAAGACTCCGAATAGGACATACAAACATAAATTTACATCTGATATTACACGAAGATCCACCAATCTCTGACGCCTGCAGAGAACTAACGGTAAAACACATCTTATTGTCAATAACAACAAGTATAGAAACCAGGGTTATCAATTTTTAACCAACAACTTCAAGGACAACTTGAGGACACATCAGATGTGCCTAAAGACGATGCAATGTCTCCAATCCATAGGATGCACATAAAACTTCAAAAAAGTCTAGGGAACACTTCTGAATATCGATATATCGTATCCAGAACGATCAATATGGATAATTTTTTTTAGGAAATGAATACCTGCATCAATTTCTCACCAAATTATGTAGAGTGCCACAACAGAGCTCAGTTTATTTTATAAAAAACTAAAAATGCAGCAGATGCGACGCTGCTTTATAATAATTTCATGTATTTAGTGTTTGAAATCAGTTAGTTGGCACTTTGTTTCTGACGTAAGCACAAATAAAAGATTCAAGTTTTGTGATTCGACCGTGGAAAGACGACATTTGACTTGAGAAGAGATTTTACGAGCCGTTGGCATGCTCCAAGCTGGGAGCTCACAACGCTGTATCCAGGATTCTGGGAAGTAGCCCAAGCGTCATAAACTGTTTATGGTCGCGTTTCAAAGAAACAGGTAGCGTAGAAGAACGCCATACAGGTCGTTTCAGGATTACTTCAGTCGCCCAAGACCGATTTTTGGTTTTACAAGCCAGAAGAGATCGTACTTACTCTTCTCCTGAATTAGCTCAAAAGCTATCACGAGTTCATAATGTACAAATTTCCAACCAAACTGCGAGAAATCGACTGCACGAAGGTCAACTCCACTCAAGACGTCCTTTAAGTGTTCCACAACTGACCCATGGAAATCGCGCTGCTCGTTTAGCTTGATGCCAAGAACACGTAAACTGGGATCAAGAGAGGTGGGCCACAGTTCTCTTCAGTGATGAATCTAGATTTAGTTATTATCCCGATTCAGGAAGAATTCGAATATGGAGGGAACCTGGAAAGCAAAACCGTCTTCAGCATGCTCAAAAAGTTGTTAGACAGGATGGCGGATCAGTGATGTTTTGGGGAGGTATACGCCTTGGTGGAAGAACTGACCTCGTTTTCATACAGAATAACCTCACGGGAACTTCTTACGAAAATGAACTAGTTTTGACTGTAGTGGTACCGTATCTCCAAACAATGGGTCAAAATCCACTCTTCCAACAAGATAATACCCCTTCTCATCGTGCAAGAGTTGTCTTGAACGTTCTTGAAGACAATGATATCGATCTTCTACCGTGGCCATCCTGCTGCCGAGATCTGAATCCCATCGAGCATGTGTGGGACACCCTAAAAAGAAATCTCCTGCGTCAAAACGTCTTCATCATGAACAGGAGCTTCGATTAGCAATTCAGGGGGCTTGGAATGACTTAGGCCAAAATGTAATAGACAATTTAATATTGAGCATGCCGCGACGATGCCAAAATGTCATTAATAACAGAGGTGGACCTTCTGGGTACTGAAAAATATAAGTGCTTCCATATCGTTTAGAAAATATTAGTTCAGGTGCTTTGGAGAAGTCAAATATTATTTTGTTTTCTTGAGAATACATTATATACAATACACCCTAACAAAAACCGAAAGATTTCTATAAATCATATTCATATTTTAAAGATATTGGTAAGTGTTCCTAGAATTTTTGTGGTGTTTATTTAAGAACAATCATTGTGAAAATATTTAAGTAATTATTATCTTACTCGTATAGCGTATGAAATTACTGTGATGCTTTATGTTTTAACGCAGTCGCTAATGACCTCGATGTAGATGCGACTTTAAATGAAAGTAAAAAAAAAGCATTTCAGTTGAATCTATTCTATATTATATAGAAACCTATTGTTGGTTGTAGGCGACATGGATATTTTCTTCAGTGTCGTAGTTGGATACAGAAATTCTTTACCTTTTGAAATAACTGCTGATAGGTTTTTTCCCCTTTTCCGTTAATTTTAACAAATTTTTTCACGAAACTTTTTGTCTTTACTTGTTGAGGTTCCGAAAGTAATTGACCCGATAGAATCTACTACGCTTTGAAATCCCAGTGTGTCACAGCCAATTGAAAATTCTATGTGACTAGAGATACTACCTATTTCTATTACACCTGTACGGGTATGGTAACAACGATTGGCAAGTTTGCTCTTTCAAGTTTCAAGCTTTCAAGCAGCTTGAGGTCAAGTCAAGCTTTTGAGTTGCGGAATCAAGTTGAGTCAAATCTGTTATTCTTCAAAAGCTTGAATTTGAATTCAGGCTATTCGAAAAATTTTCAATCTGCTTGACTTGATGAAAACCTACTTGACGCAAATGTTTCTCTCATGAGATGGATAAAATGGAAGGAATAAACAGATATTTCGCAATAAACTATCACACATTGATAACAGTAGTTGTTGATAAATTTTGGCGAGTCACGATTGTCCTTTAAAATTTCAATTTTCAGTAATAGTGTAACCCGAATAACGAAATTTGACCCAGGTTGAATGTGACGAAGCTGCGGCGTTGAATATTTCGGTTGGACTTACACATGAATAGGCGGAAGGCATAGGGTGTCCAATTCTTTTATTCCCAGAATGATTCGAAGGTACAAGGAGACTGGTAGTCTGAAAGATGAGTCAGGACGACTTCGAGAAACAACGGCGATCCATGATCAATTTGGGAATTTCCTCGTCAAGATCACTACTGTTAGGCATCTTCAAATGCAGTTTCAACATAATAATGGAGTACAAACAAGCAGGATACAACAACCCCTCAGGCAATTTGGTTTGAGGACGCAGCTCGAAACCCAGCCCTTAGCGTAGCATATTGAAAAGCCCGATTGAACTTTGCCAATAAGATGACAATTGGTTAGAAGCTTACTGAGGGATAGTTTTGTTTAAAGATATAAAAACAACAAGGGGAGTGATATGTCCAGTGCAACCTATTACCTAGCTATGGTTTTGGTGGGGGTTCAATAATGGTGTGAGAAGGAATGTCTTGAACGCCCGCTTTGTTCTGGAACCCTGATTGCTAAGAGGTACGTTACAAACCTTTTTGAAGAACATGTGGTACAATTTGTAGCAAATATGGATGAAAACTGATTTATTCATGATAACGCCAGTCCTTGCCAGGCTCACTTCTTCAGAAAGTACTTTCAAGATCACGAAATCACTTCAATGCAGCGACGTGTACGAAGTGTAACCCTCAATATCATCTTTCAAGTCTGGGACATGCCCAATAGAAAATTAAGAAGCTAGCTGAACCAGTCTGCTATTTTGAAGGTTCAGAATAGACTGATAGAGATTTGTAATGAATCATCATGCTATAAGTTCATTGATTTTGAGTATACATCGTAGATATCGTGCAGTAATTTTTTCTGGAATGGAAACGTTCCATATTGGCGGGTTTTTGGGACTTTTTCAATTTCAATGAATATCATTTTTATTTCGATTATTCTGAAACATTTCTCACTGCTGGTGAATCACTGGAAAAAAACTCTTCATTATATATCATTTTTCTATACATAAATTTGAATTTTATTATTTATTTGTGTAATGGAATAATATGTAGGGGATATTTTTCATCTAGATTATCGAATCTTTATGAAGGAAATTCCAATATGCCTCACAGTTGAGTTCGCCTCCGAAGATCATCTGTACTACATTATTCTCACAGCCAAATTCCAATTAAATTGTGAATATACAGTTCTACGTAACTTTTGTAATATTACTTACAAATTCAGATGTTAATCGTATCGAATATGAGATATGCGCATAATAAAAGTAAACACACAGAAACGGAAAAGTAAACAATTAATACGAGTTTGAGAAGCACTTGCCAACATTGTTGATTGAAAAAAAGTTATTAATCAACACCCATCTGATAGAAAAGTTCAAATAAAACCTCAACTAATTCGAGGTTTTGTGGACTAAAGTTCGGTAGCAAGCAGCATATAGAGGAATAAATTCGACAAGCAATATTTTTCAAAGAATTTCAAGTCCTTTCTTCAAGTCAGTTATGTTTTGCATATTATTATATAATTTTTCTTATTGAGTCAGAATAACGGTTAGAAGAATGCTCAACTTTTTTTCAATGCTATGATATCTCATATTAGTCCTAGTTGGAAAGATCTCTTCAGGACAAATGTTTTTCATATTATCTTATAATATATATTTTTATAGTTTAATGTAATTATATGCAGATATATTTACATTAACATCATGCTCAATATACAAGAAAGTTAACAAGAGGGCAGGTGACGATGTTGCTGGTACAAAATGCTCGATGACAATCTTGTTGGAGGAAAGCTCGATATATATATATATATATATATATATATATATATATATATATATATATATATATATATATATATATATATATATATATTCATTTAGTCACTTTACTTCCTTATGAGATAGACCAAGACTTACCTGCTGAGAAAATCTCTATGTAGGGCGTCCAACAATGAGGAATCAATCCTAATAGATCTCATCAAAATAATGACACAACTGATCTTTTTGATTTCAACATACCGGGTGTAACTGAAACTAGGGCCACCCCTGTTACTTTTTTATTATCCAGAATATTTTGATGAAATTTGGGAATCCGATAACATTATTATGTTTAACATTTCGTTTCCGGTTATGCCGGAAACGTTAAAAACTTCGATTTTCAAATAGGATATCCTGTATTTTTCTGCTTATGTTGAATAATCATCTCATCCCTCGACCTTTTGACATATTATTGAAAGAAAAACAAAACACATTCTTTTTTGCAATTTTCATCTTTCGGTCTAGACCATAAACAGTGACAATTGGCCCACCTCAACATTTCCTATCACGAAAATATAAGATTGTATCTGAAACACTCAATTGCTCATTTTTACTGAGTGTCAATGTTAATAACAAAAGAGCGAACAGCGGAAACGAAATAATTATAATAAATGTTCAAAAATACCACCATCCTCACGAACACTACATCGCACACAATTGATGGTTCCTCCGAAAACATTATTTAACTGTTGGGCTGTAATGCCCACAATAGCCTGTCTCAAATGGTTGTCCTCTCGAAATGGGACTTTAAAATTATATAGAGAAAGGAATAACCGATTGGAGAATTTTTTTCTTTGTAGTCTTGAATGTTATTCTAAGTTCAGAATATACCGGAAGTTGACACCATCTTTATTATTTTAAATGGCATAATGTATATGTCTATTTTTGTTTTGTAGAAACTTAAATTCCGAACAATTTTTTATTGCCACTTGAAATCAACCGAAAGGAAGATATGAATTTTTCAATCGGAATTTTGTGATTTTTGGTTGTCTCTTAGAACACATCATAAATATAGATAAAGATCATTCAATATCGATTATTTCTAGCTCGTTGTAAGTGAAGAGGCTTATTCTGCTGAATTCAATGCATTTAGAGGCTTCACGGTAAACAGGGTGTTTCCAAAGCATGTGGCAAATTGTAGTATATTCAAACGTAAAAAGTTCGTTTTTTCAAAATAGACTACCTATTTTTGCTTTTGCACACACCATTTAACTGGAAATATTAATAGGCATCGGATCTGTTATAGGTATCTCTATACCTAATGCATCATTAGATGGTTAGATGTACATTATAAAATATCCGCAACGGGAAAAAATGAATGTGAAAATGTAGTTGTAACGTCAATAACCATAAGGTCCAGTCATCTTGGAATACGAGATTACCAGTTAAGTAAGTTAGTCGAATCCCCCCCGCCTTGTTGCAAAGATCTTTACAATCATATTCCAGTATAACCGGAAGTGCCACAGAAGTGAAAATATTTTCGGAACATAGTTCGAATAACATTCAAGACAACAAAAAGAAAATTGTCCAATCATTCCTTTCTCCATATACTTGTGGTGTCCCCTATCGCGTGGACAGCCTGTATATATGTATATATCTATTTCGATATTGATTTTACTTTTTTAAGGCTTAAGGCTTATAAGAATATTTGAACACTATCTAAAATAGACGATTCGGGATTTTTCTTCCCTTCTTCAGTATTTAATCTACAACATTACAAAAATATACATTACGATTCTTATTAAATTATTCTTGAAATGTATCTTACTCACTTATCTTTGAAAGATTGTTCCATTTTCATTTGTAAGAATTCTAGATTCTACTTTGTGTTTTGAAGATATCAGTTTTCAGGTGTTATGAGTGTTGAAGTTTTCTATGACGCTGTTATCTTTGTGAACTTTCCAGGTGTTTCTGGGATCGGTTTGTATTATAATGTGTTCTCTGATTCTACTGTGATTGTTTACTTTTTTGAAACATGTTTCTTTTGTGCCCCGTTTTGTAGAAAATCTATGTGAATGGAGCTTGGTGTCTTTATGTCTTTCCGGTCATTTACAGAGTTGTCTATGTTTTTTTGTATGTGTATCATCTCAAGTATTTCTCTCTTTTTTCTGTTGTATTCTTTGACAAGAATTTCTTTCTGGTCGTAGTCAAATTCGTGTTTTTCTTGCTTTTTGTGCAGTGCTGTTGTTTTTTGCATATTTATGGGTTTCGAGACGTTCTTTGAGTTGTTGATCTGTTTGTCCAATGTAGACCCTTCCGCAGTTCTTGCAGGGTATGGCGTATACTATATAGGTTTCCTCCATGTGTGGTATTTTGGATTTTAGTTTTGTATACTTGTCGTATTTGATTCATGGCTGAGTAGGCCATTTTGAAGTTATAATGTTTGAGGATGTTCTTGATGGCAGAACACTGAAACTCACCTCTCCACAAATAAGAGGAGACGTACTAAAGGACACAGAAGACCTACTCAAAATGAACGACTACCCAAAAAACGTAACAAACAAAATCATCAAAGAACGGATATATATACTGTATAACACAAAACAAAAAAAGAAAAACGACATTTCTAACACCACACGATACAAAACTATCCCATACATACCCCAAGTAACAGAAACCATCAAGAACATCCTCAAACCATTTAACTTCAAAACGGTCTACTCAGCCATGAATCAAATAAGACACGTACATACAAAACTAAATCCAAAATACATAGTATACGCCATACCCTGAAAGAAATGCGGAAAGGTCCATATTGGACAATCAGAACAACACCTCAAAGAACGTCTCAAACCCCATAAATACGCAAAAAACGACAGAAAACACGAATTTAACTATGACCAGACAAAAATTCTTGAAAAAGAACACAACAGAAAAAATAGAGAAATACTTTAGATGATACACATACAAAAAGATATGTAGACAACTCTGAAAATGACCGGAAAGAGATAAAGATACTGAGCCATATACATAGATCTTCTACAAAACAGGGCACAAAAGAAATACGTTTCAAAGAGGTTAACAACCACAGTAGATACAGAGAACACAGTATAATACAAACAGATTCCAGAAACACCTGAAAAGTTCACAAAGAAAACAGCGCCATAGTAAACTTCAACACACATAACCTCCGAAAACTGACATCTCCAAAACACAAAGTAGAATCTAGAATTCTTACAAATAAAAATGGAACAATCTCTCAAAGATTAGTGGGTAAGATATATTTCAAGAATAATTTAATATGAATCGTAATGTATATTTTTGTAATGTTGTAGATTAAATACTGAACAAGGGAAGAAAAATCCCGAAATGTCTATTTTAGATAGTGTTTGAATATTCTTATAAACCTTAAGGCCTAAAAAGTAAACTCAATATCGAAATGAAATATGAAAGGTTAAAAATACTAAAACGCCATATAGTATATGTATATACCGGGTGAGTCAATAAGGCGAAGAACTTCTATATCCCGGAAACTATTTGAGATAGAAGCAAAATTTTTCTGATTATTGTTTCATAAGTATGTGTGCATTCCTTAAAATTATTTTCGTACATACAAGATGTTCCATTTTTGCTCCAGGGACAAACATAGATTTTTTATATATCGGTAGATCTTAAATTACTTAAAATATCGATAATTTCGGGAATTTGGAAGTTTTTTCAAAAGTTCTCAAATGCCCCATTTCGCATAATTTACGCATGATAATTTTTTTTCTTCTGATAAAAGTGTTGTACCTTATTATCAAATGAAACAAAAAGTAAATTTTAGATCGAACGTTCCCAGTAACCCGACGAAAATGAAATTTTTCAAACATGAAAAACTTTTTTTTTTTTCAAATGTAACACACTGTAACTTTTCCACGTGTTTTGTTCCAACTCGAATAAGCTTTACAATGATACCTTCTTTTCAAAAATCCGATGGAGATTTCCCAGAAAATTTCGAAATTATATGAGGTTTAGGTGTTTCTTACAATAAACATACTGTTGATGAAATTCAGACATTGAAATATGCAAATTTCAACACAAAATTAGATTCTTTGTTGTTCAATGAAACTTAAACATCAAAACTCTCAAAGTGTATCGAAATTTCTTCACAAGAAAGGATTTATTTGCGATTTTATCAGTTGTTCTCAGAGCTAAGTCTTCACTTAATCGAAATTACTCAGTTCAAAATCTTCGAAATATGTTCAAAAAGTCTACTGCGCTTGAAACAACCTGCATGCTATTCTCTTCATTCAGTACACGCTTAGTTCTTTCATTCTTCTCATATCTAACTTGTGATTAAACCATAGAGATAAGTATGACTTCTATGGGCATACCCCATGAAGATAGAAAATATTGTTCGATAGTCTGTGGTGTAAACCACCTGTGCCCATAGGAGACTTATTCCTATGGTTTACTCACAATGCCCCAAGATTTGACAGTTTTGAATTGGATAATTCCAACGTCATATGAGTGAGTCTAAGTGAGAAATGCATAATATTATTGCAACAATGAATTTTACCCAAGAAAAGTTAATTAATATGATTTATTGTTTGGGAGAAGGTGAGGTTAGGTTAGTTCCATCCTCTTCATGTTCAACTCCGCCAACATTTGGAGCCCCTGGACGCTGGCGGAGATTGGATATTTCTAGATGGTCTTTAAATAAAAAAGCAGACCAACCGAATTTTTTCAGTGGGGTACTTCTCCCTGATGAGGCCACCTTTCATAAGAATAGATTGGTGAACCGGCATAATTTTCATTATTATGATACTCAAAATCCTCATTTCATGAGAACTGTTAACCGCCAACATCGTTGGTCTCTAAATGTCTGGGGTGGTAAAATTGATGATTATGTGATCGGACCCTTTTTTTCCAAGAACATTTGAACGGCGAACGTTATTTAAATTTTTCGCAGCATGATCTGGAGCCTTTGCTTATTAATGTTCCCCAAAACATGAACAACAATTTGTGGTTCCAACACGCATTGAGGGCAATTGGAAAGGCCGTGAAGGTCCTGTAATTGGATTTTTTTTTTGAAGATTGTGAAAAGTTCTGAAAAACCCTACAAATTCTCGATCTTTTTGATATTTTGACTTTTTGAACATTTATTGAGATAATTTCGAACTGAGTAATTTCAATCAAGTGAAGACTTAGCTCTGAGCACAAATGATAATATCGCATATGAATCTTTTCTTGTGAAGAAATTTCGATACACCTTGAGAGTTGATGTTTAAGTTTCATTGAACAGCAAAGAATCTAATTTGCATATTTCAATGTCTGAATTTTATCAACAGCATGTTCATTGCAAGAAATACCTTAACCTCACACTAATTTCGAAATTTTCTGGGAACTCTCCATCGGATTTTTGAAAAAAAGTTATCGTTGTGAAGCTTATTCGAGTGGGATCAAAACAAGTGAAAAAGATACAGGGTGTTACATTTGAAAAAAAAAGTTTTTCATGTTTATGAAAAATTTATGGGTTACTAGGAACACTCGGTATGAAAAACAATTTTTTTCTTCAGTTGATAATAAGGTACAACACTTTTACCTCAAGAAAAAAAAATATCATGCCTAAATTATGCGAAATGAGGCATTGGAGAACTTTTGAAAAAACTTCCAAATTTCCGAAATTATCGATATTTCAATTAATTTAAAATCTACCGATAATTGTTTGAGCACAAAGCAGATATCGTTGAAGAGATCATCCAAATTAAAATTAGAATATGATAAAAAATACAGGGCGTGCCATTAGAAAAAAATCTATATTTGTCCCTGAAGCAAAAATGAAACACCTTGTATGTGCGAAAATAATTTTAAGGAATGCACACATACTTATTAAACAATAATCAGGAAAAATTTCGCTTCTATCTCAAATAGTTTTCCGCACCTTATTGACTCACCCGGTATATACTCTTTCAAGTTGATTGATGAATATAATGCCCTGCGAATCTCAGAAAAAGATTCCATAACCTTGCCAGCTGACTACTGCGTTTTTGCACGCTTTGGACGCAATTCACCTCGTTCAGTTCACTCGGCTGACTGTCGATTGCTTTCTAGAGTGTGGTAATGAATCCATGTTTCATCCATTGTGTTGTATGAACGAAAAAACTCTGTTTTATCACAGCTAAATAATCTTTAAACAGTGCTCAGAATCATCCACTCGTTGTTGTTCATGATAAAGAGTCAATAAGCGCGGCATATATTTAGCACACAGCTTCTGCATGTCCAAACATTGTTTCAAAATAAAATTAACACATTCCTTGCATATCTTTAGAGTTTTAGCTATCTCGATCAATTTAATTTTGAAAACAATTCTGTGTACTTTTTTAATGTTTTCATCGATGACAGCCTCTATGGACGTCCACTGCGTCCATTGTCTTGGTTGCTTAAAATCACTTCGTTTGAACATTATAAACGCTTTTCCAACGTTGATTTTCTTGGCCCAGAGTTCGAACAATATTTAGCAAGCGATGCCTCATCCTCAACTGTATTTTTTCCATCAAAAAAACAGTGTTTAATCAACACAAGAAAATCCATTGTATTCATTTTTCCAACAATAACAAGAGATATAGCGTTGAAAGTGAACCAAACTTTCAATGCTATATCTCGCAAGCCAACGGTTTGGTGGATGCCAACTTTTCACTCCTGTCTAGTTAAGGTTAGTACTAACTGAAAATCATATGGGTTTGGCCCTAGAAATTCTATCTATATATCAGCCTACGAACATTTCAGCTTACCTGGTAAGTTCCATCCTTTCAGAATGAAATTGATCCCGGACCTTATGATAATTATGATCGCCGATTTCAAGTGTACTCCTTCCATGAAATTTCAACATTTCTAACCCTAGAAATTATTGGGAGAAATAAAGAACAAAAATAAGTTGAATAAAAACCTGATTCACTAAATTTGAGAGGTTGAATTTTGGGGACCGTATTATTAGCCAAATTTTCAAATGGCTGATTTGACAGGTGAAATGTAGTTAGAGATGTTGGAAAACAATATTTGGTCTACTCAAACAAATGCTTTAATATTAGAAGAACATTGATGTTATCGGCCATCAGGAGTATTTTTTCAGCAAGATGAAGCACCTCTACATTATTCGATCTCTTTAATAATGTTTTTGGATAATCAAGGTAGACAGATTCGGAGATCATACCTTGTGACGCTCAAGATCTCCAGGTTTGTCACAAATAGACTTTTATTAAAGAGATATTTAAAATGGAAAATTTATCAAATTATACCGAATTATTAAGACGGCATTTAACAATATTTGATGCAAATCGAACCTGCTTTTCTCCAAAAGGTTCACTAACATTTCGAGTATAGACTTTTTGATTACATATAAATGGATGAAAAACATTTTCAATATTTTACTGCATTGACACGAAATTCTTATATATTCTTAATTTTCTGAAATGATCGATCTGAACGAACAAGGGCTATCACAATGGCAATTTAGTACCCCTTTAAAATAAGAATTGAATCAATAGACGTTTCAAAATCGATGAAATATTTTTCTTCTAGAAATACGGTCAATTTTCCGTTCATTTCCAACTCTATTAACCAGTGTGAGAAGTTTTCGATACGCCACTCTCTTCATATTCTTATATTTTTAATATTCCTTAATCCTTCATATTTGTCAATCGTGACCTGCTTTGGATCAGAAATATTTCATGAACCTAATCGGAAATAACCTTTTGCGTACACTCTATAAAATCTTATCTGAAAGAGATCGATTAAGTCGGTCTATTCAAGGTGGACAAACAGTTTCAAACGTTAACCACACGTAAATATTCCAACACCTACAACTGATCCTTTCTAACACTTGGTTCTCAAACATCTAAAGTAAATCTTATCATCTCAACGTGAGGATAGAATCGTGGAATGGAAATAACTCAATACCAAAAATTCCATTTTGGTTAACAATAAAACTTATAGTTATAAGTTCGAAAACATTTTATGCACAGTGAATCATTTAGAGTATTCAGTTCAAGTTGACGACCATAAATTATATTATTTGATTAATAATGGTATGAACGTTCAGTAGAAAAAAATCAGTTCGATTAAAAGGCCAACAATTTTGATTATTATTTTAAATCGTCTTCAGGGATATAATCGTTTAGTTTTTCGTGTCACCATTACAAATAAATATTTGAACGAACGAACGATACATTTCACTGCAAGGACGGGACGTGTGCATGATATTAACAAATTATATAATTTGACTAAGTTCATATCGAAGTTTCTTGACAAACTCTTCGATCGAAATGATTGCGTTCATTAGAACGCAAATACCACCCAATTTTGAAATTGTATCTTCGGACGTGGTATCCCTTTTTACAAATATTCCTGTGCAATTAGTTAATGTGAAGAAAATTGGACCATACTTGAAGAAGATACAACGATGTTAATGGAGAATTTTTTACTATTTTTTGATTCTTGTGTTTATAATAACTATTTTCAGTTTGAGGACTGTTTCTACCAACAAACTTCTAGCTTCGGGATGGACAACTGTCTGTCACCCATTTGTACGGACATTGTTATGTTCAGACTACAGGAACATTGTTTAAAACATTTATTTTTAACACCACCATTTTTTTGTAGGTATGTGGATGACATTCAAACTGCAATTCCACAAAATACCAAAGATGGAGTTCTTCAAATTTTTAATTATTTTGATGAAAGACTTCAGTTTACAATTGAATCTGAAAGTAGGATGCAGATACCATTCCTCGATGTCCTCGTCATTAGGAAGGAAAATGGTAATATACTGACAAACTGGTATCATAAACCTACATTTTCAGAGAGATTCTTCAGTTTTCGATCAGAGCATCCAATCAAACAGAAGCTCAATGTTGTTCAAAATCTTATGCAGAGTGCGATCAACATATCGAGTGAAACGTACAGAGATAACCAATCTTAAGAACATTCAAAAATTCTAATGAAAATAATTACCCTATTCCCCTCATAAAGAAGTCAATCCATAGATATTCAATACCAACTTTGAAATCCGCATCTATTAATAGCAACAATCTAACTAAGTTCTACAAAATTCCATATGTGAGAGGTCTATCGGAGAGAATACAAAAAATTTTCGGCAGAAACACGGGCAGCATAAAAATTTGTCTGAGAAGTGAGAATAGTCTCAAATTTCTCCTTTATACAAGAACCAAAGCAATGGTACCGATTGAACAACAATCTAATGTAATATATGAAATTCCCTGTTCGTCCTGAGAGGCTTGCTACATAGGTCAAACTGGTAGATATTTACAAAAAAAGATTGAGAGAATACATACCAGACTGAAGAAATTTTCGGAATAGACCACAATCCACCACTTTGGTTGAACATTAAATAAATCAAGGACACAATTTCAACTTTGCAAATGCAGAAATCTTGGGAAAACAGAATTTCTACGGTGAATGAATTTTTGAGAAAATGCTCGAAATAAAAAAGAATGAGGGTAGGGCCGTAAACAGACGATCTCAAATCGATCTTTTTTTATTTTAACATTATTGAAAGATTAAGAACGAAATGAAATTCGAACTAATCAATTTTGGTACCTACTCGACGTGTTCTTTCATGCATACGGCTGACATAATTTTCGAGTTTATTCATTTCTTTTCAGTATCGTTGCGAATTTCAGACTGTGTGTATTGTTTCGAATTAAAATTATGAATTTTCCATTTATGTAATGTTTTGTCGGTGTTAATTAGTTCTCCGACTGCGAACTTGTGTTAAATGTAAGTAATTTTAATCAATATTCAGTTTAACTGTTTTTAGATGTCTTTTTTTTCGAACCTATGTAATTTGTTTTGAATATACATATTAATTTTTTGTTGTTACTGTTGAGAATACCACTGAGACTGTTCATATTTGAACCATATTGTTTTTTCTTTATGATTGTCCTGAAGGGGACCCAACAAAGGAGTCAAAACGTCGGCTGGCTTACAACAATAAATTCTGTTTTTCTTTTGATACTTACTTCAAAAAAAACCTACTGCATCTTCAGTGGATCATAACCTTCAGACTTAACTTAATTGCTTTCACTAATCTTATACTTCAAAAGAAGAACTTCATTGGCAGATCTTTGCTTTTTTGCAATGGTTGGGGTGGAGTAATTTGCATGAATCCACACAGTGCACCTGGTAGTAGGAACATAGAAAAATGTAATATACGATAGTAGCCATAATTCGATGACCACCACTATTCAATATTTCCAACGTTTCTGGCGAGATTTTCACTCTCTTTGATTTTTGGAAACCTTTTAGCGTATTGGGGCATCCAACGACTAGGATTTTTTATATGGAGATGTTTATGCATAGTTATATTGACTGTTGCAGATCCGAAATTGAGGGTTACCTCAATTATTTGATAGATGCCTCATGGATCTTTTCGATCAAACATCGCACTCGCTCGATGTTGTAACAAGTCACTGACGAACAAGGCCTACCATTACATGGCTCATCTCCAAAAGTTAGTTGGTCTTCTTTTGAGTTCATTTTAACAAAACAAAAATGTTGTAATTGACTTTCATCAAATGCGCTTTGCAGTCGTTCAAGACTTTGTTCTTTAATTGAAACAACTTTGTTAGCGTAGTAAATCATTGCGAGCTTATGTTCTTTGGACTACTAAATTTTTTCGATAGTAGTCTTCATCATGTTCAGTCAATAGAAGCAGCGACTTTACTGAAATCATACCTTCATTAATAGAGGAAAAAAGGTTTTTGATCAAGTAATTTTGCCAGCTCTCACTGATGCAATTGCATGATATCTCAAAATATACGGCGAAGCCCTTGTACTCTACACATACTACAGTTGGGGAAATAAGTCCAACATCTTTATTCTTGTCAAAATTCTTGATTCATTTTAGAATTACCCTATGAAAGCTTCAGTAGGGGAAACCAATACACATTGCAACAGGGGTACATTGCGGAAACTAATCATTTTGATGATGATTTTCATTGGAAAAGTAATAGTTTTTGTGACCCCTGTCAATTATTCATACTATTTCAAAGTCACACGTGAAAGAATATAAAATCGCAGTTTTCTCTCAATGTTCTAATTTTTCTTTATGCGTGCTTCTCAGGAATAGGCAGACCTGTTACACCAGATGAGTAGACGCCTGGGAAGAATTGAGGTGTCTGTTTACTCCCTTCTTGAAGAGAGCCAAACTGTAGGATGTTGGGAAGATGTTGGATGGGAGCGAGTTCCACAGCTCATTGGCCCTGTGAACGAAGGAATTCTTACAGAGGAAGCCAGAGGTTGGAGATCGCGGGTGATCACCGGGTCAACGATGAAGCGCACAGCCCGTTTTTGCACACTATCAAACATCTGCAACGAATGTTTGGGCGCTGATTCCCAAACATGGGAACAATATTCAAAAGCTGGTCGAATCTGCGCCTTATATGGAAGCAAAAGCTGAGATGACGTGAAGTACCGCTTGGCGCTAAGAAGAAAACTGAGATTAGCTGATGCCGACTTAGCTATTGCTGATACATGTTCATGCCAGCAAAACCTGAAGTTGACCGTTATTCCGAGAAAGTGCATCGAATATTTTAATGCAATTTGCTGGCCTTGCATTATTAGAGGAGGTTCTCCAGCGAAGACACTTCTAAAAAACGTAGTTGCTTGCGTCTTGCTCGCGTTGAAACACACGAGGTTCAACTGATCCCACTCAGATATCCTCTGTAGGTCAGAGTTCAATTTATTAATATGTTGTTTTCTCTGACGATGATATTCCGCAGCTATAATCAGCCGCAGATTACTGAAAGACGAAACCAGGGTACCATCGTCTGCAAAACCGAAGATCTTGTTCTCTGTAGATGACAGAAGATCGTATTATCTGACAGAAACAAGGTTGGCGAAAAAATGGATCCCTGAGGTACTCCTGCTTGCAACTGGAAAAAATCAGACGTTATACCGTCGACCACAACTCGTATTGATCTATTTGAAAGAAAGCTACTTATCCAACCCCGCAACTTTTCGGGAAGCCTATATGCAGCAAGTTTATTCAACAAGGCTTCATGCCAAACCCTGTCGAAGGCTTTAGAGATGTCGGGGGCTATTGCTCTAGATTCCCCATGCTTTTCCATCGTTGATGTACAAACATGGGTGACGTAGGCGAGAAAATCTCCTGTCGATCTTTGCTTGCAAAAACCGTACTGGCAGTCGTTAATAATTCCCTGCAACTGAAGATATTTGATGAGTTCATCATTTATGACTCTCTCTATCACTTTGGACATAATAAGAAAAAGAGCAACAGGGCTGTGGTTTTGGGATAAGGACTTCCCTTGTGATCGGTTGAATTCTCGATATTTTCCAGCTGCACGGAAAAGTCTGGCTCTCATGCGAAATCTGAAACAGACAGTTAAGAAAGGGTGCCAGTTCGAGAGCACACTTTCTCAGGACGATTGGTGGTATTTGGTATAGACCAACTGGCTTATTGCAGTGGCGGAGCCAGTCGGTGTTGTGAACGTTGAAGTCACCCAGAACAATGATCTCAGCTGCCATATGATGTGTCTGAATCCATTCCACCTTATCACCTATATACTGAAAGAGTCTAGGGAAGTGAATATCGTTTGGCGAGCGATATAGACCGCATAGAAACTGTATTTTATCCTCCAAACAGATTTTAAACCATACAAGCTCGAAAGCGTCATCCTCTTTCTAGTATGCACCATCTGATCTGGCGAAAACACAGAGGCCCCTTCAAACCTAAATCTCGTATGTAACTCATACCCATTAAAACGTAAATACGTGGTGTCGGTTGTTTGATTTATTTGGGTTTCGGTAGGGGGCAAGCACATGTGGTTGTGAGTTTTGCAGATGCTGGTGGACTGCATCGACATTCACGTTGTAGTGCCCCAGTCCTCTGATGTTGCCGAACTCTAACAAGAGTTTGCTTTCTTTTCTAGAACGTGAATGAATTAGTGAATTCGCCGGAGGAGTGATCGACTTACCCGCATTCTGAACCCCTCGAAGCAGTTAAGCCACCTGTCACCTAATAATGAGAAAGTTTCACTCAAGAAAAACCAGAAAGAAGTATATTTGAAGTTTCTTCAACAAGCGTTCGATACAGCACTAGACAACAATTTATTGCTGTTTTTGATTTCCTACTAAAGACAGATACTTAACAGGATCATGGCGGACCTCATTCCCGGAACGTGGCGCCTGAGTTGGAATCACTAGCCCACTCGTTTATCTTCTATTTATTATTTAGCCCAAAATGAATTATAACAATGCATGTGGATACCTTGTTTTGTTTCCAAGAAATTATTCATTTTATAATTTCATAGTCGAAACTTAAGAGATGAATAAAGGAAAGTGTTGATTA
Organism: Cryptolaemus montrouzieri; assembly: GCA_013387265.2. NCBI lineage: Eukaryota > Metazoa > Arthropoda > Insecta > Coleoptera > Coccinellidae > Cryptolaemus > Cryptolaemus montrouzieri. The sequence goes on along the minus strand of JABFTP020000144.1, from coordinate 73,383,087 downwards.
ATAAATATTAACGAAGAATTAAGTTGAGTTTAGGTTTTTATTGTTTTGGGTTAAAGTGAATAACGATTTGTAATTACCTAAAATTTGCTTCGACTATATGAAGCTATATAAAAGTACCATTTTTTGCTGTCAAATTTCGGAACGCTTGACTGAGATATTCTGCAAGAAAACTTGCCTCCGTGGCCATGGAATGCAAAGTTATTGCATGCTGTTCAAAATGAATCAGTCGCAGATTCAGAAAGTGTGCCAAAAAACCAAAGACACAATTGGGTGGATTTATTGAAAAACATATTAACTTCTCAGATATTGAAGATGTTTCATCCAATGATGACTCATGGAGACCTAACGTCGAATATGACAGATAATGTCATAATGTTCATGATTCAGAAGACTATTACACAAGATAACTGAAAGCTAGTTCTCTAAATGAAAGAAGTGAAGAAGAAATGACCGAACCTTGGAACCCTACTATCGCCGAAGCACAACCTCTACCTCTTCGGCCTGTGACTGCTCGTCCTTCGTCAACTAACTGAACTTAAGACCTTAATGGACCGCCCAAATCCTTTAGACTTTTTCGAACTTCAATTAATCGACGAAGTTTTGAGGCAAATTTTTTGAGAAACAAACATAAATGTTGAGAATATTTTATGGGACAGCGAAGCCGTCTGTTCTCGTTTTGCTAATTGGGAGCCAATGTTGAAAGGAGATTTGTACATTTTCCTAGGATATGGGAAATATTGTGTATTGGAGACTGTTGGAGAACTAATCTTCTGTACAAAATTCCATTTTTTCGGGAATAAATGGGTCGCGATCGGTTCGAAGTACTATTGCGTGCCCCATATTTTAATCTAAGGCAGGCAACTGAAGAACCCCAACAAGACCAGTTTTGGAGATTTTCAATGATATAATGAAAGAAGTCTATTACCGAAAGAGGGAAGTCATTTTTGTTGAGTCAATCATACTGTGGAGAGGTAGGCTTGTATTTCGTCAATACATAAACTCCAAACGTCATAAGTATAGAGTTATACTCTACATTATGGCAAAAATACTGTTCTTTTGCATCGATTCATTGAATATACTGGCGCTGCTGACCAGAGACGTTCAGCAGGATCCACACGCATTTTGCGTGATGGACTCAATCCTTAGACCTGTAATTTTTTTTAATGTATCATGTTACTGATGGTTCGATACCCAATGAGGACGTCACTATTTCATCATCTAATTCAATTTCATAATCAATGAAAACTTCCAAGTTAGTGATTACGCAATCACTAAGATCTGTTTTTTCTGACTTGGAAAAAAATCAAAATAATGAAAAATAAAGCTCACGTTATCATGTTGAGTGAAATCTGGTTATCTCCTAATGAAAATTTTGTCTTCAGAAACTATTCTGTAATTCGTCAAGATAAGCTGAATAGAGGGGAAGGCCTAGCCCTACTAGTTCAACAAAACATAGATTTTAATATATTACAATTTTCTTATTCAGATGTTCCTGACAGATTGGAAATCATGTCGATTAAAATAAATAACATTCTTTTGGTAAGCCTATATTGTCTGATTTAACAATGAGTGAGGAGATTCTTAACGAAATCAATTTACAACTCCCTGAGTTTTTCATTGTATGCGGGGATTTCAATGCCCAGAACCTTTAATGGCGCTCTGGTTTAACAAATACGAGTGGTTTGGTCCTGAGAGATTTTCTCTTGTACAGTGAATGGACACTCCTCAACAGTGGGTCTCCTACCTGGTTAACTCTTCCTAATATTGATAGTAGCGCTCCTGATCTAACTATATGCTCCTCAAATATTTTCAGTCGACATTGAGTAGTATGTTTCCCAAGATCCGGGCAACATAATTATTTTCCAAATTTCATTGAACTCAATTCCAACAATCCCATAAAGGACTTCTTACATTCATTCTCCACCCACAGATTTGAGGTCAAAGAGGCAAACTGGTCTTTATATCAGGACTTAATTTCTAACTACATGGGAAACCAAGCAGATAACATTGAAGCTTCTCAAAATTGTGTTCAGAAAACGCTATCCCACTCAAAAATAAACCAAAACCTTCTTAATACACCATTCATTGGTGAAACTCTGACTTGTCGCTCCTTGTTCATAAAAGAAGTAATTCTTTCATAATTTTTCTGAATAATCCTTCCATCGAAAACTTAGTTCTTGCTCTTCTCAAAGTTCTTCGAAAATCCTAACAATAAATCCACCAAGGATCTATCGTCAGACATAGAGAGATTTAAATCTGGAATCAATCCGTCACTCAGACCTAGGCCTACTGTTTCTTGTGGACCATAAATTCTTCAAAATCTATGTCCTCCTGTCATTCCCCTTGGCCCATCCCCCTGCTTTGGGTCACTCTATTTCTACCTTCACTCCTATAAGATTTCATAAGCTTTCACAAATGATACATAGGAAGTCAAAAGATACCTCTCCTGGGTAGGACGGTATTTCATATTGAATAATTAAAAATATCCCTTTTCCTGTGAAGTCTATGTTATTGAGAATATTCAACCAAATAGTTTAATCTGGGAATATCCCGCTTCCTGACAAAGAGACAATGAGAATCCCCATTTTGAAACCTAACAAACCTTCTGATGATCCTAGAAGCTACAGACCTATTGCCCTTACATCTTATCTCATTAAAATTTTCGAGGCTATTGAAAATGTATACGAAAACAATCTCTCCAACAAAGTACTTCAATTTGGCTTCAAGAAGGGATAATCACTGCATAACGCTCTATCTTTTCTAATTTCCTCTATTTATATTGGGTTGTCCAGGAACGAGGTGATTTTGGTGTTTTTTATAGATATCTGCTGTGTTTATGATAATGTTAACATCCGAATACTTGAATAAATTCTGATTTAGGAAAAGATTCCGAGATTTCGAGTTGAATTACTGAAAAGTAAGTATGAGAAATGAGTTTAAAAAAATATCCTGCCAAATCTGAACTCGAGATTTGGCAGGATATCTACGTTTGATCTACGCTCTTGTGATTTTGTCGCCTGCAGGTAAGTATTCGAAAAGGAGCATAGAAAAATATCCAGCCAAATCTGAGCGCTTGTGGTATTACTCACGACAAAACTGGTGATGCTATTTTCCGACAGCTCAACATACGATGGAAGTCCGAAAAGTAATACATGGTCTGAAAAAATTCGAATCAGGAGTATTTGTTTGTAATGGTATTCTGGCCACTTAAATGTTTATCAAATAGGTATTTCGCCATGTTTACACGACCACGTGCTATTCCGTGTTTTCACGGATTGATAGTCTCCTTAGATTCATTTTTTTATCGACTATAACTATTTTTTCCAATAAATTTACTGAAAGTATTTATTTATCCTTTTGTATTTGCGTAGTTGTTTCTGATTCTTGTGATGATTCTATGCTATCCCTACACAAGGAGACAACATGGGCAAAAAAAATTGTCACCCGAGCTATTGCAAACGAAGAAAAAACCGTTACGAAGTTTCGAAGAGAAAAGATAAAAGCAGAGCCAGGACGAAAGAAACATGTCTATTCTAACAGATACTCCCTTTGAAAAAGAAGAAATGGAAAATAGCATTTATAAAAAATGTATAATAACATTTAAAAGAAATATGAAGATTGGGTGCAATAGAAACAGTGGAATATGTGAGCGCACTGGATTTCTGCCGGGAAATATACATATTTTGTTTGAATTGCGCCGAAGGTGATGAAAATTTTTGGAATTAAGCGTTGCATCAAACCCCATCTACGTATCAATATGCCCCAAGTATCGGGTAAATGGCAACATTTATACGGTTGTTTATTTTTGACGATAAGTTTCTTCTGAATTGTTCTATTTGTTTTTATAAGAATGTGTTCTTCATGTATGTTGCTTATTGCTTATTGAATTAATCTGTTATCTGTTTCGCTTGAAATTGAATAGATTATTCAAATTAATGAAAATTATATGTTCTCACATTTTCGAAAGGCATATATTTCTACAATTACAATAAATTAAGTTTGGTAGATGAATGTATGATTTTTCTTTCAGTGCTAGACAAAATTAAAATAGAACGTTGTAATGCAAAAATCGCTTTTTCTGATGATGGAAAGTACCACTTGATAACGATTAGGTGTAGGGAAATAATTCTTCAAAAATTACAGGCACGCTTAGGTCTTCAGTTGACCACTTTTTCGATTTATGTATATTCAAATGACCTAACGATAGAAAGTATAACTCCTTAACGGTTTAGTAGAAGGAGATACCTTATCCTAAATAGACACACTCGTTCAGGTTGGTTCATCTTTTTTTATAGTGTTTGTCTTGTTAATTATGAGAGCAGTGATAACTAAAATACACTCCCCACAAAAATTGTCGCATCACCCTACTTTTACGACAATACTATATAAACTTTTAGGTTGGTCATTCAAGAGTCGCTTGGTACATTCAGAAGCGTAAAATAAGAAGATATCATTCAAAACACATGGGTTTATGATGGAAAATATCAACAATTTTCGAGTTAATGAAGAATTAAAAAATTCTACCATCTTCAAACAATCGCAAAGAGATCATCGAATGGTTACTAATCATGTTCAACATCGAGAGTTTCCCCCCTGGGCCCTAATTACCAGTATACGTCTCGGAAGCCCCTCAAACAAATTTTGGATGTACTCTTGAGTCACCGAGTTCCAAATTGCAGGAAGCAGATTTTCTAGTTGTTGGAGCGTTTTACAAGGCATGCTACGTTGCTGAATTTGCCACCCCATGTTGTCCCAAACATGTTCTATGGGATTCAAGTCTGGACTTCTGGCTGGCCATCTTAAAATATCAACTTCGGCATTTTGCAGAAATTCTGTAACTACTCTAGCTGCATGAAGCCGAGCATTAACATGCATATACATGAAGTTTTTGCCAATCAATAGGCCAAAGGGTACAACATGGGGTTCAAGGATATCTGCGATGTATCTGACCGCTGTCATTCCTCCATTATTCACTAGGACTAACTTAGTTCGGCCATGGAAAGAAATGCCTCCTGCATCATTACTGAGCCAATTTGCATGTTCCCTCGCAAACTGAAGTCTTGCAACACAATGCTCTCTGGTGAGACGCGGGCCGGTAGAATCCACCATTGGTCTGATATCATCTTCTCTGAGCCTGTTCCTAACAGTTTGCAATGGAATATATACATTTCTGGAAAGTGCAAGTTCATTTTGTAGCATTGTAGCCGTACAGTGCCGAACTCTCAGTACAGTTAAACGAAGCCAACGATCATCAACTGGTGTTGTTATCCGACTCTTTCCCTGTCCGGCCCTTCTTCCATATTCCCCTGTTTCGTGGTATCGAATTATTGCTCTTGAAACATTGCTTTGGTTAACATTCAACAAGTTGGCCACGTAACGTTGGCTTCGCCCCTCCTCTAGAAGTGTTACAATTCTTACCACTTCATGGTCACTCAAATAGCGTCCAGGACACGTTCAGCACATTACAATAAATTCAAAGATTCGAAAATCAACAAGAAATACAGAAAACTTGCATTAATTTAGCGTGAAAACTCATTCTTGCTTCAGAGGTTTTTAAGATCATGTGGAAACAAATGTTGCTACAAAGATAAGATTTTTTTCCCCTAAAATGTCCAAAAACATATGTTGACAAAGAAACTGCGATCGAGCTACTTAATCAATTGTGGAATTCAGAATACCAGGTGATGCGACAATTTTTGTGGTGTGTGTATTTCCATATTAGTAATCGAAATAAAACTTCATGTGTAATCGAATGGAAAACATTCATTTCCTTCAAATACAAATTCTTAGGAAATCCAGCCGAAAACGTTGCACTGTTGAACTCAAATTAAAACATAATCGTATTTTTCAAGCGTAAAATGAACAGTACAGAATGGCAGTTCCGAAAATTTTAAATGTGTCGAGCGGAATTAGGAAAGACAATATTGGATAGGCTCTAGCCGAAAAGTGAATCCTTAATTGGCTCAGAGGGTACGTTTATAGTCACTATCGGAATTCCTGCTCCGCGCAAATTGAATTTCGTGGGCCCAGTAATTAAAATAAAATTTATTCACGTAAGTGCAATTATTTATTGTGATGCACGAGTTTCTGGTTTATTCGAACGCTTAGACTGTTCCGACTTTCTTCGGTAGCTACCGAACTTGGAATATCTGATGTTAAATACACTCTCAGGAAAATAAAATGATTGGTAAATCAATTTCGTTGACTGAACAGTTACAGTGTGGAAGAAGCAAAACTCAAACCGACTATAGTTTCAGATATTGCTCTAGAGACAACAACTGTGGAGGAAGTGGAATATTCTCTCAATTTGAACGCAAATATCAAATAAACCATCAGTCACGGCCTTGCCCATACGTTACCAACAGATGTATTTACGGTGCCGCCACTGGAGAAGTAGAGCCGACGAACCACAACGAATGTTCACTTATAGGATCAACCACACGTTCTCCATTGCTCTAAAATTAACCATTCATTAGAAAAAACTAATCTCTTCGGTGTCAACCGACGAGCATTCCAATACACTGTTACAACGACAAATTTGACCCCCAATCTAACACTGGAAAGAGTGATACTAGCGAAAAATTATGTTATTGTCAATTTTTGATTTGAAGGGAAATGTTTCCTAGGCATGAGAAATGAAACACCAACCCTCATTTCATCAAAGTCATCAGAAGAAGGAAATGAAATCGAGTGGTATTTCGTTGAAAAGTATTCTGGCTTGATAATCATTTGGTCGAAATAAGACATCGTCTTGACCGCATCTTGAAACTAACTTTTAAAATTTTTCTTCAATCTTTACAGAGGAGATCGGAAGACATACAAAAATTATAAGAATTACTCTGAATAGCGTCCACTTGCTGCCTTTAATTACACAAATGATTCTCGAATTCCCTCCTCCATTTGTGAATAATTCGAATAATTCAGGGGTCAAAAGTCTACATCCAGAAATGATCCTCATTCAAACCTCCTTCAAGTTATCAGGATATGTGGTATAACACTTCGTCTTTGAGGCATGAGTAGAAATCTGTAGGATTCAAGTCGAGGCTGATCTCTCCTTTTCTCCAATCCACCTGAAAAATTATCATTCAAATATGGTTGCACATGATGAATGAAATATGAAGGAGCACCATCTTTCTAAGAACGTATTTCATTATCTGAGAAAGTTTATTCTTCTTCAAAATTCAAGAATTTTTCAACACTTAATAACTATTTCCATTGTAATTTCCTTGCATGAAAGAAGACACTACAAAAAAGTGCCCATACATTTTCGCCCAAATATTCAACTTCTGTGACATGTGCGTGTTAGACTTTCAGAATCAATTTGGTTCTGGGTATTACAATTTAGACCGTTATGGTTATTCGCTTCTCCATGAAGCAAAAAGGTGCTCTGGTCAGATGTTATACAGTATATCTGGATTTTGGTTTATAATTTTACTTGTTTTACTTTTCACAAAATGGCTTGCGACGATCAGGATCATATTTATTTAATTCATGAACTAATCTTAATTCATACGGGTGGAATGTGGGATGTTTCTCGATCATGTGGGCACTTGTAGATGATACACTACTCATATGCGATAATCATTTAATGGAAGTAGTATTTTTCATCTGCAAGTGAGTCTATCGTTTCAGTTGCCTCACTGCAAGTGACCTACTACTGCCTCTTTCATTGCCTCATGTTTTACTGGTCGTGCAATTAATGTTTTCGATTAGATATTGAATCAGTTGTTGAAAAAGAATCATTCAAAAACTTTTACGAACTGAAAACTGAATTGCCTTTCTGGATGGTGCTCCTTGAATATTTTTACCGTTGCTTTAGCTCATCCATCATTCTGGAAATAAAACACGTTTTCGACGCTTTATTCAGTCGAGGAAACTGTTTCCGTATTAACCTCCTAACAATTCAAGACCGTTTTTCTATCAGAAGTATGGAAAATATATGCTAGCGAGATGAAATATATAAATAAAATTCCGCCCTTATAGACTAGCGAACATTGATTTAATCTGTGTTCTTGTGTTCTAGTGAAATATACCTTTTTTAAGGATTTTTTAATTTTTCAATATGTGTTATTCATCTTAATTTTTGAGAAAAATGAAGTCGAGTTCGAAAAGTTTTTTTCCTGTTCTAAGTTTCAAGAAACCCTCAAGTTTTCTCCCTTGAATTGAGTAGAATATTTGGAATAATTTACTCAATAGAGACACTCTGTAACGAAGGATGAACCTGAAAATAATGCAAAAGTCGTTTAGTTAATTGGATTGCCTTTCCGATGTGGTCAACTAGACCTAATTATGGAAATTTGACTTTCAAGTCACATATACCTGGGGTTCCACAAATTTCAAATTCACGTGTGGAAATCCCTTTTTCGATATAGACTTGCACCGATTCTCATATTTTACCGAAATGAATCAGTTTTTACGAGCATTTAGAAATTGATGCGTGAAAACTTTTGCTGAGACAGAACATCCTGTATGATAATTCATCTTTTCAAAAATATAATATTTCAGTAAAAAATTCTTAAACCTATTCAAAGAAGTGCCTGTCTTCCCTTTTCTCTTTAACGATGTTCTAGTTGGGGAATACTGAGGTTAGGTTAGGTTAGATTATAAGAAATCAATATCCTACATATTGATTGCTCATAGGAACATTCGATATACATCAATGCCTCGAATTCACTTGATGTTTACATTACGTTACATCGAATCGATCCATTGTTTTCAAAAGCTATTTATTTTCTCGATGTATCGATATATTTTCATGAAACATTGAATAAATGCTGAATAGCTATTTATTCCATTATACTAAGTCATTCAATTTTGGATGATGAAAAAACTATTTTACCTGCTGATGTTATTAGTTAGCGGTTGACAAAATGTGCGCTTCAAGTGAAAACGTTGAATTATATTTGGGATTAATTGTGTCGTAAATGTGCCATGTTCTTACCTTAGAGATCGGTAAAGTAACATGAATAAAAGTGAAATCATGAATTAATAGAATAAACATGTAATTATTTTGATGTTATGTGTCATTCTGTTATTGCAATTTGTCAGTCTTTTCATTGTTTTCAACTTCACTATCACGAACACTGGTGATGCTCAGTGATGTGACATTATCGATTGTCATAGTTTTAGAACGACTGTCAAAATAATTTTTTCGCAAATTTTTCTTTAAATTGAACAAGATCCACGAAGAAATAATATATGGGCGATGTCAACCCAAATATTTGGGTCCATAATGGTTCTAGAACATCTAAAGATCATAATCGGCATCACTTAGAAGACTGAACCTGGCCATCGGGGCTCTCTCGGTCAAACAGAGAGGGAATTGTTTTGTTGAGTTAGAATATTGAAGGGTTTTTCGCGATTATACTTCAAAATTCGCAAGCAAGAACAAGGGAGTGATTATGTTTCAGGAGACTCACACTACGACGGAAGAACATCTCCGCGAAAGAGGAAATATTGCAGGTTATGTACTTTTTGATTATCTCTTTAGTCCTTTTTATGGCCTTGCTTGCTATGTAAGATCGTAATTCAGATTTGTTTAGACATAAAAGAGGTATGATTGTTGAAACATTTTCTGCTGGTTTTCTTTTTCCATTGTTACACATTCCTGTCCCAAACCCCCTTCCTTTCAGCCTTGTCTTCCTCTGGAAATCATGGAGTGCAAGAGAGAATGAAGCGGCTAAGCAGAAAATTCTTTGGTACTCTTTATATACACACGGCAAAAACACAACATTAACAGACAAGCCATTGCTAGTGCAATAGCGGCAGGAAACGCTTATAGATAGAAGTATTTATTGTAAATAAAATTAATCGAATTTTTTAAATCCTCTCTTTTCAGAAGGATATATATATATATATATATATATATATATATATATATATATATATATATATATATATATATATTTGTTTGAACAGTTACAAAAGATAACAGTCATCAAATCTTGTAATATTCTTCGTATGTTTCTTTCCGAAAATAATAATGAGGTAGAGTCATAGGTTTTCTCTTTAGTTTATACTGCTCAGAATCTCATTTCATATTTTATTTATTTATTCATATAAATGTAATATAATTAACTGACAATTTTGTCATATTTATATTCAGAGCAGTATTCTTTTCGATCGTTCACCGCTTCACACAAAGGAAACTATTAATGAGTAACATTCAGTGTTACTTGACTAAGGTCCGTACACTGGATTTTTCCGGAGAGAAAGCCTCTGACACTACTCGTTGGTACATTGATATCATTGTCTGATGATGCTATAGTATGTATATATTCTGGTAGATTGATATATTCTCATAACATTTAACGTTATCCTAATATATAATTATTCGAGGATATGTTTTGATTATAATCATTGCCTGGCAATGGTATTAATTACCGGGAGGTGGATTTATAGTTTTTCATGAAATCAGTTTGATTGCATGAACAGATATATGGGCAACTCGTCGGGTTTAAACCCCTATATATATATATATATATATATATATATATATATATATATATATATATATATATATATATATATATATATATATCGATTGTTGAATTTATCGATTATAACAATTTTATTAATAAAATTTTTATTTTTCTTCAAATTAATTAATTGATTGAGTGATAAATTGATGAAAAATCTCACACAAATTTTGTGAAAATGTTGCTGTTGCTCCTCTGGCTCCAAACCATTAAAAGTCTATTACGTCGTCAGAAAGAAATTCACGCTTTTTCGGCGAGTCGTGATGAAACTCTGAAAATAAATGATGCCCTAATTCATTTGACAATCAGACAATCAGCCATTTACAATTGTGGAAAATAAAAGCTTTCGCAATTTCGCCCAAATAGTTATTGTTCCTCATTATAAACTTCGAAGAAAATTTATCAAATATAGAAAACATATTTCTCACTCCTAACATGCGGATCGAAATGATAAACATGAGAAGCTTTTAAGAATAACAGCACACTTCAGTGTCGATAATATACTATATTCAATTACTATTGAAGTGTACCAGTTGAATGACCGTGATACTTTAAAACACCTCGTTGCAATGCTGCTGAACACACACTTGTACTGAATGGGGCAGCGATTGAGATAAACTTTCGGATATAGTGGCAGACACTCGATTTGGCTTCTGATAAAACATACATACCATATTTTTGCACATGTCTTGAATTTGATTTTTTTTTTGTAGTCCTTTATTGGATATGCTCAGTACAATCTTAATCACAAATTTATTCATTACTATTTTTAAGGAGTACTTGTATTTGCACAAGCAAGACGAATATAGGATAACACGTCTGTATGTTTCCCAAAACTTAACATAGGTTCAATACAAAATAAAATCTCAACCCAGTACTTCACACAAGATCATGTTGTTTGGTGCGCTTCAGTATTTTAATTTCTTGTGTGTTGTCTGAAAGTCTAAAAGCTTCGAAATTGGTGTGACTCAACAATCTCCTCTCGTGTTTTACCGCGAAGTCCTGGATGATTTCATGGACCCATTTGATTTCGAGATCGTTGTGCTGTATTGGTGATCAATCTTAAAAACTTGTTCTGACATCTTTGTATTATCATTCGATTTGATAATTTAGTGCAACCCTTAATTTGCACTCGGTAGCCCCAGATTGGTTTTATAATAGACAGATAAATTAGTCCTTTGGCTTTCTTATCTAGTTGAGAATTTCTTCCGACTGACCAGTACAGTTGTCTCATTTTCAGTTGGATTTGTTTAGCCTCCTGTCAAACATGATGTTTCCAGTTACAATCAAGACGGATCCCGAGGTATTTCGCATGATCGCCGGAGGTATAGGAATTTCCACAAGGAAAATCCTCAGGTTGTTGTCCTTTCGTCGCAACGCAAAATTGACGTGAACGAGTTTCCAGTTAATAAGCTGCATTTTCCAGTCCCTTGTCCATTTATATATCTTATTGAGTGATGTTTGTAATTTTTCTATTGCGCGGGAGAAGATGTCTCTCTTGCTAAAATAACAGTGTCGCCTGCAAATGTACCCAGTACTATTTCTTCAGTTATTTGGATATCCGAGGTATATAACAGATGAAGCAGTGGTCCCAAAACGCTGCCTTGTGGGACCCCAGCCGATTTTGATTTGAATGATGACAATGCTCCTTCATGAGACACTCTCAATTTTTTGTCTGTGATATATGACTCTAACAACTGACAGTAGTTCCCAGGCAGCAATCCACTCATCTTATATATCAAGACTGCATGCCACACCCTGTCAAAAGCTTGTGCTACATGCGGCAGGACAATAGTCCTTGTCTTTAGAAGCCTCTTCATTGACACCTCTCACTCTGTGCACTTGGTTGATTGTGGAATGATGGTTTTGAAACACAAATTGGAAATCTGGTATCTCTATGAGTGGTTTAAGACGTTTCAGCAATAGTTTCTCGAACAGTTTGGATAAAACAGGTAATAGCGAGATAGGTCTGCTCTGCTGGTTTTTTAGGTTTTGTAATCATAATTATCTTTGCTGTTTTGAAGCATTCCAGTACATGTTTCAATCTAAAGCAGGCATATACGAGATCCTGATGATTGGTTTACGTGGCAGTTCTTTCAACAGTCCGGGTGAAATTTCATCGATACCAGGCATCTTTTTGGGGTTCAGATTGTTATCTATCTCCTTTGCAACTTCCAATGGAGAAACTGGCTTTATAGGTATTTCAGGCTGATAAATAGGTGTAACGTCTATGAAAGACTGTATATCATTTCGTTGAAACACGTCACCCAAATGTTGCGCAAATAATTCAGCTTTCTCTTCATAGCAGAATGACAGACGTGTAATGATGGGGATTGTAAAAAATAGCTTGCATTCCAAATTTGGGCTGCATATCTCAAAAACTGCAACAACTGTTTTGAAGAAAAAAAACGGAAATTTCAACACCCTGTAGCTCCGTAACGAAGCTTTTGCGGACCTTTGTTTATACGAACTTTTTTTCTTAAAATTGCACACAGATTTACCCCCTCAAGTTGTGAGATACTATTATGTAACACCCTGTATGTATCTTGCTTCAAATGTAATTTGCAAGCCAATGAAAGGTATGCTATCCCTACCATCTTGTTGTCAAATTCTATTTCCAATTTTTGTAAGATCATCATCTTAACGATGCATGAAGTAGCTTCAGTGAATAAATTTGTTCAGCGCTTCTAAGAACGTATGATTCGAAAACCGAAATATTCAGTGGAATTTATTAAGTTACTGAATGTGGGAAATCAAGGACTTACAACCCTCACGGTATTATAAAATGATATAATTACCAGATTACTAGATAAAAACAATACGTAACTTACTATTATTTTCAGGTGATTGAAAATGTCAGAACTAATTTGTATTGAGAGAATACATCTTTCATTGTGATACTCGAGTATAATAAAATTGAATAACCTCTTTCCCTAGGGCAAAAATATCAACCACTAACTATTTGTATTCTTGACTTTAATTCGCGAAAATGTGAAGTGTAGATTCATTATTTAAAGTACGCAAGCATGTTACGAAGTTCGCATTTTAAATCCATTGCTATTACGAATTCAGAATAATATCCCCAACATGAAACCTAATTCTATTATGATAATTACACATTCCGTAAAAGTAATATTTTAATATGAAAGTTTCATGTTTAATAAATAATATGGAATATTCTAAATATCCAAGTTTTATTTTCAGTATGGCCAGCTTATTCCACTGACGTAATAATCTCGCATCTATAAGGGATGAAATGTCTGAGAACATAAGAATTTCTATAATTGGAAGAGTGCCGGTACGAGAAGCCAGACAATTGCATTTAGTATTCTCTGGTCATTTAGTTCTCTTATATAGGATATGAAGTTTAACGAAAAAATGCGCGGTAGGGATTATGGTACTTCGATTTCTTGATTACGTTTCCATAAAATAATACGAGAATTTCTAAACAGGATGTGAGACATGGAACACCTAATGAGTTTATCAACCACACATTAACTTTGGTCTCAACATTCGATTTAAGGGTTCCGTTTCATATGAAATCTCAACTTTTGGAAGGAGGAGATGTCTGTCATCTGTGACCACCAGGATAATAAGTGTGTTCACTTCTTGAATAGGGCCAAATTGTAGGTTATCGGAAAGATGAAAGATATTCGATGGAAACGAGTTCCACAGCACACTTGTTCTGTAAACGTTATAGAGAGAGGTATATATATATATATATATATATATATATATATATATATATATATATATATATATATATATATATATATATATATATACATTGGGTTTGGGACAGAAATCTGTAGCAATGGAAAAAGAAAATCAGCAGAAAAATATTTCAACAATCATACTTCTTATATGAAGCATTCCAGTTCTTCAGAGCATTCAAATGGTTGGAGATTACGCGCGATCTCCGGGTGGTCATCAAGACACGCTGCTCTCCTCTGGATACTATCTAACTGTTATGTTATGAATGTTTGGTTGCGGAGATCCACATCTAACTCATGCTCATACCAGTAAACTCCTGTGTTCATCGTGCACCGAGTAGGGGTGCATGTTCGTTTTTGAGGAAATTCGATGACCTTGCATGATTATAGGAGGATCTTCAACAGTGACTTTTCTGAAAATTGATGGTTCAGACAGCATCCTCCTGATATCTTCTCCAAGTCTAAATTCAGTGACATGCTCTGTTGGTACTTGTGTCGGTGTTCTCCTCAGCATTGATAGGACATTGACCAGAAAATGATGATACCAGTCGTCTGAAAACCTAAATATTTTATTTTCGGTGGAATCGAGCAGATCATCAATCTGCAACATGAAAAGTTGGCGAGAGTATGGAGCGTTGTGGTACTCTTGCATTTTCCTGAAGAGATTTACTAGTTACACCATCAACCACCACCTTAATCGATCTATTGGAGAGATAGCTACTAATCCAACCACTCAATCATTCGGGAATTTCATATGCGATCAGTTTGTTCATCAAAGCTTTGTGCCAAGCCCTGTCGATGGCTTTTGAAATATCAAGAGCAATTGCACTTAATTCTCCTCATTCTTTTCGATAGTTGATGTCCACAAATGTGTATTGTATGCAAGGAGGTCACCAATTGATCGTTGTCTACGGAACCCGTTTTTTCGATCACTGATGGTACCCTTCAACTCTAGATATTTTATGAGCCCATCGTTTATCATTATTTACATGACTTTCGTTATAGTATAGTTAAATATTTTCTTATGCTACAAAGGACGTATTAACCTTTTTCCTATGAAACGCGTTAAGGTTTCAAGTTGAAGTCAATATCATATACCCATGTCTGTAATCCTTTCAATTTGCGAAAGAATGAAACTTTTCATTTAACGCTTTTGCCAAATACGGTCGTTTATGTCGCATTATTTTGATTTGTATACCTTAAAATTTGTGTCCCATAAAGAGTAATCGCAGAATTTCAAACCTGGAAAACGTGCAGGCCATTCGTCAGGTTCTCTTCTGTCAATCCAATCATTCTGGAAGCAATCATTTTCAAAGTTATTGTCTGGCAAAAAGTGCACTCATTTCTCATCTTGGTGAAACCATATGAGTTCGTCCCTGAAAAATTTGAACTCTTCAAATTCCCGTCTATGAAATTAGGTCCTAACATTTTATTTTACAGTTTGCAGGTGAACATATTGAGGCTATTAATGGTATTCACGCATCCAATGTGGAATCTCCTCAGCCCAAAACCTCTATGTCTAGAATATTCAGATTGGTATCATTAAGAACATTGAGACGTCCGGCATCCAGGCTTGGAACGATTCATGATAGAACCTTCTTGCCAAAATTAAGTTTCAATTTAACTAATTGTGGATTGATTCATTTGAGACACATTTGAGTGTTTGCTGATGAAGAAAACGCAGACTTCGTGGCTACGACGTATATCACCACATACGAGGTATATGCAAATCTCGATACGTTATTTGTCGGTTAAGTATGGAATTCATAAATTCGAAATATTCACACCATGAAAAGTCATAAACCAATCTAGTGAAAACAATTAACTGGACCAGAACAACCAAAACCGAATCCGCCTTCTCCCGAAACCAATACATTTAGATTTCTTTTTATACCAAATAATTAAATAAGTGAAGAAAAAACACTAGGCTTAAGTTTCACAAAATATAATGAAAACAAATTTGTTTGACATATATTTTGGGTTTTATCCCACTGTCAAAACTAAAAGGTAATTCAAATGTTACAATTACGTTCATACCCAAGAAAAACATGAGAGAAGGGGAAAAACGAAAATCCAGCTGACACTTCGTTATTGTTAGACAATGTTTGTGAGCCGATAAAATTTCTACGACTTTTAATATATCTTATCCTGTGTTTTCATTACCTCAATATGATATTTGGGTTTTGGAGAAATCTAAGAAATGATTTTCGTCGATACAGTGTTCTGAAAAGTCGTTTGTAAATTCATGATGAATTTGATTTTCATACTCGCCTACTATAATATTGATGAAACCACCAGTCTGACCTATATAAGAAGTAGCACAGTCATTGCAATATAATTAAATCCGTTTTCTTCCCTGCATCAAGTCAATCTTCTGTTCTTCTTATTCGTTCATATTCTAGTGATTCTATTCTGTTTGAATATATGGCATAATTTAGTACTCTGTGATATTATACTGTTTCGTGAACTTGAAGGGTGCTGTGAATCGAAGATAATATTAACTATTTTTTAGCTATTGATTTGTCCATAATATTATTGTCGTATACGTTAAGTGTTTCATCAAGGCAAGCAGCTTGAACATTTTTCAAAACAGCTTGGCATGATTTGAAATTCGAGCTTTTGAAGAAGTACGTAAGTAAATGGAACTTTTCAGGTACAAATGAGGAATTACGACTAATCATTTATGTGCGGCTTTCGTATAGTTTGAAAGATGATTGAAAATAAATATCAAAAAACCTAGTGGCGTACAAAAGTGGTAGTACCGTAAGTCAGTGCAAATTTTTTATTCGCCGATAATTGCGTAGAAGCCATATACGTTATTTATAACTGTACACATTTCAAGTGTAGGGGTCGAAACCAGGGGTCGCAACCCTTTTCCCACGCCCATGTGATTTAAGGTCATTGTAAAATGTACGGCATCTTGTTCAAAATATTATTTAACACGGACAATAATGTTAAATAATCATGCCATCCAAAAATTATCCTTAATATTTGTGTAAATAAATAATTATCTAAATTTTAGGATTTACCGAGTTATTACTGCCGTAAGATCATAAATTCTTGTATGGCAACTTTTTTTGATATAATGTTACTGAATATCTCAGTTGTACCTTATAGTCATTCATTATTAATGGTAACAAATAAAAATTTTAGGAAAAAAAATTAAATTTCCGAGGTTTATAAGATTTTTCAAATGCTCTTGGAGTAATATGAGTTTTGAAAGATTATTGTTATTTTACATGTTACAAATATAAATAAACAAAAAACCAGAAGCCGTACATTTTACTCCAGATTCTTTACAGCAGATGAAAAGTTTGAAACGTTTAAGATGTCCCTTAACGTCATTTATTACTGTAACGGCATTCGAAAAATTTCGTTTGTAATATCAAA
The DNA here is from genome assembly GCA_013387265.2 of Cryptolaemus montrouzieri. Lineage (NCBI taxonomy): Eukaryota > Metazoa > Arthropoda > Insecta > Coleoptera > Coccinellidae > Cryptolaemus > Cryptolaemus montrouzieri. The sequence goes on along the minus strand of JABFTP020000144.1, from coordinate 73,365,506 downwards.
TATTATTGAAAAATCATAATGCCGTACGTATGTATACATTTTGAAGACACATTACGTATAATAAACCTAGCAAGTGAAAAGTGAAAGTTTTTTTTTCGCTCTTTTTGGAGGAAGTACTTAATTTAACCCATACACCTATGTGTTCCACTAAAAATGTACGGCATGCTGAAAAATGTTATCTATTCGTGAAGTACTCTCGAGATCATTCAATTTTATGTTGTTTTATATCATCATCACCTATGCTTATGAGAGATAAGTGTTGCGACCCCTTGCTTTCGACCCCTGCACTTGAAATGTGTACGGCGTTCATGGATAATGCGTCTGTATATCTATAAAAAATGAACTACACAAATGCCGTACAGTTATAAATAACCAATTTGGCTTCTACGCAAGTATCGGTGAATTAAAAATTTGTACTGACTCCCGGTACCACCACTTTTGTACGGCACTATATTTTTCGATATTTATTTTCAACCACATGTCAAACTATAAGAAAACCGTACATAAATAATTAGTCGTGATTCCTCATTTGTACCTGAAAAATTGCATTTACTCACGTACTCACCTGTACCACTCAAAATTAACGGCATAGTGCTGATAGTTAATTTCTTATACAGTAACAACCATCTAAGCGTGATTCACGTTGAGTCATTTCACAGGGTAATTTTTGCCATAGGCTTGTGGTCTACTAGTCATAATGAGAGAAATTTTTGTAGTGTCGTCATCTAATGGCCAGAAGTAGAAGTACAATACTCTATCGATCAAGGTTTACTACATTTAGTGTTATTCAGCAGAATCCTTTCGGAGAATTAGTGAATCCCCGAGAATCCAGATTGAATGGTGATTCCCCGAAATCCGCGAGTCGGTGGAGTCCAGGGGCCTCCCCGAAACTTGTATGGGAAAATAAATGCTTTCTTCTCCCCAATCCATTTTCTATATATACTGTTACTATTATACCATCACTACACTCAAAGAAAATCTAGGATAGTAAAATGCACGTTAAGTGTTGAAAATGTTCTCAAGAGCTAAGTTAAATTTCCAAGACTCGAAACACTTTGAATTAAAAATTAGTTAGGACGTTGATGTGTCTCGGCTCTTGGTTCAAAAACAGCGAAGAATCAACTGTCTGATGAAGAGGTAATATTGTTTAGCTTATTCTCATCATCTTTGACTAAAGTTTCAATGTAGGTATTTCTGTTATTTTCACGTTCAATTCAGTTGTTTTTATTTTCAGTCGTTTCATAGAAAATCTATTTATGTTGTTCTTGTGATGCTATTATTTGATAATATATATTTCACTTTCAATCTTGTTTCTGTTCTGTAGTTGTATTTCTCTCAAGAACTTAAGAATTCTTTTCAGATTCTCACGTTTAATTTTCTTCAAATATTTTCCGATCAAATATTCAGTGTTATTCAAACCTTCATTCTCGCTCTTATCAAATATAAGAAGTAGGTCAATGTTCTATTGCAATTGTATTTTGATTCGAGCTTTCAAGTTTTTCGATTCAAAAAGCTTGTATTTTCAACCTTTTGTGAAGAAGAAGTTCAACTTGATGAGAGGAGACATTTAACTGTATTGTATTCACCGATAGCCGAATAAACCAAATTTGGTTTCAGGCAAATAAAATAAAACTTGACTTGAATTCTGCAAACAAGAGCTTGTCTTCAGCTTGAATTGATCTCAAGTCAAGCCGTGAATTGATATGCACAATTTATTTGTTGCTAATGTTTTCAGACTTCTTCTTCGAAGTTTTTTCATGAAAGGGGAGCCGTGAGTAATCTATGCACAAATGTATGAAACGCCGTCATTTTGATTTTATGCGATGGAAACTACTATCGTGGATTGAGGAATCAGGGAACGTTGATTTTCGATGAATGTCAAATTCAAGATCATTATCTGATTTCATAATTTGAATATCTGAGAAATTAAGTGAATATTTTCAATTTCCATAATGAATTGGATCGTATCGTAAAATGAGTCAATCTAAATTTTCCAGAAAAGATTGTTATTTTGCTGTTCATCAAATTCATTTATCTTGAAGTCGTTCCAACTGTAAAACATTAAAAATCTTTGAAAGATGCCATTGATGAAAACTGTTCGAGTGTACTCTCTGGAAATAAATTCTCTCTAATGGTGATTAACCTTAGATTTCCTTCACTTTATTCTCTTCCGAAAATACATAAAGAACGTTGTTCGAAGAGGCCAATTGTTTCATATACTTATGCACCCGCCTCATAGTTTTACAGAAAACTTAACAAAGAATAAAACTAAATTTAACACACAGCATACTCAGTCAAAAACATTTCAACTAACTGAAGAGCTGAAAAAACTCAATATTTCACCTAGATAAGCTTCAATTGAGTCGTGAATTTTTGTCCCATCAACGCCGAATAGAGAGCTCAAAAGTATAACTATAACAACGTTATTTCAAATTCAATAATAAAATTCATGGTTCTCCCTTTCTTCTGTTTTGAACGAAATCTTCATAACCTATTTTGGAAAAAAAATTTTCATCATGAAATATTTCAATCAATAAAATTCTATACGGAAAAAGATATATTGCTGATATTTTCTATTTGGGTCGGCAGTGATGAACAATCAGATCTCATACATATATATATATATATATATATATATATATATATATATATATATATATATATATATATATATATATATATATATATATATATATATATATATATATATATATATATATATATATATATATATATATACCATTATAGGGTATGTGAAGCGAGCCCACCGGGTGAATTTCGCGAACACACGGCTACCCTAGTGGTCCATTATGATGTCCTCAAGCAACAAGGAGAGGTAATTTCTAGACTACAGTCCAACATTGAAATGATTCAAGAATATCGAGCAAAATGTATATCGAATCAACAACAATCGGAAATCAGAATAGCCAGAATAGCCCAAAACGTCGCTGAACTGAATCTGGCATCTAGTTCATCATCTTCTTCTTCTCTCTTTCTCCTGTTTTGAACGGAATCTTCATGTACATATAGTAAACAAACCACTGTGACACATTAGTGATTTTGTTTTTGAGTCATATACTTTTAGTTGTGAGAAAATGTCTGATTTTGTTCCAAATAATCGGCGTTTGCGGGAAGTGTTGATTTTCTTCTTTCATTAGAAGAAAACGGCGGCTGAAGCTCATAGGGGTCTCCAAAAAGTTTACGGAGAGGCTGCTCTAAGTGAAACAATGTGCCGGGATTGGTTCCATCATTTCAAAAACCATGATTTTGTGGACGATCGTCCCCGTGAGGGAAGGCCCAAAATCTTCGAAAAAGCTAAATTGAAAGCATTGCTCGATGAGGATCTATGCCAAATACAAGACGAGTTTGTTTCAGCCTTAAGAGTTTCCCGCCAGGCCATTTCTAAGCGATTTCATGCGTTGGGAATGATTCAGAGGCAAGAAACTTGGGTTTCTTATGATTTCAAGCCAAGAGACGTTGAGCGTTGTTTCTTCGCCTGTGAACAACTGCTTTCAGAGGCAAAAAAAAGAGTTTTCTTCATCGCATCGTAACGCGTGATGAAAACTGGATTCATTATACTGATACAAAGAACAAAAAAATCTTGGGGATTGCCCGGTCATGCTTCTACGTCATCGCCTCGGCCGACTTTTCTCGCTGCGAAAGTTATGCTGTGTATTTAGTGGGACCAAGTCGGTGTTATTTGTTATGAGCTGTTGAAACCGAACGAAATCATGAAAACGATATCAAACTCAATTGATGCGACTGAGTAAAGCACTGCGTGAAAAGCGGCCACAATACGAGCAGAGACACGAAAAAGTAATTCTACAGCATGTCAACGCTCGGCCTTACGTTGCCAAACCCTTTAAAAGCTACTTGGAAACGCTCAAATGGAAAGTCCTACCCCACCCGACATATTCCCCTGATATTGCACTATCCGGTTATTACATGTTGCGTTCGATGACACATGGTCTGGCTGATCAGCAATTCCGCCCATATGAAGAGCTCGAAAAATGGCTGGATTCATGGATTGCCTCAAAAGGCGAACACCTCTACCATCACGGTATTCGAGCTCTGCCTTTTGTTTTTGTTGCGGATATATATATATATATATATATATATATATATATATATATATATATATATATATATATATATATATATATATATATATATATATATATATATATATATATATATATATATATATATATATATATATATAGACATATATATATATATAAAAAAAAAAAAAACCTTTCTATTGAAAAAGGAAAGATCACCTCTGATTATATAAAGATTTCCAATATCGAAATCGAGCCAATGCATCAAGGAGATACATATAAATATCTTGGATTTTGTCAAGAGAAGACAATTAACCATAGTAGTACTAAAGAAAATATTAGAAGTTCATATTACAAAAGACTTAGAATTATCATCAAGAGTCATTTAACTAGTAAAAACCTTTTCAGAGCTATCAACTCCTATGCAGTTCCTATTCTCACATCTTCTTTTGGAATTATTAAATGGTCTAAAACTGATCTAAATGAATTACAATGTCAAACGAGGAAAATGCTCTGTAAATATCATAGGCACCACCCAAAGTCAGCTGTTCAGAGAGTTACACTACCTAGACATCTTGGAGGTCGTGGATTAACTGATTTGAATAATCTTCATAGTAAACAGATTTTTCATCTACGTTCCCATTTTCATGATAAACAGAGAACGTCTAAATTACATGATATTGTTGTTGCTTCAGATTATGATCTTACACCTCTGAACTTGACAATGCAAAAGGTGGATTTTGATATATTTGATTATAATTCTAAAAGAGAAAGTTGGATGCAGAAGGAATTACACGGAAAGCACCCTAAAGATTGAAAAATGATTATATTGATGAAATGAGATGATGAGAATTGTTTGCTGAAACAGAAGGCTTGGCAATTGCGATCCAGGATCAGGTTGTTTTCACGAGGAATTATAGAAATAGAAAACACATCATCAAACAAAATATAGATGATTCTTGCCGTAGAAATTTCTGTTCTTCAGAAACAGTTTTTCATATATTATCATCTTGCTCAGTCCTTGCTTCAACAGATTATTTAGAAAGACATAATGCCGTCGCTAATATTATTCTTTTTAATCTAGGAATTAAACATGACCTAATTCCCAAAAGAAAAAATTTCACAAATATGAACCTGAGATTATTTGTGAAAATGACAAATATAAACTTTATTTTGATAAAACAATTCTTTGCTACAGAGCTGTAAAACACAATAGACCAGATACCATTCTTAATGATAAACAGAATCCAATAACATATATAATTGATATTGCTATACCCGACACACATAATATACAAAATAAATACAATGAAAAAATTTCTAAATATATGATGCTTGGCGACGAGATAAAGAAAATGTGAAAAATGAAGAAAATATTTATTCTACTGATTATTATTTCCACAACAGGTGTTATTCCTAGAAATCTTCACAAAAGTATTGAGATTTTGGGTCTGAAGAAAAATTTGTTTGAACAGTTACAAAAGATAACAGTCATCAAATCTTGTAATATTCTTCGTAGGTTTCTTTCCGAAAAAAATAATGAGGTAGAGTCATAGGTTTTCTCTTCAGTTTATACTGCTCAGAATCTCATTTCATATTTTATTTATTTGTTTATATAAATGTAATATAATTAACTGACAATTTTGTCATATTTATATTCAGAGCAGTATTCTATTCGATCGTTCACCACTTCACACAAAGGAAACTATTAATGAGTAACATTCAGTGTTACTTGACTAAGGTCCGTGCACTGGATTTTTCCGGGAAGAAAGCCTCTGACACTACTCGTTGGTACATTGATATATTCTCATAACATTTGTTATCCTAATATATAATTATTCCAGAATATGTTTTGATTATAATCAGCAATGGTATATTTTGACTATATATATATATATATATATATATATATATTATATATATATATATATATATATATATATATATATATATATATATATATATATATATATATATATATATATATATATATATATATATATATATATATATATATATATATATATATATATATATATATATATATATATATATATATATATATATATATATATATATATATATATATATATATATATATATATATATATATATATATATATATATATATATATATATATATATATATATATATATATATATATATATATATATATATATATATATATATATATATATATATATATATATATATATATATATATATATATATATATATATATATATATATATATATATATATATTTCATACATTTCTGACGATTTCGATCTCACGAAAACACTATGTAGAAGAAATTAAAATGTTGAAAAACAACGGGCAAGGCAGCAACATTATACATTAACGATAAGCTGAAAAACAAACATACATATATTGTTTTTATACTCCATTTACTCCACTCTTCAAGTTTCGAAACAATAAAGTATCACTGAATTAATTATGTCCCACAAGTAAGTACTAAATAATATCATACTTAAAAAAACATTAATGGAAATCAGCACAAGGTGTACGAATAAGACTGAGATGTCGCTCAAATTTTGTTCCTATCGAGATTTCTACTTTGAGGAATACAGAGGGAGAGGGAATAATTGACAGTCAAAAAAAGCGTATTTAACCCAGCGTTGCAAATTTTTTAATCTATCATGAGAAATTCAAATTAATTTTTCTCGGATGAAATTTCCTACATCTCGAGAACTATTCATCTCAGATCCCATTATTGAGCATTATAAAAAAAGACTCGTTATGATAGATATGAAAGAAATTAAATTGGTATTCTGATTCGGAAAAATTCAAAATTTCATATCTTGGAAAAGAGTTTACTTGACAAAAAATTTTTCTTCATAAATGATGAAATTGACCTGTTCAATTATTTTACCCAAAAGCTGAAGTGAAGGAAATTATGAATTCAATTACATAGTTTAGTCTCGCATTGCGTAATTATATTAATTTAAACACCTCAAAAATTCTAGGAACACTTACCAATATCTTTAAAATATGAATTTGATGATTCGAATTTATAAAAATCTTTCGGTTTTTGTTAGGATGTATTGTATATAATGTATTCTCAAGAAAACAAAATAATATTTGATTTCTCCAAAGCACCTATCATAAAAAAAATTGGAAATTTGAAAATGACGAAATTTGGTAAAACACAAAAAAAAACCTTGAACTAATATTTTCGAAACGATATGGAAGCACTTATATTTTTCAGTACCTAGAAGGTCCACCTCTGTTATTAATGACACTTTGGCATCGTTGCGGCATGCTCAATATTAAATTGTCTATAACATTTCGGCCTAAGTCATTCCAAGCCCCCTGAACTGCTAATCGAAGCTCCTGTTCATGATGGAAGACGTTTTGACGAAGGATATTTCATTTTAGGGTGTCCCATACATGCTCGATGGGATTCAGAAACAGGATGGCCACGGTAGAAGATCGATATCATTCTCTTCAAGAACGTTCAAGAAAACGCTTGCACGATGAGGAGGGGCATTATCTTGTTGGAAGGGTGGATTTCGACCCATTTTTTGGAGATACGGTACCACTACGGGTAAAACAATCTCATTTGCGTAAAAATTTCCCGTGAGGTTGTTCTGTATGAAAACGAGGTCAGTTCTTTCACCAAGGCGTATACCTCCGCAAAAATTCACTGATCTGCCTCCCTGTCTAACAACTTCTCGAGCATGCTGGAGATGGTTTTGCTTTCCAGGTTCCCTCCATATTCGAATTCTTCCCGAATCGGGATAATAGCTAAATCTAGATTCATCACTGAAGAGAACTGTGGCCCACCTCTCTTGATCCCAGTTTACGTGTTCTTGGCACCAAGCTAAACGAGCAGCGCGATTTCCATGGGTCAGCTGTGGAACTCTTAAAGGACGTCTGGAGTGGAGTTGACCTTCGTGCAGTCGATTTCTCACAGTTTGGTCGGAAATTTGTACATTATGAACTCGTGATAGCTCTTGAGCTAATTGAGATGCTGTGGTAGTACGATCTCTTCTGGCTTGTAAAACCAAAAATCGGTCTTGGGCGACTGTTGTAATCCTGAAACGACCTGTATGGCGTTCTTCTACGTTACCTGTTTCATTGAAACGCGACCATAAACGGTTTATGACACTTGGGCTACTTCCCAGAACCCTGGATACTTCCCGTTGTGAGCTCCCAGCTTGGAGCATGCCAACGGCTCGTAACATCTCCTCTCTAGTCAAATGTCGTCTTTCCATGGTCGAATCACAAAACTTGAATCATTTATTTTTGCTTACAACAGGAACAAATTCCCAACTAACTGATTTCAAACACTGAATACATAAAATGATTATAAAGCAGCGTCGCATCTGCTGCATTTTTAGTTTTTTATAAAAAAAACTGAAATCTGTTGCGGCACTCTACATAATTTGGTGATAAATTGATGCAGGTGTTCATTTCTTTGAAAAATCATCCATATTGATCATTTTGGATACCATATATCGATATTCAGAAGTGTTACCTAGACTTTTTTGAGGTGTTTATATCCTACACTGGAGTTGCCTCTGGTGAATTCCTATCAAACGTTTTATATATTAATTTCAAAAATCCAATCTAAATATGGCATCTTCCAGTGAAATTAGAATCAACTTAAGAAATATTGAATCATCTATGAAAAAACGGGATTTTAGTTATCAAAGGCATAACATGGTTGGCTCGAGAATCAACAATCGGAAACCGTCTATGAATAGAATCAATGCATCATTGAAGTAGTAAAACAAAACACAAAATTGATGATAAGTGAAAACTCAAACAACAAAACCACAAGCAACTATATCGTCGAACTTTAGCGTTGAATTTCCTTCGCTCAGAAGCAGCGTAAGGCGTAGGCGATGTGGAACATGTCCTACGGCCTCGCGGTTCAAGGGGCCTCGCGCTTTCAAAGTTCAACAGTATATAGCTTAGTAGATCATTAAACCACGCACTTTTCCTCTTTTGAATCTCATTACTTGCACATCTACGAGCAATAATTCCGGAATAGACAATATCCAAAATTAGGGATACAATCATATTTCTAATTACTATTTTGAGAATCGTCATTCAAAAAAATGACAAACTATGCCATTATTTGAAATTTGACAAAATTAACTGGAATTTCCATGAAGTTTTCAAGATTGCTAATTACATTCCAGACCTCAAACACAGCAAGATTCTTCAATCTTCGTAGCACCTCATTGATTAAATTATACTCTTATTTTCCTACATTCACCTGGGCGGCTTGATAGTAACTTTTTGATGTTTCTACACAGTAACTTTATAAGTTGGACAGTTTTTCACGTTTTGGTGCTGGAGCTATTTGAAATATTGAGAATAGAGTAAAATGGCACCCTCTTCTCCTTGTTTATATTCGTAAGAAATTCATTGCCGCAAACAGATTGGAGCTAATTTTTTCGATTTCGATTCATTTGGAAACATTTTGGAATCAGTCAATATCTCGATTGTTTTTGAAGTTATGTTTAAATTCTTTGCCATTCCAGAGGCATTTTTTCTCATAAATTCGAATTGAGGAAATTTCTTCGTTTAACGGTTCTTCAGTTATAATGCTAACGTGTTTCGTTAAATTCGAACCAATAGCAACTTCGATTTCGATAAAAAGTGTTTTCTTCTTTTTCGAATATACATTACTTGGGCACAAAATCTTTCCATACTTTTATTCATTCATGTTTTCATGAATAACTGAAGATTGTATTGCTTTTCCCTAATTTTATCTAGTAACTCTATCCTTCATAAAAGTATATTCGATAAATTATAGTGTTTACGCACAGTAACCTTAAATGCTACCCTCGATTACAATCTATAAAATTTTAAGCAAGTAGCATTATTTAGTTTGCGTTCAATAACCAAACAACATTTCGAATTTTTCTCAAAAAGCGATTATTCAGGAGAAAAAAATTTGAAAAATCCTTGAATGAATCGATTCCGTTATTGGAAGAGTATAAAATGATTCTTCACTGACATATCAATCTGCCATTGACATCGAATGTGGAAATAAGTATCGACTTTCCTTAACAATTAGTTCATCTTCAGGTTTTCTGAAAGAAATACTAAGGGGTGATTTTGTTTCATTCGATCGTGACGTTTCGAAATGATTCAAGTCAGTTGTAAAAATTCCTTCAAATTTGAAGCATTAAAAGAATGGCTCTTCCTTGATTAGCTCTAAAAACATAAATATGGTTCTATTAAAACGATTGCTAACAATAAAACGAAAAAACAACAAAAAAGAATTGAGAATAATATATCGATGATACAAGCTTAATCATTTGGAAATATATCGTTGCAATAAGCTAAAATGATTCTATGACAAAGAATTTCACTTTAGACCAACATTATCCTTGAAATTTATTCGCTCAATGAAAAAGATCGTAATGGAGACAATATTTAGCTCAAAATCTTTGTATTGTTAATCGGTAACTAGCACTTGGAACAGAAACGCCATACACGTTGCAAACAACGAAAAATCAACAGAATCGGCTGATAGGAAATGAGTCATGATGATTTCGAACAAAAAGTACAATTCCTCAAAATCCTCCAACAATATTCCATTCTCAAATGAAATAAATTTCACCTCGACGTAGGTGTAGTGGAAGAAACTTGTGGACATTGTCCCAAAGAAAATCCGCATTAGAATATCAAAATTCGAAGTTAAGGGCCTCTGAAACCCAATGTATCGGTAGGCAAATTGAAAGACGAATTGTCGGAACCATTTTCTTTATGTCTTTATGAAAAATATTACTGGCCAAGCCCACTTTCGTTTTATGCAGCAAAAAATTGCCTTGTTCAGAAATTTAGCTTCGGTAAGCTTCTTTCAGGAGAAGTCGGAAAGTATCTTGATTAGATGCTTTTTAGGAAAATGGATTTGTCGACGAGGATTAATCTAAATGTCGGATATCTGAAATGACAACTCTGGACTCGTTATTCAGAAATTATCTGAAACCGAAGATTCCTTGAATGCAACTGAAGATCTTGATGATTTCAAGTATCGAATAAGAACAACGATTTAAAACATTTCACCATAAATAAAAATGTTCATATGTTCAATGAGAATAGAATTGACCCTGTCCAATTTTTTAACAGTAGTTAATTTGAGCATTAACTGAAAGAAAAAGATTTCAATTGATCTACTTAACGTCAGCCGATTATTCTCATTTCATTATTGATTGTTTTCGATTCTATTTTGTTCATTCATTTATGTCATCTTCGTAATAAAATTGAGTCTTCAATTTTATCCAACAAAACAAGAAAAGTTCTTCCTCTTATGGAACGGTTGCCATTTTGAAACATCTGCACCAAAATCTCCTCACATTATAAGTGAACCAGGATCTTTTCAATGAATGAAAAATGATAAAAACGTCATATTTTGGACAGATGTTAATGAAAACTAAATAAAATCTATTAGGAAGAAAACTAAAACTTCATAGTTCTTTCACTTATCCGTGGAACACAATGTTTCATATTTTTCAAGGTTAACAGAAAGTCCCAATAGGTTTTTAGTTCCTTACGACTGTCGAAATATACAGACATAAATGGCTGTACTCTTCTGTTCATCTACAACCCTATACTTATACTCGTTTACCTGAGATAAAAATGTTAACGGATACACGGACGGACAACAAAGTGATTCTATAAGGGTTCCTACTTTCTCTTAGAGTTTTAGAGAATTCAAATTGAAAATTAACATATTCAAAGGTTCCTCACAAAATCCGAAGACTACCCAATTATTAAAGGTTCCACGTTGTATGTGATATTTTAAAAAAATAGACTACATCTGTGAAAGGCCTTCTTCAAGTAGTCAAAAAGTTTCCGGAAATTGTTGAAAAGTACTCAATTCACTTGTGACTGTCGTTACGTAAAACAAACAATACATCTCGATAAAAGTTTCACGAAAGTTTTTCAATATTGAGTAAAACAAAAATTGAATCTCTTATGATTTGATACCTTCTCGAAACTGGATTTTATGTTTGGATACATTTATGCTTTGGGTGGTACTTTTCCACGGTTTGTGTTTACCATAGTTGATTTCAATTCTTGTTACAAAGCGGTTCAAGATTGCCTCTTTGTTTAGTTAACCAAAGGAATCGATAACAAAAGAAATGAATTTGTAAAAGGCATGATACATTTCATCAAACATGTAAAGGTACCTAAGAAAAACTTTTGTTCATTATTATCTAGCAATCAGTTTAGCCACCTAACAATCAACATAGTCATTTTGGTTAGAAATAATCATTTTGTATAATTTCAACATTTCCCCATCACTGGAGCCATCGCCTCTTGATCCTAGATATTATTGTTTATGAAACTTCTAAAGTTCTGTATTGGACAACATAAATGTATTGTTATTATCTACTCTGGGAAAGACAGTATCGATTTATGAATTGGCTCAGTTCAGCACTGCTTATATTGCCACGTTTTCAACTGAAAATACGATGAAAATGGTTTAAGAAAACTAGTGTATAACCATTCAATAGAAATAGTTCTACTGAGAATGATCTGAGCGTCATGATGCTGAAGTATCAACTGATAATGCTCCAGCAACTTCTGCTGAAATATAATCTATTCCCGATGCTCAGAGGCGGTCTCTTCGGTACCGATGGTTTCCTCTCAATTCATGGTTCTTATGACCAAACTCGACGATATATGTCTAGTTATTTCAGACATAAAAATCACCCAAGAGTATCTCAAAGCGGAGATAGCTAGTTCGAGATCGATTCTGGGAAAACATTCTCGTATTATTGATGAACACACGTCTACCCTAGTGATACATTATGATATCCTCAAGCTACAACAAGAGGAAATTTCTACACTACAGTCCAACATTGAAATAATTCAAAAAGATCGAGCAAAATGTATATCTGATCAACAACAAGCGGATATCAGAAAATCCAGAATAGCCCAAAACGTCGCTGAACTGAATCTGGCATCTAGTTCATGATCATATGTCTCTTCCGAAGTCGTTGAACTCCTTAAACACTCACATAATAACATATTTAGGGGTACTACAGAAAACGACGATGTGATGATTCCAATATAGTATCCCAACTCAATAACTATATTGACTTGAGGACTAATTCCTATTGTCTGAGCATTTATAGAATCGAAAAGACTACGTCTCTTCTTCGGCTACCCATAGTTTCATTCTCCACTCTACTTATTGCCACACAAATCATAGGTAATGAAAAGTTTTTTCGAAAGAATCCTGCCTGTAGTATCTTCCACCACTGGTGTTTCAGTCCACATTGCTCTATTATCAAGGCTTCAACTCACTTTCTCGAAGCTATGCAAAAGGAGTAAAAATTCATTGAAACCATCAATTACCAAATGCTAGAGAATAAGCTCACTGAAATCAGCTGCAACAGTTTATGAGAGCTGTTTTACCGTAAAAGATATGTGGTCCCAATTTTTTCAGACTCTCCAAAGCCAGTTCGATACTTGCTCTACTTAACTCTCTGTTGCGGCGGTTCCTTCTAAGCACTGGATTTAAAAAATAAAAGTGGCAGCGCTATGGTCGGAGCAAAGAGCAAAACAACACGACGAATACCTTGTTCATCGTCAGTACTCCAACTTGTTATCATCCACCCAGATAGGATCGAATCGGAATTTACCTCTTCCACGGATCGGCAAAGTATTTGAGATCTAATCTTAATACAAGGTCACCTGTTCACTACCTCACTTCCACCGCAAATGTATTGTCTGAAACTTTCGAAGCTTCCCTAACAAACAAGCCAGACAATCTTTCTAGTTCAATCACCAGCAGATCCTTTTTTCTTCTGAGTGTTATCCAATTCTCTATCAGTGACGTTGAAAAAACAGCTTGAAATATCTTCCGCGCCAGGTTGCGATGATATTTTTGCCGCAAACTTGAAAAACTGTGCTTCACTATTAGTTTCAGCTTTGTCCCTCATTCTTTCCAAATCCTTCTCACCCCGTTATTTGCCTTTACCTTGAATCTGTGCTCTGGTGACATCAATTTACAAAAAAAAAAAGATCTCGACTTTGCACTGACGAACCGTATCCTACCAGATAACATGATTTTATGCTTGGTCGTTTCGTGATTACAAACCTGCTTGAATGCTCCAATGTTTGGACTTCGATGATTGATAAGCAAGTACCTGTCGACGTAATTCATTCTTGAATGATGATATATAATATTTGAGGCCCTATCTTGATACTAAAACGATATTGACCTGGGTCAAGAACAAACAAGGTCACCTATGCACGACCTCACTTTGGCCGCGAATGTTTTACCTGAAACGTTCGCAGCTTCCCTCACAGACAAGCCAGCCAAACTTCCTAGTTTAACCACCACCAGATTCATTCTTGTTATGAGTGATATGCAATTATCTATCATTGACGTTGAAAAAACAGCTTTAAACATCTTCCGCACCAGGAAGCGATGGTATTTTTGCCGCAACCTTGACAGAATAAGCGTCACCATTGGCTCCAGCTCCCCCACTCCCATCATCCCATTTTTGCTTTCACCTTGATCCTGTGCTCTGGTGATACCAATTGTCAAAAGAAAATATCTCTACCCTGCACTAACGAACCGTATCCTACCAGATAACATGGTTTTATGCCTGGTCGTTTCGTGATCAGAAACCTTCTCAAATGCGTCAATGATTGGACTTCGATGATTGACGAACATCTACCTGTTGACGTTATTCATTCCTGAGGGGGCAGGGTTGTTGATTTTTTGCTGCTTCCCATACCAATTAGCAGTGATGTTTCCCAAAGCTCTGTCTTGGGCTCCCTGTTGTTTATTTTATATACATCCGATCTGTCGCATTCTCTCAATTCAGAATGTTTCATGTCGCTGATGATACCAAGATCTACCAACAATACCCATGCATGCAGTCACGTGGTTCAGAACGAAATTGTAAACTGGTCAAAGGAAAGGCTCTTGCCGTTGAACTTCACTTGTAGCGTCATCCATATGAGTGAAGTCAATCCTCGAAGGCAATATGTACTTTCAGAGTCCATGGTTAAACCTGAAAGCGAGATTTAGGTATCATCATTACTGTATCTTCATGATGTCCTACAAGCTGCTTACAAAGCAAAGAAGTTTCTGTATTTGTTGAACAGATATAAGCATCTGTGATTCAAGTACTTGTAGTACTTTCAACAAAACATTTGATCGTCCCGGGCCACAAGGATTCCGTACCGTTTCATCCGTCCCAACTATAAGAAGAGACTGTGACTGATAACATCTCAACCTTTGCCGACCGTCCGTCGGTAGCGTGAGGACCTCTTTATTATATACTAAGCCCTCCACAGTCTGTTTGGTGCAAATCTAAGTTCACTTTTTCCCATGAAAACCGACATCCATTTACGGAGTGATAACTTCAAAATCTTGGGGGAAAATTTTCGAACTACATGTAGGGAGAATGTTTCTTGTAGTCGTGTGTTCCAATGTTGCAACCGATTCCCCCCGAGTGTAGTAAACTGCATTAGTGTAAATAGTTTTAAAAATGCATTTAACCAAATAGTTTATATTGACTGAATGTTCATTTTTGTACATACATTTTGTTATCTTTTGTTCTTATCTACACATATCTATCTGTATCATATATTTATAAGTCAGTTGTTCTTTAATGTATGTATACGACTCCATGCATTAATTGGAAAACATCCAACTGTAAAGAAAGTGGATCAAGAAATTATTAATGAAAATAATCAGAAAGTCCTTACAGTCATCTTCAAGTTGTTGGATTCAGATTTTTCTCTCCAGAAATCTATCTATAATCATCATCTACAAAAGCAAGGTGAAAAGAATCACGAAAGAAGCAATAGAAATGATGACTATTGTACTATTTGCTGAGAAGCTTATTCAGGCAGCAATGTTGACCGGCTACTATGTGCTATTTGTAATTGCAATAAATACTACAATAAGTAGCAAAAGACTGAATAATTTCAATGTATCTATAGGTATAAATTATGGTGCATGAGGAAACAGTTAGTGATCTAGCGGTCCTAATATACCATACATTAAGGAATTTTTTTCATACCAAATTGGAGCCAATTTCTCACATTTACTATGAGATCAAGAACTTAAATATCTAACCATCTATTGTTTTTGCTGTACGTTTTCTATTCTTTAATTTCAGTTTGTTTTTATCAAACTATTTCACTTTTTCGAATAAAGGTTGTTGTATAAAACGAGTAACTTATGAAACCTTACCTATTCACAAAATGACACGAAATATTGCAATGGTTCTTAGTCTATTTCATGTCACCCACCATTCAATTCAATTCATTATATTTCCCAAAATTATTATCTCTCGTAAGATATGGTGTATTACTATAGTAAATTGCCTCTTAATTTAATTTTATCTATACGTACTTGCTATATAACCAATTTTTAATAACTTCATTCATCGAAAAGATTCAGTTCAGCCATTGTGACATATTTTTTGTTTAAGCGGTTACATTGAACAACTAGTGCCTTCATTTCATATTCAAAATATATCGGGTTCAATTAACTACGTTGAAACTCATTGATCTTTCAATTTTTCAACTATTCATATTGTTTGATTGGAACGAAATCGATTTGACACACCGAGCTATCAACATCAGAGTATAATTACCGCGGAGTTCAGTAATTAAGTATCGATATGAAATTATAGTTATTAACTTGATGCCACGTTAATTTTGTAGGCACCACTCAAAAAATGCGTTTCCCGTGTAATTAATGGGGAAAATTTGTGATAATAATAGGGAAAATCGAATTTATTGGTAGGAAATATGACGCAATATGCACTGTGTTCATAATTATAGGAGTAAATTATCGCATTAGTGTGGTCCCCATGATTACATTATTTTTCGTGTCTTTCGTTGCTGTTCAAAGGGAGAATATATATACCTAGGTTCAACACAATTTTCTCTTGATATAGAATGAATCTCAAGACAAATACTTTTTCTAATTCAATGATTGTTTCATCATTTGATATTTGAATAGTACGAAATAACGACAAATTTAATTAAAATTAAAATTGAAGGAAGACGAGTGTAGCCCCAGGCTGGGAGGCGCCAGGTAAGTGTTGCTGAAGAAATCAAACTTAGAATTTTTAATGTGATGAGTAAGATGGAAGGCCATACTCCTCTGAAGGCAACTAAAAACATGATGTAGTTATTGTCATATGATTACGGAGTTCTTTCACTCATACTAACCTCCATCACACTCAAGTACACAGACTTGGCACCAAGTCGCTATTTTGTTGGTCTAGTCCCTCACTTTGTAGGTCGGTCGGTCGTCGTTAATATTGTGATTCGTGCTCACAGCAAAAGTTAAGTATTCATGTGAATAACCTATTATTATCATGTTTTTCACTTCTATATTGATGGATTTGCTATGATTCTAAAGAAAAAATTATTATTTTGCTTCGATTTTCATTAATATATCAGTATTGTTTCTTAAAAAACCGCCAATCAAATATTTCACGGTTGGCCCTGATAGGATACATGGGCCTTACTAGGCCCATGTACTACTAGATTATTTACAAATCATGAAAATATGAACACCTAGCTTTTAGGTATGAATACGCAGCGGGAATGATTTATGTTCATATTATTATTTATAAGGGTTATTTAACATTTCAACTCAGACTGAATAGACATTTCTTTCGAAATTGTTATATGTTATTGTCAGTAAATTCCTTGAGAATAAGTCCATGATTGAACAGATCATTAAATTTTATACGCACATTTCAGATATAGAGAATTTCAGTATCAAAATCTAGAATAAGAAGTAGTACATGGGATGAAGATAGTTTGAGCAGTGCCATGGAATCAGTTTTTTGTTAGTTTTGCCTCAGAACAGGACTGACTCACAAAAGACGACCCATGCAAGAAACAGAAAAAGAGGTTGGAAAATGAAAGACCTCCTACGACTTGCTACATGGAATATAAGATCCTTCAATAAATAAGACCGTGAAGTTATGCAAGAACTGATCGAACACAAAATAGACATCTGCGCTATTCAGGAATCGATAATTATAGGCAAAGGACAGACACAGTACAGCAATTATGTTATTATATATAGTGGGATGAAAAGACAGATGAGAGCGAAACAAGGAGTGGCCCTGGCAGTTCATAATACATATAAAAACAACATACTCGAATGCTCATAAAATCCTACCAGTCAGAATTAGAACGGGATCTGAAAAAGGCTCCAAAATAATTATTTTGCTATCAATATATGTACCTGAAGACAATAAGACAAGAGAAGAAAGGGAACGATTCTACAACCAACTACAACTCTCGAAGCACTTCCGAGAGGTCAGCCGAAAATTATTCTTGGCGATTTCAATACTAGAGTTGGCGACGATGTTATACCTGGTATCAAACAAAAATTTAATGAAACACTCTGAACAGTAATGGTGAATTAATGATCAATCTTTGCACACTCAATGAATTGAGAATAAATAACACGTTCTTCGATCACAAATTCACTTTTCAGAACACAAGGGGGAATAGATCAACAATCGACTATACAGTCACCAGTAGATATATAAGAGCTGAACAAGTTACAGGAGTAAGAATATTGAATTCCGCAAATGTGGGAAGTGACCACAGTCTACTTCTTGGGAAAATCAGGATGAATATAAAGCCGGTAAAAAATCATACTGAAACCAAACAAGTTGAAAAGATCAACATCGAGTCATTGTGGGACCCTTCAATCAGAATGCTGAATCAGAATAGAATCGAGATCAAAATCCAAAACAATCCCATACGAGAAGAAGATGACGTGAACAGAAGCTGGGAGAAGCAGAAGACAAATATTAGGTTAGATTAGTTGTCAGTCAGCATTTGAGAGTCTTGGTATGATAAACATCCACCGAAAAAACACTTACAGTAAGACGCCATGGTTTTGCTCCGAAGTGAAAAAGAATGTAGAGAGAAAAAACAGCCTACTTACAGTATAGAACATTTCAGACTCCAGAAACTTACGATCAATACCGAGGAGTGAGAAACGAAACAGCCTCCGTGGTAAGACAAATAAAAAAAATATTGGGAGTCTTTTTCAAATAGACTAGAAAGTGAATTTTACGAAAGACAAAAACAAATATGGAGGATCATATGGGCACAACGTGAAGAAGTTAACAAACTTATAGAGACTAACCAAATACCAAAGAATGATTAGGTTGAATATCTAACCAGACTATACCCCGGAAATAACGGTCAACGAAGACGCATGTTTAAAAGAAGAAACATTAGAGTTAGCACTCAAAAAACTGAAGAATAGGAGTAGTGCTGGACCTGATGGAATAACAAGCGGACTACTCAAATATGGCGGCAAAACACTACAACGAGAATTACTAAAACTCGTTCAGAAAATTCCGTTTTTCCACGAAATACCAGACGATTAGCGTACTGGTATAACTATATTGCTCTTCAAAGAAGGTGACATGAAAATACCAGCAAATTATTGAGGGATTAATCTTCTAAGTACTGCGCACAAGTTAACAACTACAATAATTACAATAAAAATGAACAGCATCATCTTACTAGTTGATGAACAGCAAGGATTTTGAACTGGAAGGTCATGTACAGACGCAGTTTTTGCGTTAAGGCAAATAATAGAGAAGTCCATTGAGTAAAATAAACCAGCTTTTATATGCTTTATTGATTTATTGAAAGCATTTGACCGCATTCTGCTAAGAGAAATCATAACATCACTTTACAACTTAGGAATACCACATAATCTAATAAAGACTCTCGAAGACATAATATATATAAATAACAAAACGATCCCGATAATAAAAGGAGAACTAGTAGGTTTGATCGCGGTGGAAAGTGGCATTCGACAAGGAGATTCATTGAGCCCTCTTCTATTCAATATTATCATGATTACGATAATAAAGAAGGTAAGACCACTTAGAGGATATGAAATGGGGGACGAAGAGGTCAATATTGTATATGCCAACGATGCAGCCCTGATAGCGAAATCGTAAGACGACTTACAACGTTTACTACATGCGTTTAATCAAACTGCAAAAATTTTCAATATGATGATCTCCGCAACCAACACCAAATGTATGACAACATCGAAAACACCTTTAATATGCAAGCTGGAGCTGGATGGTACGGTAATTGAGCTGGTCAATAAATTCCAATATTTGGAAATCGAAAAATCGAATTTTCAGGTTTTGGAAACGTGGAACAGGAAGTAACACCACAATATGGTACAATAAACATATAAACATCGAAACTAAATCGAGAATTTATAAAACTGCCATTAGGCCGATAATATCATATACTGCTGAAACTAGACCTGATGCAACGACTACCAAGCGAATGATAGAGACACCAGAAATGAGTGTTCTTAGGAAGGTTGTAGGAAAAACTGTATGAGACAGAGAATGAGCGAGAACATTCGCAGGAAATGTGGAAAACCAGATACAAATAATTGGATACTTGAGAGGAAGCGAGAGTGGGATGCCCATATTACCCGAATGGACAACTCTCGAATTGTAAAAATGGCAAGGGATAAATCTCCGTTGGGTCGCCAAAGTATAGAAAGACCTCGTTAAAGATGGAGTGATAACTTAAGAATGCCGAGGGATGGTTTCGAAGATTAAACAGGCAGCAACTGCCTATTAAGAAGGAAGAAGAAGAAGACGAAGCCTTCTTAGGAACATTTTGGCCAAAGGACGGACCATTTTAGGTAATTTTTTTTTCAGTTTCATTCTAAAACGGACTGAAACTTATTTGTTATCGATATATTACTCATCACCATAATTTTGAAAAAAATTCCATCGATATATTCTTAGTTATAGGATGGTGTTCGAGGGATGTTCGTTGAGTTTCTTAGAGAAAACTATATTTTACGCATTTAATGATTCGTTTAAATGAAATAGCTGTTTGTATTGTTTTAGTAAGAGTGGATACTTCAATTTTTCACAGCTCAAGTTTTAAGTTGAACGCCTGATTTACAATATTGGCCTTGTAAGGAGCCCTGTTTCTTGCAAGGCCGTTTGGAAGGGTTTTATAAAAGTTAAGTTTAATGAGTAGTTGTGTTGAGAATGAAAAAAAAAGTAATTTATATGTTACACAACAAAACAAAGTGTTAATTAATAATTTGTTTCTTTCGTTTCTCCATTAGAAAACTAATAAAAACGGTTTATTCGTCACAATGGCCTACCATGGTCCACCCACCACAGGCTGCGAAATCTTTGTACAAAACGATTATTGGATTAGTTAGAAGTAATTATGTTGAAGAGTATCTCAATTGAGGTGGGAAATATTTCACATGCATAACATGTGTTATTCCTTTATAATCAATTCGTCATTATTTTATGGAATGGTATTTGTGAGGCCATTCTCTATATCGAATACCTAGGTCCTCGATGAGTGCGGAGCACCTACATTTGTAGAGAGATCTTCGTACTTGAAGATGAATTCAGATTCAATTTATATATCGATGATCAACATATTCGTGTCTAGAGGAGGTGGGAGAGGTATCAATAACGGCCTGTGCATTGTGATCCCCTTTCAATAGCTAACTGATGATTAATGCTGTTGTATTATTCAGAGGATACACATATTATTCGTAGAAGAAAAATGACTGGATAGCTGTCCCAGATGGTTTTATGCAGCAGCTATATGAAACATTGTAACAGAAAAAAAACGACAACTTTTCTCGGTCTCGATTTTCGAGAAAAACCTTAATGATGAAATCCATTCTCAATTGTCATCCTTTTTTTCGAGTTGTTTTCGAATGACTATATCTCCAGTACAAATTTGGTTACGTGAAAAATATTTCCACATTCTTTAAGCTCTACTTTGAATAGAAATTGGCTGTATTCGAACATTTTCCTACCATACTATAGGGTTAACTTATATTTCTTTCAAACAAACCATACGCGAAATTGGTCATGTTGATTAGAGCATTTGTTTGGTTTCTCGAAAATATATAATATGATTGATTGATCGATTGTTTATTAATGCTTTACACTCGATGTAACAAATACTGTTTGCATACGTCATAGTTTTATATACAATATAAAATTGGGAACTACCTAAAAATTTCAGCCTCCACAGGAGAAAAAAGCCACGAGTTGAAAACTAAACCATGATGGGGACAACAAGATAAAATGTACACAGCCCAGCGAGCATTAGATAAAACGGATGACTAGAATACAGAAATTCGTTATTCAAAAACAAATACTAAATACGCTATATTCAATCTGAGACATTTATTTCAAAGTACTCCTCAGTAGAGTACAATACACGATCTATAAGTAGCTGCTTGATTTTGATCTTGAATTTTTTCATTTCAAGACATCTTAGAGCAAGTGGAAGCTTATTTTAAAAATCAACAACTAGAAAATTGATTCCATATTGTACCTGCTGAGTCTGAAGAAATCCTTCCTGAGAGATTTTTGTCCCTAATATGATAAGAATGAATATCAGAATTTAATTTGAAAGAATCCGAGGTTGAATGGACATATACCAAGTATTCGAGAAGATAGAGTACAGGAAAAACCAACATTCCCAGCTTTCTGAAGGCATCACGACAGGAGTCCCCATAGCACAGGCCACCCAATACCCTTATTGCACCCTGTGAATCCAATACACTGTATCTTCGGTTACAGTGTTTTGAATTAACAACATCCATTCGATTAGTCTTGCCTTTTACATGGTCCTGCATTCATATACCCTGGTTTTTATTATGAAAAACTCGAGATATCGCGAGGCAACATACACTGTATTTGAAAAAAATTGGGGTTCTAAAATAGCAAAACAAATGAAGATACAGTGTGTTTCCGGAATAATTATCACGCGTTTCAAGATATAGTATTTTGTCAACCACTCGAGCGATGCGGGTTCGCCAATCACAGAGCAGCTGAGTGACATTTTGGCGCAGCCTGACTAATTATTGATTCTGTTATATATGCTCGGTTAGTGCTAATTTAGTTGTTGATATTAACACAGTTCTTTCTTAGATTCCAAAGAAATTGGTGAATTGATTTAATCAAAAGAAATTAATATGAGTTATCGTATTAAATCGTTGACAAAGTAAGCACGAAATAATGTGCAACATTATAATAAATCAATTAGTGCAACAATGGTGTCTAATTTATGTATCAATCTTCAAAAAAGAAAGTGATAGTTCTAGCATGGACCCTACAAGTTTTTGTGTAGCTTATGATGATGGCACGGGCCTTAATATAGACTTCTGCGATATTAGCCCAACTTCAATACCATTGAGTGAATCGGAATACCCAAAGGTACTCCGAGGAAATAGGTAAGGGACAGTATACTGAATTATTGAATCAGATACTGAGGAATGTTCTCACATCAATCAAACAACATTGAATCGCAAGTAAGTCATGATTGTGTTCAAATAACCACAAGGGATATGCTCCTCACTTCTATTATCCATAACAGTCAACCACGTGCAACTAAAGATATCGACAGCGACGACATTGTACCAATGACCAATGAAAAGAAGGAACAGATTGAGAGACCCGAAAATTATTCTAGAGACCAGAAAAAGATGCATCCCATAAAACCCCCTTGCAGTAACTGTAAAAAGTCATGCACTGCGAATGTTAATCAGTCTAAAAGGGAAGAAATAAATAATTATAATCAATTTTGGAGTATGTACAGACATAGACGTCGAGATTTCATATCTAGACAAGTGAAAAGCTACCAACTGCCACTAAAACTGCTGGATGTAACTCAAGAAGACTTAACACATTATTATGGACTCTGGATGAGAAAAAGGTGTGCCAAAAGTTTTTCCTCGGCACATTTGGTTACACAAATGATGAAGCAGTTCAAGTGGTTTTGAAAGCGAACTTGATATCTAGAAATATAAATCCAAAAATTGTAGCTGCGCCAGATCCTCGAGGACATCACCTGTGTTCGACCACATTTTCCGTATCTTATCAAGAAAACATTCGAAACTTTATCTCGAAATATAAACCCGTTCATTCTCACTAGTCGTCGTTACCTTCCAATAGGGGTAACTTTTTCCACTATTTATAATGATTTCAAAAGTTATTGTGACGAAAACTCTCTGAACAAGTGTAGTTGGACCCATTTACATATGATCATTACAGAGATGAACATTTCTACTGCAGAACCAGTACATGACAAATGCACGAAATGCAAAAATCACTCATAAAACAATGCAACTTCCTTGCAACTGCAAGGCCTGCATTGATTTAGCTCAGCATTTGGAGAACAAGCGAAATTCGAGAAAATATTTGAAATTTGTGGAAGAAAAGTGAGAAAAAGTGGTGGAAAGGAGGCACCTTATCGAGTAGATATGCAGAAAGCTATTCAGATGCCGCTACTAACAACAAGGGAATATTATTTATCTCGCAAACTCACACTTTTCAATGAATCCGCAGTATGTATTTTTTGGTATGAAGGGGAGAGCGGTAAGAAAGCCTACAATGTGGCTACTACTTTTTTTTATTTTTTAAGAAATTACTGCCGTGACCAAAAACATGTTCACTTTTTTCTGGATAGTTGCAACGCACAGAATAAGAACAAAATTCTCATTTCAGCATAAATGTGATTAATCAATGATAAAATGACAGATACCGGAACTGTGACACTGGAGTATTTTGAAAGCGGACCCACGTTCATGGCTGTAGACACTGTGCACGCAGCAATCAGAAAACTGAAATGACTAAAGAAGTCTATGACTTTGACGACTTTTTTAGGTTTTGATATTCACAACCTCAAAGTTATACACTTTAGAAGGGGATATCTTACCATGTTTGCTAAGAATGAGTATGAAGGAGAATTCAAGGAAATACACATCTTGAAGAGAAGAGATGCGAAAAATTATCTAACGATATTGCAAAAGGCAAAACCGATCTGCTAAATGAACTACCAAGAGAGAGTGAAGCCAATGGCATAACTGAAATTGAAAAAAAAGGATTGTTATTGCTATGCAAGTCTTTGCCTTCATCAAGAACTGTATTTCATGAAAATATTGTTGTTTCATGTAATTCAAACCCCGACGAATACACTGGTGATCCAAATGTTTAGTATTCAAGCGAATAATACCAGGACTAGATTCTATGTAATTGATCATTTGTGATATTATGATTCGAGTTTAGGTTCTGGTTTTGAAAATATACATAGATATCCTATTATTGGCTGTTAC
Organism: Cryptolaemus montrouzieri; assembly: GCA_013387265.2. Classification (NCBI taxonomy): domain Eukaryota; kingdom Metazoa; phylum Arthropoda; class Insecta; order Coleoptera; family Coccinellidae; genus Cryptolaemus; species Cryptolaemus montrouzieri. Next base: position 73,340,284 of record JABFTP020000144.1, on the reverse strand, counting down.
AATATCAGCTCGTAAGACTGATTATAAAAAAAGTTCATTTTGTTTATAGTGATATTTGGGCTATGTTCCTGATTACTAAAAATGGTATATATATATATATATATATATATATATATATATATATATATATATATATATATATATATATATATATATATATATATATATATATATATATATATATATATATATATATATATATATATATATATATATATATATATATATATATATATATATATATATATATATATATATATATATATATATATATATATATATATATATATATATATATATATATATATATATATATATATATATATATATATATATATATATATATATATATATATATATATATATAGCCCCAACAGGAATTCCCAATAACAGGGTTCTCTACCAGCGATGGACTAATTATAAAAATATCTTCTTCTTGAAACAAGACAAACCGACGTTGAACACATCGATTTCACCCAAGTGCCAGTTATACAGTCTCATTATTATCAGAAAGACAGAGCTATAATAGAGAGCTGTTCGGGCCTTAGGAACGTAGAAGAGTGCCGTTCTACGGTTCGGATAGTTTGACACATAAAATGTTAAATAATTTATCAAGGGAAAGTTGAATTTGTTGTTCAAAATTCTAGGAAGAAAGATACCATCGAAGAGCACCCTTCTCCGCTCCAAGGTAAGTATATTAAGCTTTCTATATATGTATATATATTAGATTTTCGCGTGCCTATTTTAATGTGTTTCCTTCTTTCTTCCGGTTTCTCGTTCGTTGATCCTGGTAATGACCATTCGCTGATTGTTTCTGACTACGTTTCGGCTGGTTCGTTCGCATAACCATTCTCAAGTTGGAGTATTATTTTACTTAGAACATATATACATATATATATATATATATATATATATATATATATATATATATATATATATAGGGTTTTACCTCGACGAGTTGCCCATATATCTGTTCATGCAATCAAACTGATTTCATGAAAAATATAAATCCACCACCCGGTAATTAATACCATTGCCAGGCAATGATTATAATCAAAACATATCCTGGAGTAATTATATATTAGGATAACGTTAAATGTTATGAGAATATATCAATCTACCAGAATATATACATACTATAGCATCATCAGACAATGATATCAATGTACCAACGAGTAGTGTCAGAGGCTTTCTCCCGGAAAATCCAGTGTACGGACCTTAGTCAAGTAACACTGAATGTTACTCATTAATAGTTTCCTTTGTGTGAAGTGGTGAACGATCGAATAGAATACTGCTCTGAATATAAATATGACAAAATTTTCAGTTAATTATATTACATTTATATAAACAAATAAATAAAATATGAAATGAGATTCTGAGCAGTATAAACTAAAGAGAAAACCTATGACTCTACCTCATTATTATTTTCGGAAAGAAACCTACGAAGAATATTACAAGATTTGATGACTGTTATCTTTTGTAACTGTTCAAACAAATTTTTCTTTAGACCCAAAATCTCAATACTTTTGTGAAGATTTCTAGGAATAACGCCTGTTGTAGAAATAATAATCGGTAGAATAAATATTTTCTTCATTTTCCACATTTTTTAATCTCGTCGCCAAGCATCATATATTTAGAAATTTTTTCATTGTATTTATTTTGTATATTATGTGTGTCGGGTATAGCAATATCAATTATATATGTTATTTGATTCTGTTTATCATTAAGAACGATATCTGGTCTATTGTGTTTTACAGCTCTGTTGCACAGAATTGTTTTATCAAAATAAAGTTTATATTTGTCATTTTCACAAATAGTCTCAGGTTCATATTTTTGAAATTTTTTTCTTTTGGGAATTAGGTCATGTTTAATTCCTATATTGAAGTGAATAATATTAGCGACGGCATTATGTCTTTCTAAATAATCTGTTGAAGCAAGGACTGAGCAAGATGATAATATATGAAAAACTGTTTCTGAAGAACAGAAACATCTACGGCAAGAATCATCTATATTTTGTTTGATGATATGTTTTCTATAATTATATATATATATATATATATATATATATATATATATATATATACATCTGACTCATTGAGCAATATTTCAATATCGCTGGAACGTTTTTTTCACTGAAAAATTCGAATGGGGCGTTCAGTCGATAATTCAGTCTTTTCTGAAAAATTTTACATATTGATCCTGAAAATATTCCAAGAATTAGTAAATAAGTAGCGTGAAGAATTTTTGTCAATCTTTTTTTCAGCAGAAATCGAAACATTTTTTTCACCTCATGGCGTTGCCACTCCTGAAGTTGTTGTATCTTTCGAAGATATTCTAGGAAGACAAAGAACCATTTTTTACTCAAACCAACCTAAAATTTGATTTCCGTTCGAATTCAAAATGGCCGACTTATTCAAATATTAACAATTTTCTCCGCGCATTGAAAAATGTTTGGCGGTCATAATGAATCAACTGCGTAATTCAATCACTAGATCGAACCTTTCCCATCATTTTGAGATGTCGAACTCGAATATTGATTCAGAATTGTGCCAATTATCTTCAATAATGTTTCTCTTTTCCACCATCATATGCACCTCCCGTTGTGAAACCTCTGAGCATAGACTGAATGCATTAATTCTATGAAAAACAAAAAACAACGAAATGTCATCGAGTTTTATGCGACATCAAGTTTGAACTTGAATTTTATCTTGGTGTTGCTTGATTTTGACGTTTGAAATTGTTAACAATGGTTTTAACAAATGGACATAAGCGTTTCATTGATTGTTTATTTGTGCGTGGCTATAAAGCTAGGCAAATATTACGCCAATTGCCAGCCCCTAATTACAAAAGAAGTACAATCTATGATCTTGAAGAAAAATTTCGGACAACAGGGTCATTAGGAAGAAGACCAAGTACTAGTACAGCTAGAACTTTTAGAACACAGGTTAGGTTTTTACCTTTTTTCATAATCTGTTTCAATCATCAACTCTACATATTTTGTATCACAAACTCAATTGACAATTTCAGGATAACATTCAGCGAATTTCTGCATTAGCAGTCAGGCCTATCAGAGCTCCAGAAACCAGCTTCACTATTTCCCAAATGTCACAGAGATACCAAATCTCAAAAACCTCATTCAGAAGAATAATGAGACGTAAGTATTTTCGGAGGCACTATAATTCTCAATTGACTCAAGTTGCCAGAGGCGCAAATTCGAGCGATGCAGAATTTATTGAACAGATTTAGAACACGTAGACTAATTGAAAATATCTGGTTCATAGACGAAAAATTTTTCAATGTTTTCGTGTTCCGATGAACGAAATCGAGAGTAATGCGGTTTTAATTCGTTTGCAGAGGGAAAAACAAAAATTTTCCAGGCATGTAATGGTCTCAGCCGGTATTTCGAGGAACTTCAAATCCAATATCATTTTTATAGAACAAGTTATAAAATTAGATTAGGAAAATTATTGTCACATAACTCATCAGTTCAATTTCATGCTGGTGAATGATTGCTGTTTGTTGTATGACAAGTACAGTAGTCACCAGCTGAAAATAAACGGTTGAGAAATTGAGTAGCTTTTTGGATGATTTTTATTGGTTCAAATCTTCTTTGAAGTTCTACAATTTTCTATATTTTTCTGACAACGTTTGTCACAGAAATGAACAACCAGTACTATATCACAAAAAACCGCTACTTACTCTCAGCTGGCCGTCAGTATAGAGGGTGTCTCAAATTAAATGTATCTAAATGAAATCTATTTCAATTTATTTTAGGATGGAACCAGATGTCATATCAGTCACTATGCTATGGATTATCCAAGACAACGCGTAGACGATATCATCTAACCAGAACAATGGCCCCCAAATAGTCCCGATCTTAATCCATGCTACTATTTTCTGTGGGGTCGTTTGGAAGAAATGGTGTATAAAAATGGTATTTTTTTCAATATTTGCGAGGAGCTGAGCCAAAAAATTCAAGAATGTGATAACAAACTCGATCAAAAAGTAGTTTCGAGATCCATAGAGAGCTGAATAAGACGGGTGCAGATGGTTGTGGTTTTCCTATCATAGACTGTACTTCTTTTGCAATTAGGGGCTTGAAATTGTCGTAATATTTGCCTAGTTATATAGCCATGCACAAATAAACATTCAATGAAACGCTCATCCTCATTTGTTAAAACCATTGTTAGCTATTTCAAACGTCAAAAACGCACAAAGATAAAATTCGAGTTCAAACCAGATGTCGTCTGAAACTTGATGACATTTTATTATTTTTTATTTATGAAAGAGTTAATGCATGCATTCTATAATCTAATTGAGGAGGTCATTACTTGATGAAAATCGATAGATATATTTTCAATGAAATAAATCTATGTACTCAGATTTTCACTATATTAACAAAACTATGACCGGTTTCACCACACTCTGTGGCTTTATCAGATAGATACAAATTAATGAACAGAGTTATTCCTTGTAAAATATTCTTATTTCCTACTTATTATGACATTAGGTACAAGTACAAAGGGTATGATGGAAAACCCATCGGAGTTGTTCACTTTATGAATTGAAACGATTGAGTAATTTCTTCAATACATGCGGAAAGAGTCTCTTGTTTCCTTTTATTTGTTTCTTCCTTAAAATAAACCTTGATTGATTTCTTATTTCAATTGAAATATTCCAAAAAGGATCAATTCTAACAATCCTTCGAAATTTCCAAAGTCCCTGATGTAATATTCAAAATATCGGGTGATTCCATATAGATTTGGTTGTGTGCATATAATTATAACTCGAGATTTCTACTCGCCGCGTCAATTGCGAAGATATGAATTGAACGGAAGCTGTGAACCCCTTGAAAACCAGATTGTCCGCAACCAATGTTACTAGATTGAAAGAAGATATTTCGATCTATACACCCATACAAATATACACATATATATTTTCTCAACGCAACAAAGAAAAAGAATTTTAGTGAATGGTTAATATATTAGAAATGCCCACTCTGAAAACGCATTCCGCACTAATCCAAGTTATCCAAAATAATGCAACTGATCAGGCAATAATATCGGAAGCCTTGTTTTAATTTTTGTTCGTTCTTCATTTTCACGTGCTTAATAGTTTTTTCAAAAAAACAACTGATAATCCGTTCGAAAATCCATAAATTAACAACGTATCTAACATGAGTTTTTCTGTATTATCTGCTATCCATCATAGTTTCGTTGTTGATTATATTGAAAGTAAAAATCTGCCTTGATAATTTTGACACGCGTTGAACCGGCATGAATCCTAGCGCCAGAATACCAAAAAAATTCAGATTATTAATATACAAGGTGTCATATTATTCTAATAATAATTTATAATAAATATGAAGCTTGGGCTCAGTACTGACCTGCCTTTTGTTCTTTTCTTCATGAGTCGATTCAAAAACTTGATAAATATGTAAAATTTTCATCAGTATAGGTTTACGGGTTCTCGGGTTACAAATGATAAAATATTTGGAAAAAATAACAAATTACCCTGTTTCTTGAAAACACGGTAGCTTTATTGACTTCCATACACTATTTCTGGAAGGCCTGGAGTAACTCTATCCTTCATTACAGATTCACGTTTTCGTCCGGACACGCCATATACAGAGATATCCACCGGGACCGTCCGTTAAAAACTTTTTGAGTTCCAATTTTAATATCAAGCTAAAATTTTATACGCGGACATAACTAGCGATTTCCAATTGAAGTGAAATATTTTCGAAGTGATACCATTTCCGGTTATACCGGAAGTGGGTCATCACTTTGTTATTTCAAATGGCAATCACTCTTTCTATTATACATCTAAATCCGACATTTGAGCATGGCATAAAATACCCAAGTTGTTAGCACTTATCTGTGAAAACTTCTGACAGATTTAATTATTTTTGTTATAAACTCGATTTCTAAGGAACATTTAAAAAAATTGTATCTCGTAGATCTTTTTTACTACAGACACAAATTTGTTTGGGTGGATAGAAGAAGGATCAAGAAATTTTTTAAGCAGTATACCATGGCAAATGTTTATTGCACTGTTTTGTATGATTTTTTTAATTTGGCCTTTTTCAAACAGCAATAACTCCATTTTTTCAAATGGCACGTGCCAATTTTCATATCTGATGAAGCGTCAAATTTCAGATGGAATTGTATCAGCCTGTACTATACCCATCTCTTATAGTTCCGAAATAATTTGGGAAAATATTGAATTTTGATGATTTTGCAAGAACTAACAGAGAATGCTTTGAAATATTTGAATCAAGTAGCTGAACTGGCTACGCTCACCTGACAGGTGCCTAAAATTAATGTACTTGTCACTTCGTTCATTCGAATTTGATATTTCAACAAGAATCGTTGATAATTTGAAGTGAAAATTTATGAAAAATACCAGATTGATAATAAAATGGCTGATTAATCAAACGAGGATATGTTTAATCTCTTTTTAATTCATGGCGAATGTAAAAAAGTGGTGGATAGAACTTGCAGGCAATTCAATAACCGATTTCCAAATTTGGCGCCTATGAGTAAAACGAAATTTCGAAGGATTAGAAGCAATTTTCTGCAATTTAGAGGAACAAAATACGTAGAAAACCAATTTTCGAGGACGACGACAACCAAATTAATACGCTAGCGTATTTTCGTGCCAATCCATATGCGTCCATTAAGTCAGCATCAATGGATATTACATTGAGTTATACTTCCATTCAAAGGATCCTCAAAAAACATAACATGCACCCGTATTCTTTTATCAGACTACAAAAATTGAAACCAACTTACCTTCCCAAGTGGCTAAATTTAAGTGAAAATTGACTAATTCGGCTTCAAGAAGATGAGACAATTCTGCAAAAAATTATATGGTCTGATGAAGCCAAGTTCATTGAAAGTGGAATAAATAACAGGAGAAATCGAAATTTTTGGGCCACAGAAAATCCACATTTCATTGAGGTTATTGATTTCTAAAATAAATTCAGCGTGAACGTTTTTGCAATTTCAATGAATGATTTATTGGCTCATCACATTTATGAGGAAATATTAATGGACAAAGGTACCTGGAAATTTTGAGAGGAACATTATCAAATTTTTCAGATGGATTACCCCTTAACATTCTGAGGGATTGCTATTACTAAATGGATGGTGCACCAGCACATAAAACACGAGCTGTAGATCGGCAGCTGACAGAAATGTTCGAGGATAGATGGTGGGGTAATCAAGGACCAAATTTATGGCCTCCGCGTTATCCGGACCTGACGCCCCTTGATTTTTATTTATGGGGAAAAATCAAGAGTGAAGTGTATCTTATTCCAGCAAGAAGTAAAGAAGAGTTACGAGAGCGCATTCATAATGCTTTTCGTAATATTATCCTGAGGAAACTAGGAGGACAACTCATCATGTTCGTATATGAGCTGTCAAGTGTATCGAGCAAAATGGGGCCCATATTGAACATTTATTCAGATCGTAAATTAGTTTTCTCCTATGATTGCTATCATTTATTCGTATTAATGTTATCTTCGATAATTGGTTTTCGCTTAGTTCCTACAATTTTTATCATCCGAATTGTAGAAAATTGCTTCTAATGCTTCGAAATTTTATTTTAGACGGTACTCATAGACAGTAAATTTGAAAATTGGTTATTGAATTGCCTGCAATTTCTACCCACTACTTTTGACATTCTAAAATGAATTAAAAAGAGAAAATATATTTTCGTTTGAATAACCAGTGGTTTTATTACAAATGTGTTGTATTTTTGGATATTTTCAATCTGAATAACGACAATTCTTGTTGAAATATCAAACTCGAATGAATACAGTGACAAACACATTCATTTTAGGCACCAGTCAGGTGAGCGTAACCAGTTCAGCTACTTGATTCAAATATTTCAAAGCATTCTCTGTTAGTTCTTGCAAAATCATCAAAATTCAATATATTCCCAAATTATTTCGGAACTATAAGAGATGGGTATAGTACATGCTGATACAATTCCATCTGAAATTTGACGCTTCATCTGATATGAAAATTGGCACGTGCCATTTGAAAAAAATGAGTTATTGCTATTTGAAAAAGGCCGAATTGAAAAAATCATACAAAACAACGCAATAAAGATTTGACATGTGTAGACTGCTTAAAAAATTTCTTGATCCTTCTTTTATCGACCCAAGCAAAAATTGTGCCTGTAGTGCAAAAGATCTACGAGCTACAATTCTTTTAAATGTTCCTCAAAAATCGAGTTTATAACAAAAATAATTAAATCTGTCAAAAGTTTTGACAGATAACAACAACTTGGGTATTTTATGCCTTGCTCAAATGTCGGTTCTAGATGTATAATAAAAAAGGTAAATTGCCATTTGAAATAACAAAGTGATGACCAACTTTCGGTATAACCGGAAATGGTATCACTTCGAAAATATTTCACTTCAATTGGAAATCGCTAGTTATGACCGCATATAAAATTTCAGCTTGATATTGTAATTGGAACTCAAAAAGTTTTTAACGGACTGTCCCGGTGGATATCCCTGTATATATTCTTCATAATAAAATCGAAATATTAGCTCTGTTCCGGAAGGATGGGAAGGTTTTATATTGTTTTCATATTGTAGAGATCAAAGACAAATTGTTGGAAAATATTATCAGAATCTTCAAAGTGAGCGCAAAAAATACATGCATACCGATAAATGATGGTTTTTCAGAAAACAGCTTGTGACACAAAGACCGGGTATCAGTTTTTCCTTTTGGGTGTAAATAATTAAACTTTGGTTAAGATACATCTACTATAAAATAAATTATTGGGCTTTAAAAGGGTGATTAGATAATTTTCATGCTCAAAAGAATAATTCTATTTCTATAACACGACAGTAGGCACTTGAGCTCGAACTTTCTCGAATTCAACTTTTCGATTGCAGGAATTATTTTCAACTTATAGAGAAACTAGGTCCATTTGGCGTAGTAGCTATTCCATAATATCGTTATTACTATCAATAGTAGCGAGAAGGACTGTAGTAGAAAAAAAGTATTAATATTTAAAAAATTAAAAACTTATTTTTATGACAAGTCGAACAACAAAGTTCGAAAGAAATAAATTTAAATTATCCAACTCTGATGGAATCATAGCTAACTCGATAAAATTAAATAATGTTCAGATTTGACGCTTTGAAAATTATTTCGATTTAACTAGTTAGTTGCCTTTCTATTATTGTTAATTTTTAAGTTCGCCCTGCGATAGAGGCGTTTTATTTATACTACCATTCATTTTGAACTCCGTTTGGCCTGCTATAAAAGCATGTTACTTTAGTTCCTAAAGGTTATTTATTTTAATTTTTAGTAAGATGTTTGGTACTACTACCGACAAGCTGGCGCGCTTCGAATAATAGGGTCCTGTATTATTACTGATATTTTAAGTTTGGTTTATTTGTTACTAGAAGACGCCATTGTTATTCATTTTCAAAATTTTAAGTGTAAAATATTGGGAAAGCTTATCTAATCATCTTATTATCATCATCGGTCTTCAACTAATATGCAAAATTTCAATTGAATCGGATATCGTAAATAATATTCGAATATTCCTTTAGATAGATAGATACAGGTGTAGATAATAAATGCGTATTAATAGCTCTCGGTGAATGGTGTCATGGTGCTTCTAAACAAACTATATGTGGCACCAATATTGGTAATTATAGTCTAGGAAACCTATTTGGTCGATTGACTTTTTGCTTACACGGGTGAAGGCTATTGATCTTTGGAAAACTGAATGGCAGGAAGTTGATGTTTTCGTGAAGTTCTCTCAGAGGATCCTTTCAAAAGGGTTGCAGGTTTCGATATAAGGAGGAAAAATTGGAGTACATCAAATCGTCTCAGGACAGGACATGGTCGTAGTAATAGTATGTTGTTCAGATGGAATACTGTAGAAAGTCCGGCCGCGCAGCTGAAGAAACAATAAGACATTTAGTCCTCGATTGTCCCATTTACCATTTTACGGGTAGTTTTCGAGAAATTCATTCCATTTCAGATGATTTCATTAACTGGGTAGAGAACTTCAAGTCTATATAGGAGATTAGTTTTGAATCTTGAGGTTATTATGGTCTACTCCCCCTGAATGGTGTATGAGATGTTCCCTGTTGAAAAACAGCGGAGCATTAGTTAAGTTCTTAGATAAGGCAAGGGCTGCATCCCCTTTCTTTTCCCATGGTGTAAGAGATGTTCTTTGTTGAAAAACAGAGGAGCGTTAGTTAAGTTCTTAGATTCAAGTGAGTTTAGACATATAAGAGTTAGGTATGTTTGATGAAATATTTTTCTGCTGATCTTTCTTTGTTCATTGTAGCAGATTTTTTCCTGCCCCAAACCCCCTTCTCCTTCTACCTTGTCTTCGTGAAAAAGTCCTGGAATACATGGAGTGCAAGATGAGAATAAGAGAATGAAGCTGTTAAGCAGAAAAATGTTTGGTACTCACGACACTAACACAACATAAACAGGCAACCTATTGCTAGTGCAATAGTGCCAGGGAAACGAGTTACTTCCACAAGTTTTTTACTTGTTTATTGAATCATACGCAAGATAGTATGGTTCCCCTGTTACATTTCCTGAGCTCACACTTTAGGGGCAATCGTAGGAGGCATGAGGCTAGTTCAGATGCCTGATTGAGGAAAGGGCTTGCTCTGTTTTTTTGCTGGTATTCTATATATTCGCTTGTTTTTTACGATTGTGTTTTTCTGACACAGATCAAAATTTAGATTTAAGCATCTATGGTAAATACAATTATTCGAATTTTTGTAAATCCTCTCTTTTCAAAAGAAGAAATATATACTGGGTGATTCACCAGTGGCGCGGAGCTCTGTAGATCGTACACGGTTGAAGATTTCACTTTTGTTCGAACGGTATCTTATTCAGAAAGTAAGAATCTACTTCAGCAATTTATTTTGCAGTACACAGGGTGTCTCAATTTTCTATAGAAAAATCTTGGGTGGTATTTTCAGATTGGTAGACCACTTTTTTGTTCCAGATTCAGGAGCGGCCTAAACTCTGCTATAATGTCTATAAGTAATAAGTTTTTCTGGTTAGTAGTTTCGTCACAATATTTTTTTTTTTTCGTGAAAATTCATGAAAATTGGTGCTCACATCATCGCATGCTCCTTCCGCCAGAGAGGATGAATACTTTTTTCCTTTCGTTTTCTTATTGCTTAAGGATAGCTCTATTGATGAATTGAAATAGATTATCCTCATTTCTTACAGGAGTGACTCAAAAAAATTATTGAATATTGTAATTTCAAAATATCATATCTTGATTTTTCAAATAAAACACCCTGTATTTTATTATTCAAGTCAACGCATAAAATATTATGCTATATTTTTGCAGAAGTAACCTCAACTTTATCTTTGATTATTTTCGAAATATTCGATTATTTGTAAAAAGTCTTGATGAAAATTCTACAAACCGTATCGAACTCATCAACATGCATCATTTTTCGCACAGAAGTTTTTCTTCTGTAATGATTCAAGTTGTAAAAAATGGAACCTAAACAATATAATTCTCTCAACGAATGATAAAATAAAAAGTGAGGTTTGAAGCCAATTTTCTCAATTGCCTGCCATGAAGTTCTCCAAAGAACAAGTGGTTGATATGATTTTAATTCTGGGTGAGTGTGATAGAAATTTTTGTTGCCAAGTAGAGTTTATGCACAAAGGTGTCCTGATAAAAGGCAGGCATCCTGATGCAAGATGCTTTGAGAAACTTCTAATTAGATTTATCGAAACGGGTAATACCGCTTACAAAAACATGAAAAACCAAAAACTTCTACAGGTGAAGACAACCAGAATCTTGAAAGTGAATAAATTTCATACATATCATGTACAGCTGCACCAGGAACTGAACAATCAAGATATGAAGATCTAATCAATTTTTTTGCAATTGGGCAAGTGACAAAGTAGCGTTTAGCAGAGTTCTTTTCTCGTACGAGGCAACTTTCCACAAAAATGGGCTTATTAACAGGCACAACTTTCATTATTACGTCACGGAAAATCCACACCTCATGAGACAAATAGATCACGAGCATCGTTGGTCCTTGAATATATGGGTCGCTATAGTAGATTGGGCCGCACTTTTTCGACGGGCACCTCAATAGTAAAAAGTATTCAGATTTTCTGCAAAATCATGTACCAATGTTACTTGCCGATGTACCACAGCATTTAAGACAAGATTTGTGGTATCAACAGGATGGAGCACCAGCACATTACTCACATCAGGTTAGGGAGCATTTAAATCATGTATTTCCAAACAAATGGATAGGACGTGGTGGTTCTGTTAGATGGCCAAATAGGTGTCCGAACCTTACAAGTCTAGATTTTTTCTTGTGGGGTTATATCAGGGTATCGTTTACCAGATTCCTTCTACAACACTGTTGGATATGAGAAAGAGAATAATCGACGCCTTCTAGTCAGTTAATCTGATATTGCAAACAAAGCAAACTATTTCATCGTTTTACCGCTTTCGAAATTGTCCTACTCTTCGTTTTCTCCTCATTCCTTACTTAAGTTGTCAAGCTTCTGACTTTTTCGTAAGCTTCAGCACTTGATATATCAACATAACTTGGTTATAACAGCCCATCCGTCTTTTCCAGTATTCAGATTCCGATTTCCACATTCCACAACTCTGAGTATGAGCACATCACTGAAAAATCAATAATCGTTTCACTAGACTAAGTAGTAATCATGCTACTATAATACAATCTCGTAGTCTTTCAAAATAACAATAAACAATCACCAAAGCAAAATAATATTGTAGAGTTTATTCGACCGATAAGCGATCATTCAACAATTTTCGTACACATAAATGCATGCCACCATATCAAGCATGTGTGGCTATGTGGCCAGCACATATAGAAATTTTACCCAACATTGTAAAGTATGAGTGTTATTGCCGACACTGTTGTCGACTAATTTGTTGAAGTCTGTTGTTAAGGCGGTTATGCACTTTCCCTGTAATAACGCGAGTCTTGTGATTCATTACTAACATACTAGAGCAGCTATACTCTAAGTGTGTTCCGCGGAACCCTAGGGTTCCGCTATACCCCTGTAGGGGTTCCGCAAGAATTAAAAAAATCAACACCTCTCTTTGGTTGAACGTTTTGACTTTGCCCGCCGCGCGTCCACTTGTCAGCGCCCAGTCCCTTTGATAAAAACCGCCTCTGAATTAGACGCTATAGTTGTGATTAAGCGACTTTCGCCTCTAACTTCAAAACATAAAGTCGAGATTGTTCACAACGCTTTTTTGTATTTCTATTTTTATTTCCGTTTTTTGTTTATCAAAGGCGCCGGCACGAGTACTTTTGAGAATGTTCGAGATCGAGTCTAAGACTTAATATAAAAGCGGCGATCGAGCGTCGCGCCTCGTCAGTCAGTTGACGATTAGCGTTCGGGACGAAAGTTCCTACCTACTTACTTACAAGCGGCTAGCGAATTGCTGAGTTTAAACGTGACATGAAACTAGTGTTCATTGTTCTACTGCCTGTTGGATTCTGATTGTATCAGTTTTGTACAATTCTTCTTTGGACTAAACTTAGTATCTTGTATGCATTAACGATTGTGCATTATTTTGACCCCACTATCCTGACGTGTAACATTATCAATAAAGAAGAATGGAACGTTGGCTTAAAAGCGTTAAACATTTTGCAACAACACTTCTAATGACGCTGAATGTTCAAAAGCAGTACGCGCGGAGAATACAGCAATTACCGATCCAGACAATGAGGCCACGACGTGAAGCTCCACGGTTTCAAAGACGAAAAAATGGAAGCCTGGTAAATCATGTATCAATATCGGATTTGCTGATTCCAACGGCTCACCTCTGTGCATGCTATGTGGTAAACTGCTTCCTAATACTTCCCTGGCACCTGCCAAATTGCGCCGACATTCAGAAACTGTACACCCCGAGTCTAAAGATAAGAATAAGAAATTTTATGTTCGTAAAAAAGAACAGTTATTGAAAAGTCAAAAAAATATGATGCATGTAACGCAAACTATAAATGAAAAGGCCACGGAGGCATCATATTTAGTTAGCTATCGCATTCTACAAGCAGGTGAAGCGCATACTATCGCTGAGAATTTAATAAAGCCATGGGTGTTAAACATAACATAATGTATGCTCGATGAAAAATCTGCAAAGCATTTTTCTACTGTGCCGCTATCAAACGATACTATTTCACGGTGAATCCATGATCTGGCAAGCTGGGTTAAACAAGAACTAGTTAGACGTCTACAAATGACACGATTCGCCTTGCAAATGGATGAGTCAACTGATGTCGCTGGTGTGGCTATCTTGCTGGTTATAGAGATATTCATATGAAAGTTCTTTTGGAGAAGACATGCTTATGTGTTCACCGCTGCCCACAAACACTACAGGGAAAGAAATTTTTAATAAAATAAACATATTTGTTGAAGAAAATAATCTCAGTTGGAACGATTGCATTGACATTTGTACAGATGGGGCCAAGGCGATGACAGGACAAACATCAGGAGCAGTGTCACGAATAAAAAATAATTGATTTTATCAAATCACGACCACTACAATCCCGATTGTTCTCATTATTGTGAGAAAATTATGGCAGCAAACATAAAACACTGCTGCTCCATACAGAAGTGCGATGGCTGTCTTACAAGGCTATCTGAACTTAGAGCCGAGTTACAAATGTTTCTTTCAACAGATACTTCTTTTAATTTGAAAGACCATTTGTATGATAAAACTTGGTGGTTCCGATTGTCATTTATGGCGGATATCGTTCAACTGTGTTCCAGGCTTATAACTAAATAACTGCCTTCAAAATAAAATTAGATTTTTGGATTATTGCTGTTGGAAAGAGATAAATAGAAAGCTTTACGTCACTCAGTGAGTTCGTTAGCCATAACGACTCAGAAATGTTTCAAGATGGTGTCTTTGAAGAATTGGTCCAATATCTCACTTCGATGCGCGCATCTTTTGAAAAGTATTTTCCCGAACAACAGAATACAAGAATAAAACTGAATTCATGGATTCAAAAGCCCAACTTGCAAAAGCCCTAAAGTATGTCAAACGAGATATATAAATCTCTTTTAGAAATATCATCAGACACAAGTATGAAGTCACTGTTCAAAACAACACCTCTCAAGAATTTTTGGTGCAGAATCCGTGGTGAATATCCAATGCTTGGCAAAATGGCTCAGAATATTCTTCTCCCGTTCTTGACAACATATTTGTGCGAAACAGGATTCACAACCTATGCGGCCACGAAAACAAAATATCGCAATAGGCTGGACGCCGAACCTGATATGAGACTTCAACTGTCTTTTATCAAACCTGGTATCAACCAATTGATGAAAAATCAAAAACAGTTTCATACCTCCCATTAGTTAGATTTTTTTCTTTTTTAATATCTTTTAATATTTAATTTTCATGTGGTAAAGTAAGTAATAATTAGTAACTGTTTCATTGTACTTTTATTATACTTATTAATAAAGAATGCCCTCTTAAAAACTTTTGTTTCATTGTAGGGTTCCGTCAAGTATTTTGCTTTCCAAAAGGGTTACGTCACCAAAAGAGTTTGAGAACCGCTGTACTTGAGAAACGGTTTCATAAGCATCAATAATTTGTAGAAATTCATTTGTTACTATAATATTTAATCAAAGCGTATTAATCAAGAAGATTCTTGAATTATATGATTACTTGCTTACATCTCTCCTTAAGAGATTGATGATTAAAATAATTTGATGATATTTCACAGCTTCAAAGTTGTCCTCTTTGAAAAACATAGAGCAGAGAGGAGAAAAAGGAAAATTCAAAATGTGATAAATTCTAATCGAGTTTAAAAATAATGTATTTCACCTTTAAATTATTCAGTCTTTAAAGGGCCTGTGTCATTCCATTTATTTCTATCGCTTTTATATTAGGAAGTTACTCTCAGTGAGCAAACACCTGTTTGCTTCAACCCATCAGAACAGTTATCAGCTCATAATATATACATGTCGAGGCACTAAAGACTTGGCCTGGCACGTAAGACGCATTTCTCTTAGAGATAGTTCTGAAACAGTTCCAAAAGCTCTTGAACAATGTAGAAAGGAGCATTCGAGTTGCTAATCACGTCATCGTCGTTAGACTTAGAGGTTAGTTGGAAACTACAAAGAACCAGCTGTTAACGATATTCTCAATTGTTCACAGAGAAATAACTGCTTCAATACAGTAGATTCGGTAATTCAGCGAAATCCTACTGTGAGAGAGAATTGTTTTAGTCCTAGCGCATTTGCCACTAAGTTTTAAGATATTAATCGTTGAAAACAGAGACTAAGATATGCAAAGCCAAAGAAAGCTTTTGGATGCATTATGATTTTCTCTCGTCTTTTGTGTATTTTCAATTAGAGAATTCATGTCATTATTTTATTCATAGTTTTGAAAGCTGAAAATTTATACCAAAAATGAATCTAATTGACTAAATGCACCGGCTGGACAGATAAACGTATTAATACTACAGCTATGCGAAATACTGTAATTATAAGAAAATAACCTTCCTTCCCCGTATTCTTTTCTGCTTGAGGAATTCATTACCGTAAATCGATTCAAGCTAGCTTTTTTCGTTTTTAACTTATTCAGAAATGTAGAAAATTTTCAGAATCAATCAAGTGCCAATATATAGGTTGTTTTTGAATTGAAGGTTTTGATATTCTATAGGCACTTTTATACGTCTTTTTGTCCAACGGTTTTTGAGTTATAATTCAAACTAGCGGTTTTCGAAATATGAACCATAGGTAATTTTGAATTCATTGAATTTCTCAAAAATATATCACAGGCGTTCTCAATTTTTTCTTCCAGGGCGTGATTTAATGAAAAACTGAAAATTGAATAACCTGATGTTATGTAATAACTCTATGTCTATTCATGGAATTTACAAAAGATGATTGGAATAGCTTAAGTTTTTGGTGCTCTCAATATGATACCTCAGGAATCAATTCTTGAAATGGCATTTCAGATAATTTTTAATGTTGTTTCATTGAGTTACATCTTAGTTACAATATACCATCGTTTATATTAACGTAACGATCATGCCGTACGAAAATCTAACCTAACCAGATACTCTATCAAATGGAAGAAAATTCAACGAAAACAAGAAATGTAGGTATTCAAATGTTTGCCTATTATTTATTTAATTGAAAATTTCAATAGCACTGATTTCAACGTCATCAGATTGAATTATTTCTCGGAAAAACTACAGATTTTCTTCATATTTCTGCAGAAACCAGTTGAAAAAATCGAATCCACATTGGATATCTCCTCGCTACAAAAAACAGGAAGCTCTCATTTTATAAGCTTCATACCTATTTTTTTGAGCGCTTGACTCTTAGATACCCCTGTTTCCATTTCAACCATCCTGCTCGAAATCCATGGGTTCTAAGTTACACTACCTATAGCATCAATTATTGTACCTTCTCGATCGATTACTTCATTTTTTTTCCTCGGGACGTTGAATATGAATCAATGTATGAATTGGTTCATCACGTTTTCCTTTAATTCATCGAAGATACTTTTATGAGGTTGTTGTTTCTCAGAAAAACGATCCAAATAAGCTTCTGCAGGATCTGCTTCGAAATTGTTCTGAATGATAATATATCATTTAATCAAATTGAATTTTTTCAAATTTTTTGTACGACATGGTCGCTTCGTTATTAGAAATGACTCACACAATGGTTGTAATTTGATGAATAAACATTAAATAATTTATATGTGTCTGTGAATATTCTGTGAATGGACATAGGGTTACTAGATGAAATTAGGTCAGGTTGGGTTACTAGAAGAAATTAGGGTTATTCATTCATTCTCGTACGAAAACGAAAATCACAAATTTGCATTCTAACTCAAAAACTGTTGAACCAGAACAAATCCGTACGTATTTCGATTCTACGTAAAAAAATGCCTGTAGAATGTGAAAACCATTTTCACATAACTTCACTGAAAACCGAGGTATTGCCACTTGATCGATTGCGAGATTCTTCCGAATTTCCAAATAACTCGAAAGTTAAATTAAGCTAGCTTGAATTTGTCTGTGGCAGTAAATTCCTCACGAGAGAAAACAAGGTATAGGTGAAGTTACTTTCGTCTATTCACAATATTTTACATATCTGCAGGACTAATAAGTCGAAATTTGTGCAGTCTGTATATTCGGAGTAAAGAAATAATCGTTTTGATTATTATGTCTAAGGTGTTACGGTTACACTGGCTCATCTTTGTGATCCATTCTTTTGGCTCTAGAAAATGTCATACCTTCTGACATTCGAACGCTTTGGTCTTCATTACGGCGCAAAAATGCATGAAACCAATCACGGCCATGATTTGATTTTTTTTGATGTCTGATGTCTTAACCCCAGACTTTTTTTACAAAGGAAAATACTACTTTTTTACAGATATAGTGTCTGGTGGCAAAACTTACGTTTTCAGAAGAGCTTGTATGTAAAACTAATATTCTTTCGTTCCTTATGCTAATTAGCAGCCCAGCATTTGCTGAAGCGTTTTCACTTAATGAGATCCTTGAAGTCTTCCGGACATAAATTTCTCCATTCTCTAAAATGATTACCTCGGTCTATTAGTAAAAACTAGAGCACCTATTTAAGTATTTTACTAAACTGAATTTCTGAAATGCTGGTGTAAAACATCCCACCTGTACAACAAACTGCATCTAACAGCAAATGAACGGAAATTATTGTTTATGAGTTGAAAACCAAATAGTTTTAACTTGATGAATAAACATTAAATAATATATATGTGTCTGTGTATATTCTGTAAATGGACATAGGGTTACTAGATGAAATTAGGTCAGGTTGGGTTACTAGAAGAAATTAGGGTTATTCATTCATTCTCGTACGAAAACGAAAATCACAAATTTGCATTCTAACTCAAAAACTGTTGAACCAGAACAAATCCGTACGTATTTCGATTCTACGTAAAAAAATGCCTGTAGAATGTGAAAACCATTTTCACATAACTTCACTGAAAACCGAGGTATTGCCACTTGATCGATTGCGAGATTCTTCCGAATTTCCAAATAACTCGAAAGTTAAATTAAGCTAGCTTGAATTTGTCTGTGGCAGTAAATTCCTCACGAGAGAAAACAAGGTATAGGTGAAGTTACTTTCGTCTATTCACAATATTTCACATATCTGCAGGACTAATAAGTCGAAATTTGTGCAGTCTGTATATTCGGAGTAAAGAAATAATCGTTTTGATTATTATGTCTAAGGTGTTACGGTTACACTGGCTCATCTTTGTGATCCATTCTTTTGGCTCTAGAAAATGTCATACCTTCTGACATTCGAACGCTTTGGTCTTCATTACGTCGCAAAAATGCATGAAACCAATCACGGCCACGATTTGATTTTTTTTGATGTCTGATGTGTTAACCCCAGACTTTTTTTACAAAGGAAAATGCTACTTCTTTACAGATATAGTGTTTGGTGGCAAAACTTACGTTTTCAGAAAAGTTTGTATGAAAAACTAATATTATTTCGTTCCTAATGCTAATTAGCAGCCCAGCCTTTGCTGAAGCGTCTTCACTAAATAAGATCCTTGAAGTGTTCCGGACATAAATTTCTCCATTCTCTAAAATGATTACCTCAGTCTATAAGTAAAAACTAAAGCACCTATTTCAGCATTTTGCTGAAGTGAATTTCTGAAATGCTGGTGTAAAACATCCCACCTGTACAACAAACTGCATCTAACAGCAAATGAACGGAAATTATTGTTTATGAGTTGAAAACCAAATAGTTTTAACTTGATGAATAAATATTAAATAATATATATGTGTCTGTGTATATTCTGTAAATGGACATAGGGTTACTAGATGAAATTAGGTCAGGTTGGGTTACTAGAAGAAATTAGGGTTATTCATTTATTCTCGTACGAAAACGAAAATCACAAATTTGCATTCTAACTCAAAAACTGTTGAACCAGAATAAATCCGTACGTATTTGGATTCTACGTAAAAAAATGCCTGTAGAATGTGAAAACCATTTTCACATAACTTCACTGAAAACCGAGGTATTGCCACTTGATCGATTGCGAGATTCTTCCGAATTTCCAAATAACTCGATAATAAATTAAGCTAGCTTGAATCTGTCTGCGGCAGTAAATTCCTCACGAAAGAAAACAAGGTATAGGTGAAGTTATTTTCGTCTATTCACAATATTTTACATATCTGCAGGACTAATAAGTCGAAATTTGTGCAGTCTGTATATTCGGAGTAAAGAAATAATCGTTTTGATTATTATGTCTAAGGTGTTACGGTTAAACTGGCTCATCTTTTTGATTCATTCTTTTGGCTCTAGAAAATGTAGTACCTTCTGACATTCGAACGCTTTGGTCTTCATTACGGCGCAAAAATGCATGAAACCATTCACGGCGAGCTGATTTGATTTTTTTTTGATGTCTGATGTCAACCCCAGACTTTTTTTTACAAAGGAATATGCTACTTCTTTACAGATCTAGTGTCTGGTGGCAAAACTTACTTCTTCAGAAAATCTTTTGTGTAAAACTAATATTCTTTCGTGTCTAATGCTAATTAGCAGCCCAGCATTTGCTGAAGCATCTTCACTAAATGAGACCCTTGGAGTCTTCCGGACATAAATTTCTCCATTCTCTAAAATGATTAGTCCGGTCTATTAGTAAAAACTAAAGCCTATTTAAGCATTTTACTAAAGTGAATTTCTGAAATGCTGGTGTAAAACATCCCACCTGTACATCAAACTGCATCTAAGAGCAAATGAACGGAAATTATTGTTTATGAGTTAAAAACCATTTCTGATTAGAACATTCTAAAACTAATCGAATCGATTATAGTTTTTTGAAAACGAATTGAATAAATACATATCTTCGAACAATGTGGATTCAACTTCTAGTAGGAGAAAAAGATGCAAACATTAATATTAAAGTCAAAAGATCAAATGGAATAGTCGCACGTTGCACATGAACGGTTACTACCATGCAAGCTGCACCAGACGAAAGTGTATTGATCGACATCTATTAGTGAAATTTTGAGTTAATGATAGCGGGACTTGATTCCCAGTGAACCATGATGCACTGGATTGTTTCAAAAGTGTTTAATTATTTTCAGCATACAGACAACGTCTGAACTGCATAATTATTTAGGAATTACTATTTTCTCTTATCACGCCAAAAAAATATCATCAGAATTCATTTCAAACTTCTCAAAACTCCTAGAAATAACTCAAGTCCATTTGATTCTGGGATTATTAAGCAATCATGCATGAACGTATTGGGTGTGATCAAAAAGAAAGAAATCAACCTTTTCTCGGCATTTTGGTGTTGATTATGTAGATCCTATCATGTTTGTGGAATTTCTCCATTGAAATTTCTGACTTATTGAACAAGTTGGCAAAAGAGCCAGCTTTGCCATCCGCGTTCTTGCGTCGGTCTAAAGGTTCATAAATACAGAAATATATTGGCGACATGTCTCGAATAGAATCGATGAAAACATTTCATTGCTATTTTATTGAAGGAAATGTAGTGATAACGTCATCGTCCCGTGACATTGGAAATGAAATGAAATCATGTGTTTCCATAATATTCGAATGATTTTCTGTCAGACATTGTACGTGAATCGAGATTGTAAGCAGGGTAGGTCTTGAGTTACATTAAATGGAATCAATTTGGCCGGTTTCTCAAGCTAAATGATATGCTTCTCAATATTTATCTAATGCTGTTGAGTTTAGCCGTTAGCACTATAATACTCCGCAGAGTTAGCATATGGACACTAACTGTATTTGGAATCGCTAGTAATCGGGTGATGCAAAAGAGGGGAGCTAGTGAAAGACAGCTCTTTTTTCCTTGGTTCTGAAACATAAACGTGTGCATTTTACCTGTTTTCTTTATCTCAATTCAATTCCTACTATTCATTTTCTCACTCCGATTAAACTATCCTTATCTTTGACTCCGTTGTCTTTTTCCTCTCCATAATTTCCCTTGTATTCTTTACTCATGTATTCCTTCCAATTTTCTATGAATATGTCAATTAAAGTAATTTATTTGACTCTGATATTACCTTGAGGATGCAGTTTTGATTTAATTTTGTAATTTTGTGAAAATAAGAATTTGAAGGTGTTTAGAAGTAATATCTACATTGAATAAAGGAAATGGATCATCTGTTAACTATTTTGAGATGCCTATTACTAGTTCACCCGTGGATAATTCGGGTCTTAGGTTAGACCTCCAAGAGTAGGCGTACCCACGACATCTGGAAGTGGTAACGACCTCAACAACCCGAAGATGATGACCGATATGTTGTTGGCTGATTCCGAATGACTGAGACGTCGCCTTTGTTTCACCCCTTTCAGTTTATTAAATAAGGGTGATGATATGAATAATTGAAATACAAGGGGCATTTAATTAAAAAAAATTTAACCGAGGATTCAGAGATAGGTGCTCCGTCATATTTCAAGAGTACTTGGGAGTCTACCTAGCAGTCGAGGCATTCTTAAAAAATTGACATTTGAGCATCGCATTGTTGGTTATGCTACGACTTTGTTCCAACAAAGGTTAAACTATATATTCATTATCCATCGTAATGAATGATATATATATATATATATATATATATATATATATATATATATATATATATATATATATATATATATATATATATATATATATATATATATATATATATATATATATATATATATATATATATATATATATATATATATATATATATATATATATATATATATATATATATATATATATATATATATATATATATATATATATATATATATATATATATATATATATATATATATATATATATATATATATATATATATATATATATATATATATATATATATATATATATATATATATATATATATATATATATATATATATATATATATATATATATATATATATATATATATATATATAATATATGGTTGCCCTGCAACCAGAAAAATTGCTCTCAAACTTCACGAGGTCTGCATTCATAAAGAAAGTTAAACAAATTTAATAATGAAAAACCTTTTGGAGAAACTTTGAACTCGTACCTTTATTTAATATTTTGGAAATTATTCATTGGAATGAAACAAAACAGAGTTTCTCCCAAAAATAAACGATATGGCCTAATAAGTCAAAGCTTGATATGAGTCTAAAAAGGGTTGGCAGAAAGCACAAAGTAGTATGAATTGAAATTCACAACACGATAAGCCTCCCACGATTCCTCCTAAAGTATAAGCTCAGTAAAACAAGAACAAACGAGTAAACCGTACGTAATCTTACACCTGATTCAAACGAAGTTCTTTCACAGCATTTCCAAGTCCAGAAGCATTCAGATTGCGAGATTTTCGTTTGCTTGACATTATATACATCTCTTATTTTAATTGAATTTTTTGTGAGATCGTATCGTTCATATAACATACGGCGAACTAATGCAATATCACACTTATGATTGTTAATATATCTTTGTGCATATTGTGAATAAATAGGCAATGTATTAGGAGAATATTCTCCATAAAACTCATCAAATACAGGAAATAATTAATTAATTCTGAGAGAAATATTAGCAACAAAACTTTGATTACATGTAAGTCGACGTAGAAGAGTTGGGTACTACTATCATCACATTTTATCTCCATATATAAATGTAAATATCAGTATTCTAGCATCATATCTAAACCACAACACAGAGAGATTTGAAAATGCATACATTGATTAATTTATCTGTAAGGCAGGTTACTGGTTTCAATTACGAACTCATCCTCGAAATACACTGCTATGTAATACGGCGGATGTTGTCAACACCCAAAAATATTTTTAAGCGTGAAGCGATCTAATTCTTGTAAAAAAATAGTTCGGATTCATAAGTATGTAAGAACAGATGCTAGAACCAAACAGGTTCAAATATCTATTCAAAAATTTTGAGGAATAGAGTACGATATGACAAAATTTGACAAAAACGGACAAAGAACTTTTTTTATATATGTAATTAACCAATTGAAAAAAGTATACTAAGTCCAAGTTCAACAAAATACTATGAATGAAAACATATTTGACATATATTTCGATCTTTATTATTGACTAAGAGTGGATGTTCAATACAGAGTATTGAAATTGTATTGTATTAAAAATGATTTATTATTCAAGTACAGCCCTGTACATCATCTCACGAATATCTCAATGGTCGCACACCTGATTCATTGCAATTCTGGTAACTGCATTTATTAATTTATTAACCCATCTGTTCAATAATTTCTATGAATCCGAATCTTGAGTAATGAACAAGATAAATCCTTTATGATTGTTTACTTAGCCTATCGTAAACTGAGCCTCTGAACATGGAATGTACTATGTATTCGAAAGAAATCGGTCTTTCATTTGAGTTGATCTGGGTTATTACGCTACATCGCATAAAATATGAAATAGAGCCCGACAGGATGTATTTATTGTTAATTTCTTGGAATAGTCCCTAACTCAATTCGGAGGAAAACTAGAACTTTCGAAAAGTAGAGAATTATCAACTATTCTTGCCGATCAATGAGATGTTATCACTACCCCTAACTTTTGTGTAAGGGCCAATAATTTGTATTTAAAAATATCTTTCCCACTCTTTGGGAAGTCACTGTATTTTGTTTACAACCATTTACCCAGTTTTTGTCAGTATTTCGCATTATTTAATTAAACTAAGATAAGTTAAAGTGTTCAACAATCTTTTCAAGTCCTACAATTCATATCTAATGTACGCAAAAAATAGTCGCATACTCCGCGAGTCTCAGACACCTACGTCTCTTGCGTCACAATTTCATCGACCTATTGTGTTTTTTCTTTCACGAAATATACCAATAGTGTCAACAAAATTGAGACAGCTACGATTCCTTAATTGGCCTAGTAGGAGTTCACGAGACGTATAAGTTTAGTGAACATTTTTTGGTCCTTCGAGCCGGATATATGAATTATCCTTATACTAATCAACAACTATCAAATAAAAGTGTACTAGTCATATAATTAATCAACGTGTGTCAGAAGAAAAATTGTGTCTGTGAATCAAAGAAAGTCCTACGAAGTTCAGTGTATAGTGTCAACTTCAAATCAACAATAACGTCAACTAATATCAGGTAAGCTCGTAATAATTTCAATCGCCAATTTTTCCCTTTCATTCCTTCGATATACGAATATCTACACAGTAATCATGTCAAACAACGTGAGCGGTAACAAACGTGAAGAAACGTCAGCCGAACTCAAAAGGTCTTTACATAGAAAACGCGGTTCTATCAAGACCTCTATTACGAATTTCTTGAAAATTCTTAGCGACTGGGAATCAGACCCTGATTCACGAGATCCTGATTATCTCGAAGCATCTCTTGAAAGATTGCAACGCAACTTTAACAGATTTGACGATCTTCAAGATCAGCTTGAATAAATCGATCCCACAGAGGAAACAAAGAGAACAGAATATGAAGAAAATTACAATAAGGCTGTTGGAAAAACATGCCGATTTCTCAGAGAAGCTGCTAATGTACCATCGCATCTTTCTGTTCCAATTACAAGGATGCAACCTTCGCTTCATGTAAGATTACCACAAATTTCACTTCCGAAATTCGACAGATTGCATGGGAATTGGGATTCAAATGCATCTGAAATTATAAATGCTGTTCCATCTGAGAACATCAATCAAGAGTTGCCTTCAGAGAGTTGATACCAATAACAACATCATTGAACCCTTAACAGACCAAGAAAGAATTGATTTCACAAACAATTCAGATCTCGATCTGACGAAGTTTTGGGATATAGTAGAAAGGCAAGTGGAACGACACTTCAATAACGAAGAGAAGGCATGTGAATATCATTTTGTGAGGAATATCAAAAGGGATCAATCTGGACGATTTTCAGTAGCACTTCAGTTTAATGAAAATATTAATAAACTTGGAGATTCCATAACATCAGCAAGAAAACGACTAAAAGGGTTAGAAGCAAAATTCAAGTCAAACTCGGAATCAAGCGTGCAATACAGAAATATTTTTCAAGAATATTTGCATCTAGAACCTATGTCAATAGTTGAAAAAATGAGGAACTGAAAAATGGGTTCTATTTATCGCATCACGCAGTTTCAACAAGGACTTTTCTTCGATATATCTACACATTACGAAATCTCGCATTTAGTAACTTTTTGTTTTGAGATGTTTGTGTATGCCTGGTTGTAAACTACATAGAAATAAGGAGCGTCGGTCCTTCGACGGCCGCTTCTGTCTGATACGTGAGTGTCGCATGGCGGTATGTTATCGAACTAGTGTGACCACTTAACGTTTTCTTGTTTCATCTGCTCTTTGGTTTCAGCGTTTCGCAGGGCGTTGGTGAGGTAGCCTCTGTTTCGGTTCGTTGGGGGGCGCAGTGATATTTATATTATTTCGTTCGTTCCAACGAATTGAGATGAGTCGGTAACGGCATAGCCTTTTGTTACGAATGAGTAGACAATGCTGACGAGATCAAACGAGACCGAAACTGCAGTCCATTGTTCCTATTCGTGATACCTGACCGTGCTGTACCACTTCCTGGTGGCCCCGGTTAACGGTGATTATGAAGAGTAGATCATAGAACTAGCTGCTTTAAGGGAGGATATTCAACCTTCTACGGAAGGTAAGGAAATAATCTAATTTTGTACGGATGGGTCTTTTATTTATGTGAAATTCCAAAAATGTTAGATTATGATAGAGTTTTAACCACATGAGCTGAGTAATAATTCAATGATTGATTCACAATGCATCGAATGATCGAACAAAGGTATTACCACTTTGCTTCTAAGAATAAAAACTAAGTGAAAGCAGGTGTTATCTTTCATTTTCCCATTTATTCATAGCAAAGGTGGCTTTTCTATTAAATAAAAAAATTATGTGATTCAAATAAAACAATAAATTCTTTTTGAGATTGATGTAGTTTGTGAAAAAAAGGCTTTGAAAAGAGATTCCAACGAAACCTACTTCACTCATCATCTAAAATCTCGAAATAAGTAAATTTACTGATTAATTTTCATACAAAAATTGATTTGTTTTCAATTTTTTCAGTAATCTAAAAAATACCCAAAATACACACCACAAAAATTGTCGCATCACCTGTTATTCTGAATTCCACAATCGATTAAGCAGCTCGATCGCAGTTTCTTTGTCAACATAAGTTTTCGGACATATGAGAGGAAAAAATCCTATCTATGTAGTAACATTTGTTTCCATATGATCTCGAACACGTCTTAAACAAGAATGAGTTTATTTGACTATCAGTATTCATTCAATTTCTCTTCAGTTCTCACGCTAAATTAATGCAAGTTTTCTGTGCTTCTTGTTGATTTTCGAATCTTTGAATTTATTGTAATGGCTGCTGAACGTCCTAGACGCTATTTCAAGAGCAATTAATCGGTACCACGAAACGGGGGAATATGGAAGAAGGGCCGGAAAGGCAAGAAATCGGATAACAACACCAGTTGTTGATCGTTGGCTTCGTTTAACGGCACTAAGAGTTCGGCACTGTACGGCTAGAATGATACAAAATGAACTTGCACTTTCAGAAATATGCATATTTCATTGCAAACTGTTAGACACAGGCTTAGAGAAGACGATATCAGACCAAGGGTGACTTCTACCGGCCCGCGTCTCACCAGACAGCATCAAGTTGCAAGACTTCAGTGTGCGAGGAAACATGCATATTGGGGTATTCCAGAATGGTCGAATGTTCTCTTTTCCGACGAATCCAGGTTCTGTCTTGCTTCAAATGTATTCAGACGATCTGGGGAACGGCATCAGCAATGCAATATCCGGCAAACCGAAAACTTCGGAGGGGGCTCAGTAATGATGTGGGGAGGCATTTCTTCCCATGGTCGAACTGAGTTAGTCCTAGTGAATAATGGAAGAATGACAGCGGCCAGATACATCGCAGATATCCTTGAACCTCACGCTGCCCATTGATTGGTGAAAACTTCATTTATTTGCATGCTCGTCCTCATGCAGCTGGAGTAGTTACAGAATTTCTGCAAAATGCTGAAATTGATATTTTAAGATTGCCAGCCAGAATTCCCGAGTTGAATCCCATAGAACATGTTTGGGACAACAAGGGGTGGCAAATTCAGCAACGTAGGATGCCTTGTAGAACACTCCAACAACTAGCAAATCTGCTTCCTGAAATTTGGAACTCAGTGATTCAAGAGTACATCCAAAATGTGTTTGTGGGCTTCTGAGACGTATACTGGCAGTAATAAGGGGCCGGGGAGGAAACACTCGATTTTTAAAATGATTAGTAACCATTCGATGCTAGTTGATTGGTCTCATCGCGAATGTTTGAAGATGGTAGAATTTTTTAATTTTTCATTAACTCGATAATTGTTGATAATTTCCATCATAAACTCATCTCTTTTGAATGATACCTTCTCATTCACACATCTGAAACTTACCAAGCTACTCTTAAATGACCAACCTAAAAGTTTATATATTTTTGTCGTAAAATTAGGGTGATGCGACCATTTTTGTCAGGATTGTACTTAAGAAATTTGAATTTCACAATATTTTTTGTGTAGAAGATTCGTCGGAATTACTTTCCCCATACATCGCTGCTAAGAGGCTCGAAGATCTTCAAAATGAGATATCGTCTGACCCCTTTGCCCTATTCAATTTTAGTGGGTTGGACCGCCCCATCAGGTTACTCGTTAAACAAAATCATTTTATGTGTTCTGAAACATTTTTCTAATCTTTATAGGATAATAAATATAGAGGGTGTACAAGTATACCCTGTATGTACATCTATAAGTACAAGAGTAGATCCTATTGTTATAATTGATCCAAGGACTTGTACAAGTAGGGATAAATTTTGGGTTCAATTTCAATTAAATAGTATATTACGCTTACGAAAAACATTTGATACTGTGTGCACCAATAGAATAATAGTGTTGTCTAGTATTTCGCGGCATCATGGCGACGCTATGACAGAACATAGTGTTTCACCTAAATTCAATAAGAAAATATTGTAATTTAAAATACTAATATATTTCTTCTCAATTTTTTAAAT
This sequence comes from Cryptolaemus montrouzieri, assembly GCA_013387265.2. Taxonomy (NCBI): domain Eukaryota; kingdom Metazoa; phylum Arthropoda; class Insecta; order Coleoptera; family Coccinellidae; genus Cryptolaemus; species Cryptolaemus montrouzieri. The sequence continues at coordinate 73,311,205 of JABFTP020000144.1, read as the reverse complement.
ATTTCAAATATGGCTATAAAATAACAACATTTGATCATTTCAAAAGTTGTCTACGCTCCTTTCTGAATTTCAATTACTCTTCAAAAATTTTCTGACGGAAGGCTCCTGAATGCTATGATTCCATATTGTAGAAATATTTAAATATCATTTACCAGCTTCATTTATGATTCATCAGTTATTTCTGTTGGAAAATAAGTTTGATAATCGATATTCTAATACTATTTGCCTTTCAAATCGTCAATTTCATTCGTAAATTTATTGTTTGTTTTCATATTCCCATCGACAGTATCCATATTTCAATGTACTCTGACAAATTTAAATTCAAAATGGTTGAGTTATGATTGACACTCATTATTGCAGAATAATATGAGTTGAACTTTGGATCAGCAATTAATTAATATTTCTCGTCAAACTGCAATTATGCATCACATACCGGAAGTTGTGGATAATTTGAAAGCATCAGCTATATTTTCTATTAATCCGCGTTTTTTTCAAATTTGGAAATCCTAATCTAGAGGAAAATTTCCACAAAATCCGTTCAGCCGTTTGTGATATTTATAATGAATGAAGTGGCTATACTCATACACAAGTGTTAATATATTTGGATAATATAGTGTCTTGAAGATGCAAGCATGAGAACAGATATGTTAATGAGTAGTGATTTGATAGCTAATCAGAGCATGACCTGTTCCACTTCTGTGTTAAAATGGAAAAAAATCAGTGCTAATAAAAAATTACTTTTTGCACAAGAAAAATGAGACCGAAAGATCTGATGATAAATCCACAATATTGCGTTATACAATCGCCGAGTGCAGATGAAAGAATTAGCAAAGACTGTATATATCTTGCAAAAGCTTTTACAAATGAGAAAACTATTGGCATGATGCTTACAGCGCTTGTTGACAATTGAACAAAAGCATATATATAGACACTGAAAACATTGTAGTTCATCAAAACTTAACGCATGTTTTGTCAACTAAGTTGGCATCATCTGGAGAAGATAGTTAACTTAATCTAATTCAACATGGCTTTATCATTTTTATTAAATCTATCGCTGCTTTTAGGCGCTTTCTTTAAACCATCGTCCTGATTCATCGAACGCACTTGTAGTGGGCGTGCCTAAGCACACTGTAGATTAGGCAGAACGGAATCGGACTTTTTTCCTTGTTTAGTGGATGTTTACATTTCATCATATGGATACTTGAAAAGCGTTCAGTTTATTCGCGTTTTCAACATTTTTCATCAATTTTACAATGCCAAAATATATACTATGAACTTGATCAAAAGTCTGTTGGCAACGCTAGAAGAAACGAATTTTATTTTTTGTTCTCAGGTTAAAGAAGAGAGGTATTCTACAATTTTTTTACATATGTCTATTGATTATCTTTATAACCATTCAAAGTAGGTACATTCCTTACAAGAGTTTTTGCTTTCTGAAGTCTACCTTTATTTAGTGAAAAACAAATAAATCTGCGAACTGAGAAATGTAATTCAACCATTTTCTGTTGTAAACAATAAAATGCCTACAAATAAAATTCATCCTTGAAAATTGCTTTGAAATTCAGAGAACAAAACTAAAGCGTTGGATAAGAATGGTATATATGAAATAGGTAGTAAAGATTAGTGTGAAAAAGTATGTTGTGCGAACTAAATGATCATTTTGAATCAAATTAAGAAAACATAACACTCATACAAAATACGGAAAAATATAGCATTGTCAACATGCTTCAGATCAAGGTCATGAAACAGATTTTAAGAATATAAAATTGATAAAAAAATTTAAAACGGAATACACTGAACGTTTCTGAAAGTATTGGATATGAAACAAAAAGTATATTTTGACTTTTGAAATTATTCATACAACGAAATGCAAACATTCACTGAACAAGGAAAAAATCCGATTCCGTTCAGTGTGGTTCAATATATTAGACGCCAATACTGAAGGGTATTCGATCGATGGTTTTTCGAAAACGTCTAGTAACAGGGATATATTATGGCTAAATGATAGGGGCTTATAGAATTCGATTTAGTAAAATATCTTCTTCAGATGACGCCAACTTAGCGAAACGCGTGTCGATTTTCAGACTATATTTGTGGACGGGTTGTGTACGGTGTTTTTAGTATAATATAACTCCATAGCTTCCAGTCAGTACAAAAGGCGAAAACTTTTCCTGGAACTTCTGCGCCGTTTGATGATGAAAGATGCAACATTGGTTAATTTCTATATGTCTGAGGCGGAGCAGAAATTTGATGGTAGTGCACCCAAGAAAGTCAAGGTGATTCAATAGACCAGTAGAGTGATGGCGATCATTTTCTAGCACGCCCAGGGCATTAAGAAAAAAAAATTTCTTAAGAAAATACATAAAATGGAGAGTGCTATCAATGTTAGCCAAATTGACTAAAACAACCGGAGCAAAACGGCTACATCATGCCAAGGAAAAATTTCTGTTTCACCACAATAATGATCCGGCTATTTTTTCATCAATTAAACAGCCAAGCTATAGATACGATTTAAATTTCTACCTCTTCCACCTTATTCTCCTGACTGATCAGCGGATTTTTATTTCTCTACAAAACATGACAATATAGCTTAGAAGATGGATATCTTCAACTGATGCTGTAGTCATTTCTGAACCAAGGTGGATTTTGAAGACCTTAGAAGTTTCTTCTTGAAAGAGGACATAAGAAATCTTCGGTATCGCCTAAGTAGGTGTGTAGCCCTGAAAAGGATGGACTTGTTTCCTCAGAACCTAAAATTGTGAATTTTTTCTTCAATTGAATACAACATTGTGTTCAAATTTTTATTATATTGACAAACATATGAGCCGTTTCACCACACGGTGGCTTCATCAGATAAGTAGTACATTCAAAATGATGATTTCATATAAATTACATTGGCAGAAAGTACTTGGCTCTATAGAAGAGTTGCTTCGTTTAAGAATTTGCACAATATTGTTAAAACTGTAGTTTTCTTCTAGTAGTTGATTTGTATAGTGAAAACTCGACTTTTGTTTATCATAACTGCGTTTGTGCTCTGATATCCTGATATGAAAGAGTTTATAAGTTGATTTGTTTCCTTTATGAATTTAGGATTCACAGTTCTGAAATTATCTGCTTTGAGAGCTATCCATTCTGAAAACTGTATTAAAATTATGAGATAAAAAGAAATACTTCAAATTTGGACTGGGTTTATGGTTAACAGTTATATACGTTAATAAATTATATTTCTGAACAATATCTTCAAAAAAAGGAAAATAGCAAAATACTTGACACAAATCATTCAGGAAAAGAAGTGGGTCACGGATATGTCGGATCTGGGATACAAAAATTTCAGGCAAATGGTTCATTGGCGTACCGATATCATGAAGTAGAGTCCTGTGAGAAATGAAGCTGCTCAAGTTGCGGTATTGGTCATCTACAGATGGAAAACACTCAGTTCATTAGAAAATTATCCCATCAAACTGGCGTATCAAGTATATCTATCTACAGAATAGTGAAGCTTCACAAATTTCATTCCTACAAAATGAAAATGAACCATGACTGTTGCTTACAATTTTGCGAAAATATGAATGGTAATCCTCACTATCTTTAAAATATCTGCTTTTCTAACGAAAGTATGTTCATGGTCAATACAGAGATGGACAGACCCAATCTCCGATGCGGAAATACCCAGAATTCTTACTGTTACAGGGAAATAAATAAACATTTAAAACCGAAAATATACGTTACGCAGCCGAACGATCTGCGGAACAGAATTCTGACAGAATGTAGACTATTAACACCTGATATTTCTGAGAACTGGAGAAAGGAACTTGAGAACCTTTTATACCATTTTATGGAGTTAGAAGGGGGTCATTTCGAACAGTTTCTTCATTAACTTCAATTCAATTACTTCACTACACGTAGAAGTTTAACAAATTATAGCCTCATCTGTTTTTCTGTATGTCTTGTATTAAATATTTATGCTGTTCTTTAAAAGCAACTGTTATTTTGCAGTAACAATTTCTTCTTCATCTTCTGTTGATTATATCTTCTTCAAGTTCTTTCCGCATCGAATACAATAGTTGAATTCGAAACTATCAGATGTACCCTAGATAACGGAATAATTTTCTCGGTTTAAACACCCTGTATAGACCCCCTAACACAATGTGTTGACCAAATTCGTTCAGATCATTGAAAGATATTCCTACTGATATATCACATTGCACTCTTAGCAATTGAAATTCTCAAGTCTGGGAATGCTGAGGGTAAAGAGTTGACCCCTAAATTAACATGCTGAAACGATTTCTTCAATACTGAAATCTATCTATGCTACCATTTACCCAAGATACATCGAATTCCTGGGTTTCTTCAATCAATGTATGATAATATCTTTTTGAGGTTTGAACACCCGTATTGAACCTTAAATTCAAGATTCATATAGATTGTCGAAAGACTATTCTAACAATATGTCACTCGACCCATATTCCGTATGATTATTATGTAGGTAGGTGATGACAGAGTAGGAGGTTGATCAGATATGCTCAAAGTTGGCTTGAACATTGTTCCCTGTTCGGAAAAATATCGATTTGTTTTACCGATATCTGTTGACACTACTTTCATCTGAGTTAGATGGGGTGAAAGTTTCGTTAGAACACCCAAAACTCAAAATTTTCCATCTACCATTTATAGGGATGAATTGAGTCAAATAGAACTGAAACAAGAACCACATACTCTTCTCTATTGGATACAGCTCATTTTCAGAATATTCCGCTCTTAGAGCTATTCACTTGCTAAGGCGATGGTGGAGGATTTTGATGCTCACTATTAGTCATTTCTTAGATCCTTCAAATACGGCTTTGTTTTGAAGATTACCGAATGCCTTAAATATCATTATCCCCGAGCCATATTTCCATGTTTGAGTAAAAAAGAAATCACAGGGACAACCAGGAGAATATTGTAGATGAGGAGCAATTCATATGGGACCTTCACCAGCTTGGCTGTTGAATGGCAGGAGAATGGACAGGAGCATTCTCATAGAGAAAGAGGATTTTCTTCTTGGCAAGATGTGGCAGATTTGTTCTTATTTTCTCTTTCCATTGTTTTAATATTTATGGTATTTTCTATAACAGGAAAACCATTGAAGATTATGCCATGTGCGCCCCAAAAGATGGTAGCCAGCGAATACAACCACCTTGGTTTTTTTGAGAGCACTGCTTCCGCTCTTCCTCCCTTATTTGGATTGCTGGTTCATCTCAGGCTTATTAAAATGGATCCATGTTTCAACAAATGGCGTACCCATTCTCCTATAAGTTTCTCATATGCTAGTACTCATTCATGATGTTGAAAACTCATTCATGTGATATTCTTACAGTTTAAGGTCTCTCCTAGGTTCAGTCGGCGGTCATCTAACATAATATCGTATACTTTCGCGATCATTTCTATAGTTGTTCTATAAAGCATCATAGGAGGGGACATTTTCTGCCGCTACGAAACTCAGTAAACCTGGTATCACTCATCATAAGAGAGCAGAATCATGGTAGTACTTATCCAGAGATCTTTGGTTTTCGTGATAGATTTCTTGTGTGAAAAGTTTTATTAGCGATCGATATAATGAGAAAATGAAGCTGCTAAGCAGAAAAATTTTTGGTACTCTTTTTGTTTACACGACACAAACAAAACATAAACAAACAAGCTATTGCTAGTGCAATAGCGACAGGGAAACGAGTTTTTTCCACAGGTTTTTTCATTCGTTTATTGAATCATACGCAAGATAGTATGGTTCCCCTGTTACATTTCCGTTGATAGGGGCAATCCTAGGAGGCATGATGCAAGTTTAGATGCCTGATTAAGGAACGGGCGTGGTCAGTTTTTTCCGCTGGTATTCTATTTATTCGCTTGTTTTTTGCGATTGTGTTTTTCTGACACACTAAAATTATAGATATAAGCATATATAGTAACTACAATTATTCGAATTTTTGTAAGTGTAATGTAAATGTAAAGATATATATTTATGTATATATATATATATATATATATATATATATATATATATATATATATATATATATACAGTGTGTTCCAACGAAAATTTGACCCCCTCTAACTCCGAAATGAGTAACATTAGCGAAAAACACCAAGACACGTCGATTTTTGTTTCGAGGGGAGCATTTTTCGAAATAATTCGAAACCCCCTACCCCCAGCAACCCTAATTTCGAAATTCATCATAGGGAATAAGGGTCGAGTGGCACCTTACTGTAAAGGTCTGTCAATTCTCCATTATGATTTGTCATTTTTAGAATTTTAAATTAACATACAGGGTGTCCCAACCGAGGGTAAAGTTGAATTCCTGCAAATCCCAAATACTAAATGAAATCGATTTATTTTGGCATAATGCAAGCGCAGGTTTATGCTCGGTCTAGAAAAACGACCTACACTTGTGAATTTGGAGTTGGTGCAATCAACCCCTATTTCCAGCATCCCCAACTCAAAAATCATTCGATCGAAAATAGGTCAAGTGGCACCTCGTTGGAAAGGTATTTCAATTTTCTCTTCGAATTTGGTATTTTCGAAATTCAGAATCAGCATACAGGGTGTCCCGGAGCAGGAACACTGAAAACCCAAATAACTTTTTGAAACTGGTTCATTTCGGTATAATACGAGAACATGTTTATGTTTGATTCGAGAATAAGACTCTCTTGCGTGAATATGGAATTTTTGCAATCAATCTCTTCCATTCAGCATCCCCAACTCAAAAATCATACAAGTGATTACAGGTTGAGTGGCAAAGTTCCAGAAAGATTTTTCTATTTTCTGAATCACTGAGGCATTGGTTTCAGTTTGGCAATCGAGGTTTTCTGGCGTGAGGATCAGGATGAGGGATGATGGAGAAACTGATTGGATGCTCATCTAAACAGGAAAACGAGATTTATTGAACTTGTATTCAATTGAAAACAAAAACTAACTTGATTATTACAACAATTGTTCAAAATGACCTCCGCCCACCTCCATACAGTTATACAGACGATTTTCGAACTCTCTTCTCACATTAGCGAAAACTTCAAGTCAAAAGTCGGCATTCTGTGATAATCCTCATCCGCAGCTCCTCCAGGTTTTCTGGTCTTGTGGCATAAACTTTAGATTTTAGATGGCCCCACAAAAAAAAATCTAGGGATTTAAATCTGGTGACCTGGCTGGCCACTCAACAGGTCCTCTTCTACCAATCCACCTTCCTGGGAAATTTTCGTCTAAATATTGGCGCACCCGAGCATCATAATGCGGAGGAGCACCGTCTTGTTGAAAACGCATTTCGTCCTCAGAAAGAGTTGGATCGTTCTGTAAAATTTCTGTCAATCTAGGATGTATGTGTTCCTCTAACAACTGTAGGTAGCCATTTCCATTCAGATTACCCTCAATAAAGAAAGGCCCAACTAGATGATTGCCAAAAATTCCTGCCCAAACGTTCGACTTCTGAGGCCTTTGCGTGTGGGCCTCTCTAAACCAATGAGGATTCTGTGTGTCCCAATATCGACAATTATGTCTATTCACTTCACCACTGAGCATAAAGGTGCTTTCATCAGATAAACAGATGTTATTCAGAAAATTTGGATTAGCGTTTAGGTTTTCACTTAGATTTTCACAAAACTGTAAACGACGATCTGGATCATCTTCGTTTATTTCATGCACTAATTTTACCTTGTAGGGGTGAAATTTGTGATGTTTCACGATTCTATGAACAGTTGTAGCTGATATACCAGTCAGACGAGATAATTTTCTGATCGAAGTAGTATTCTCCATTTGTAGATGACCCACTACTGCCACTTCCGTTGCCTCATTTCTGACAGGACATGCCACTTCATGTTTTTTGTTTGCCACCGAACCCGTAGCTAGGAATTTGTCAACCAAATATTTAACGTACTGGTGACTGACTCCCCTTTCTCTTTCAGGTTGTTCCTATCGAATATCCTTGCCGTTTCTTTGGCACAACTGTTATTTCGAAAATACGTCGATACAATTTCGACCCTTTCCTCAGTGGAATAAACCATTTTCAGATTAATTTCAACTGACGAACAACAACAATAATGAGGAACTGATCTGAATAATAATAATATTTCATTGCAAAAATGAGAAATAACAGATGACTGCACGCCAGATGGAAATGAAAAAATGTGAACATTTTCAATGCAGAAATCAGCTTTATTTCTTCGTAATTGATGCTCAACACATCGTACCCCAATACTTTTAACAGTTTCGAATTAATTTTAGTTGATAATTTCAAATGACGATATTGAATTTTTCGAAAGCGACATCCTGTATGGAGAGCCGAACTGAATGAAATGCTTTAATCATTCTGGAATTCAAAAACCTTTCTGAAGATATGCCACTTGAATTATTTGTATGATTTTCAAGTTGGGGATGCTGAATGGAAGGGTTGATTGCAAAATTCTATAACCACACAAGAAAGTCCTATTCTCGGATCAAACATGTTCTCGTATACCGAAATGAACCAGTTTCAAAAGTTATTTGGATTTTCAATGTTCCTGCTTCGGGACACCCTGTATGATGATTCTGAATTTCGAAAATACCAAATTCGAAGAGAAAATTGCAGTACCTTTCCAACGAGGTGCCACTTGACCTATTATCGATCGAATGATTTTTGAGTTGGGGATGCTGGAAATAGGGGTTGATTGCACCAACTCCAAATTCACAAGTGTAGGTCGTTTTTCTAGACCGAGCATAAACCTGCGCTTGCATTATGCCAAAATAAATCGATTTCATTTAGTATTTGGGATTTCCAGGAATTCAACTTCACCCTTGGTTGGGACACCCTGTATGTTAATTTAAAATAATAAAATGACAAATCAAGGTGGAGAATTGACAGACCTTTTCAGTAAGGTGCCACTCGACCCTTATTCCCTATGATGAATTTCAAAGTTAGGGTTGCTGGGGGTAGGGGGTTGATCTGAGAAGTTTCGAATTATTTCGAAAAATGCTCCCCCTCGAAACAAAAATCGACGTGTCTTGGTGTTTTTCGCTAATGTTACTCATTTCGGAGTTAGAGGGGGGGTCAAATTTTCGTTGGAACACACTGTATATATATATATATATATATATATATATATATATATATATATATATATAAATTCCATAACGTTGTATTGTTTAAACGTGTTATAACTTGTACACTATTATTACAAATTCATTGAATTTCACCTGACGTACCAATGCACCCTCGTATAATCAGTTATATTTTTAATTCATGTTTGAAATATTAAAACAAGAAATAAGCAATAATCGGCCTATTCTACTTTGTTTTAAAAATATCCGAGATCCTCACCCGCCTCGTACAACGGAATGAAATATCTGATAAAGTTTTGTTCTTAGTTTCTTGAAAATATATTTTGTTTTACCGCAAAATGCCCCGAAAACCGCACAGAGGACTTGATAAGATCTGTTTGCCCGAAATGAATTTAATTTCTGGCATAACTTGAAATTCATCCCTTTGTTGTCGGTAGGAAATTCAAAAGCAGTATCAAAGTCGAGCCATGTTTTCATAATTAATTCCCGTTTCAGGAAACATAATTCAGCCAAAGAGAATAGACTTCTCACTACTTTGATTTGGGAAATTTAAAATTTCATCAACGAACGGACTATAATTATTCATATAATTTCAGAGTTCAGTGATTCAATTTATTTGAATTGTTTTTCGCACAAAAAAAATCGTTATTTTTTCCCCACTAATAAGGCAGTAAAATTTCCAATAGACCAAACGCATTGCTTCTTGCCTGTTAAGAATCTTAGTTCATATTATTAGAATTCATTAAAAAAAGATAGTTAAATGATAATTAATGATTAATTTTCGTTTTCCGTTGGAAGCTTGTTCCACGATATTCGTATTTGTTTTGATCGGGATTGATCTTCATTTTTTGTGGGTACTCTCGCTTAAAAGGCATAAAGTAAATAATACTGGAAACCGTCGCTGATGCGCAATAACCAATCACAACTCGTGATTTAATCGCAAAATCTGCACGATGGAATAGTTGATCCATGTGAGATTCATTAAAATTATTTAGTAAAGTTCAGTAATAACATTCAGACGCTTTTGACAATGATAATTACCTTTTGATTTTCTGTTCCGTGAATTATCCTTCCTGAAATCAGCTGATGCCTCTAAACCTACATCGTTAGGACCGTTAATTCTGTTTATTATTGCAGATTACTCCATGCCAGTTTTAGCAGAAATTGTAGTGAAATTTGTTTCGCTATATTCTGAAAATATATCATACGCTTACCGAAAAGTAACAGATTTTTTAGTTCCGTTGTTTTCGCTTGTAATTCTAAATTAATACTGCTATTTCCAGAGAAATTAACAAACGAAGGTAGTCCAAACTGTGATAGACTATCTAAAAGGATTCGAATGGATAGTATTTGTTGGTAAAGTATATTCTGGATTTTATAGTGTCTTCCACACCACCATGTGCTATTTCGTGTTAACTAATGATAAGCATTAAAGAGATTCAAGTACAAACGACAACTTTTTTTCATCGAGTCACCAATAACTTTTTTTTCTTCATATCATATTTGCGTAGTTATTTCCAAGAGCATTCTAATTTAAACAACGATTAGGCAGAGCTTCCGTTCGGTACATTTCGAGGCTTCTGTCGATTCAGTGCTGTGCTGTTCCTCCTAAACACGCAGTATCCTGGTTTGGAAGTGTCTACTACACCCTGCAGTGCTACTCCCCTACAGTGGTATTTATATGTTATCAAATACTCAGCTAGAACTTCCTCGTAGATAACAGAGACCGTTCATTTTGTGAATTCCTAGTCCTCTACGATTCAGTGCTGAGCTGCTCTGTCCATGCTGATTTGGAAATACATACCGCGCTTCTCGATACGCGCTGAAGTGATATTCGTAGACTCTCGTTTCATACTTAGAACCGCTCATAGAAATCGTATTAAACGTTGTGCTAGTTGAATTATTCAACCGAGTTGAGAATAGTATTCTCGAATAGTTGGAAATACACGGAACGTGTGCCGCGAAGTATTTGAACTAACCATTGACATTGCTTTGAGTCAGTGATAGCAGCACCTAATTAATTGAACTGTTATAGTCTTCTTTTCATAAACTACAACATATCTCAGTATATATCGTTTCATTTATATACCGACCGCTAGTTTCTTGCCGTTGTTAGAATTTTATAATAGTTAACCACTCATTATCGCTTCGCTTACCTTCTCCTACTCTGGTCTTTCTCGCTCATGCACTTGTACATAGTTTGAGCTTTGCCTGCATGCTTCAAAATATTGCTTTGAAGCTTTTAATTTTTTCATTTAACATAATCTTTATTCAAGTACCAGTTTTACAACTTTTAACTTTACATCTCTTTGATTGATAGAAAATTGAACAATTTTAGGCTTCTAAGCCGTGATCTGAGGGATCTGAATGTAACCTAAAGTAATTAATTTAAGTACAATTCATTTGTCGTCCTGGTGACGACGGTCTTAACATATTTATTTCACAAGATTCTTATAAATAATCCGGATCTTCACGAAGCACTATCCTGGGCCTCTTGTATTTTCTCGGTTTATTCACCCCGTTGTCTCCTAGGGTGTTCACCAATGGATTTGGGTGGTCTTCAACTACTTGGAATGCTTTTACCGCTGTCTCTCTGATGAACTCCATCACACTCGGCATCCGCAGATCTCGATGTATCTGGGAGTTTCGCACGTAGCAGGGGGCGTCCACGGTCATCCTCAATCCCTTGTTCTGCACGACTTGGAGCTTCCGGATATGACATGCCGCTGCATGTCCCCAGACTGTTAACGCATATGTCATCATGGGCCTGATGATGGTCTTGTAGAGCTTCAGCTTGTTCGCTGCGCTCAGGTTGCTCCGCCTGTTCATCAGGGGGTACAGGAAGGATTGGACTGCCTTCGCCTTGCTCGTGCAGTCTTCAACATGTTGACGCCATGTCAGCCGCCGGTCGAGTCTGACTCCCAGGTATTTGGCCTTGTTGACCTACGGGATGGGTTGTCCGTTCATGGTGATCTGCTCCTCGGGGCTACGTCTTCTTCTGGACAAATAGAGTTCCGAGCTCTTCTCTGGGTTGATGGTGATCAGCCACTTGGTAAGCCATTCCTCCTATTGGATTGCGGCCTCTTGGGGTCTTCTGGTTATCAAGTGGGGGGCTGTCGATCTGGTAATTATGGCCGTGTCGGCCGCGTAGAGGGCTAAGCTCGTGTTGGAGGTCTTCGGAACGTCCGAGTGTAGATGTTAAACAGCAACGGCGCTAGTAGTGATCCTTGTGGTACTCCTGCTTCCATCCTCATGGTGGAAGAGCGGGTGTCTCCTATTCGCACCTATTTCTCAGGTATGACTGGACCAAGCGCACCAGGCAGGTGAGAAGTTCGTCTTCAACATCTTGAAGAGCAGACCTCCATGCCAGGTCCTATCGAACGCCTTTGCGCTGTCGAATATACTGGTTGACTGGTTCCTATTGAATCCATCACTGATGAATTCAACCACTCTGAGGAGTTGCTGTTGTGTGGAGTGGTTTGTGGCTTATACGCATGTATTATATTTATATTATTGTTGAAATCGACACCGACTGTCTATATCTTGTATGAAACAATATTACCATAGAGCAGGGGTGCTAAAACTTGAATTGCTGGCGATCTACCTCAATATTTTTGGACTACTTACGATCGACTCTGAGAGGCTGCAAGTATGTGTGACGCAGGGTTTTCGTACATACACGATACACCCTACCTAACCACCTACCTAACTAGCTAGCGTGTACCGTAGCGTATATAAATATTTGCTTTCCGCACAATATACATTAATTTAGTCAAAGGTTGGTAGCTTTAGTTAGGTTCTTCTCTATAATATCAATGAAAATACTCATAGTTATTGAAAATTGTGAGTTTATTGGTTGTTACAAAACAAAAGAGTTACATATTGTGTTAAACTCAACTAAGGAGTGACTTTGGGTATTGAAGCGTGACACTACATATCCTCAGCATACTTTTCATAAGATGATACGTAACAACTGAGTGCTACTCACAAGCATGATGACATATGATCGTCAGTTAGTCGATTGCAATATCTTGACTTAATTATCTTAATTTCAGAAAATGCAGACTCGCACAAGTAAGTTGACTTAAATATTGTCGTCAGTTGTAGGGCTATTTGCCCCAAATTCGGATATTTATCTTGAGAAATTTGTATCAAATGCTGTAGCTTTGAGATGTGAATATGATAATGATAATCTGCACCAACTCATTTTCAACAGAACATGAGTACATATTGAACTGACTTGCTATTTCAGTAGCCAATTCCAATGTTTTTACATGAAAAAGAATAACTCATAAATGATGCTATATTTGCCAATTTACTGCAATCATAAAAACGAATTTCGTATTGTCCCAAAGTATTTCATAATTCAGCCTCATAAAACATAATTCAACTGAGGAATCCTTGCTTTCAAAGACAGAAAATGTTTCAGATCCTTCATTTTCAGTTGATCTATCTTAGGTTGCAATTTACTTTTGAATGCATTTACTGCGCTAAACATCACAATAATAGTTTTTCTTTTACCTTGAAGCCCCAAGTTAATGGTGTTTTAGTGCAGTGTGATGTCAGTCAAAAATGCCAAATCAGTCAGCCATTTTTCGTTTTTCAACATCTCAGTATCATCTTCTCTTTCGTCTAGAAAAGCTGATATTTCCGGCGATAATTCTTGAAACCTTTCTAGGAATTTTCCGCGATTCAACCACCTGACGTACGTGTGAAGAACTAAATCAGTGTGTTCAGCTGACTCCCTATCTTCCAACTACAGCTTAAGGAGCCGCCGTTGCAAGCTTCGTGCACGGATGTAATTCACAATTTTTGTTGCAGTGACCATAATTTCCTCCATATTTAAAACTTTTGAACTTAAAACTTGTTGTTGTATAATTCAATGGAATGACACAATGCCACAAAACTGTTTTTGTTTCCAGTTATACTGGTAGCTTGTAGTTTTTCACAAAATTGATGAAAACGTCATACATATCTTCGCCACGGGTCTTCTCCTTCAGAGGAATGATTATAAAAAATTCTTCCCCAGCCAACATGTCATTTAATACCATCCGAATAAAAATAAACAGCTGGGCAGTGCCTGTCATATCGGTGGATTCGTCGAACTGTAAAGAAAAGTATGTACATTTCATGATATCATGTTTTAGTTTAGCTGATATATCTTGATTCATTACTTCAATACGCCTTGTGACAGTCGAACGAGATAACTGAAGTTCTCTAATAGCATACATGATTTTTGTTTGATTTTTAAAATCTCCAGATAAAGTTTCACCCGCTTCAATTAATGCTTCCATCACAACCGATCCATCTTCGAATGGTTTCTTATGTTTCGCCAATATATGAGATATTTTAAATGACGCGATCGTAGCAGCTTTTTATTGTTTGGCTGGTCTTGTTAACATGGTTTGTTCTTTTTTTAAACAAGATATCAAATCACGTACCTTTCGTTTTCTTAATTCACTCGGAGGCGGAAAATCCCTCTCATAGTTTTTATGAACCGTTTTATGATGCTTCTCTAAGTTACCACGCTTAGGTATTGCAACTGACACACGACAAATAAGACAAATGCACTCATCCTTCACCATACAAAAGAAAAATTCTCCTCCCAGTCGTAATTAAAATGTAACGTTTTAGATTTCTTCGCTGCACTCATTTTGTACTATTCAATAATAAACTTTGTATCGAAGTAGTATTGCCTTCAAGTTACAATTCAGAATGACACCAATTCCTGCAGGCGAAACATTTTTTTTTGGCGTGAACGAAAGTCTCGATGTTCTCGTCAAACGCGCCTCCCGAAATTTCTAGAAAAGCGGCAAGAATAAAAACGCGGCTTTTCTTTGAGGAGTACCGCGCGTTCACTTGATAAAGCCACCTTTTGCCGCTAGCAGAGTGTTATTTTATTAGATTAATTATTAGAATAAATTTTTGTAGTTCAGTTACCTTACTTATTACAATTTTTTTTCTTCTCGAGATATTATCAAAAAGCACTCGCGATCGACCGTTTGAGTACTCCTGTCATAGAGACAACTTTTATCTCTTTAATTCTTTTCTTCGCAAGTCTAGCCCAAGTAAGATCTGTTCAAAACATACCAAAACAGAAGTTTCACAACCGATAACCAAGTACTTTAAGTCCAATAGGAAACTGACATTCTGGCTTATCGCTAAAGCAATAGAAAACAATAAAACCTTCTCCAACTGCAGCATACCAGGGCACGCCCAAAGCGATCTGAAAGAAAACGATAACAAATCCCTTTCCCAGAGGATACAATCTCGGCAGATGAAAACTGGCGCCCAAGCTACTCCAGTTGAAGAAAAACCGTTACACAATTCACAAACAATAAAACATACAAAATGTAGTGGTAAGTTGGCTTGAAATTGGTACAAAAGCTGGGTACATAATCATATACATATAAACAAAACGTCAAAAATTCTCACTGGTGCAATGTCTGCTGAAAAAATTCATTGAGGATCAAAAGACAGTTTCTTCACAAAAATATGTATGACAAAGTTTTTCAAAGATTGTTTGCTAACTCTCTTGCTTGAAAGTCACCAATTGAGAGAAAACGTGTTCTCAAAAGCTGAAGAAGTAATATCACACAAGGTGTTTACTGAAAGAAGTCGTTCGCAATAACTTCTCTGTTTTTCATTTAATTCAGATTTTAAAAATTCAACACGGATGAATGGTTTTCAAATAGCTATTCATAGGTACACCAATTTTTTTCATGGAAGTGGGGAAGGCACCGATAGCATTGAAGCTAGACAGTTAATATAGTACGGACACGTCAAGAGAATGGGGAATGAGAGATGACCCAAAAGAGCCTTGGAATATGTACCAAACAGTAGAAGAAAACGAGGAAGACCAGCAACAACATGGTTACAAGGAATACAGAAAACTATGGAAGACCGAGCACTCGGTGAAAATGAGTGGTTAGATCGAGTCAAATGGCGATCGAAATGCGGGAAGCGGTTTATAGATAAAACCGATAACCGATAAATTTGAAAAGTCTGGAGTATACCAATTAACATGTTCTGAGTGCAATTCCTTTTATATATGTCAAACAGGACGCTCTTTCAAGGCTAGATACAAGGAACATTTCTGGTCATTCCTACATCAGAAATATGATTCAGCTTCAGCTTCACATTGTCATTGAATATCATCCTTTTCCAGAACTTCAACAGCTAAAAATTCTTCATTTTTGTGATAAATCTTATAAACTCAATTTCTTTGAATCGATAAAAATTTTTAAAACATCTATTGTTGAAGGGAACTGACTTCTCTAGAATATACAAGTGAAGTAAAAAACTGAATGTACTTCCCAAAAATGCTTTGAAGCTGAAGGGCTTTAGTCATGGTGACTTTCGAAAAATAAAAATAGGTAATCGGCATACTTCGCTAGAACCTGCTAGCAACTCTCTTGCATAATATAGTCAACTAATCTTGTTCAGTATAACATTTTAGGAATAATTAAATAAAATGCACATTACGCAGGTTATTCCATGACAGCACGGACTTTGTATCAAAACGAAAATGTTTCAAAAGCGGCTGCTGTGGAACCTCGAACCAGCACTAGAATATTATTCAATTCAATTCCGTTTATGTGAAAGTACCCATAGAATTATAAAGCAATAATTACTAGAATCTATCCACGAGCAGAAAGCTCAAGCACTCTCTCTCCAGGAAACTATCCTGCATGGTTGCAATTTTCGAATCTTTGTTTAAACCAACCTGAAGAAACTTATATTTTCTTTTGGATCATTCCAACACTGACACCAGCAATAGTTCTAAGTCAATAATCTGGAGCGGATATGTTAGGTTATATGTATTCCTATCTCGTCCGAATGGCGGAAGTGATGTAAATATTTTCAGAATAACTTGCCAAAACTTTCAGCTAGGACTCCTTTGGAAACGAGGCAATACATTATTCCCAGATGATTATGCAGGATGGTACTTCACCGCATTTTAGCTCAGAGGTTAGAGAACATCTCGAAATGGTCAAGACGTATCAATGAATCCAAGGTTGGCTTATCCTGGTCACCCAGATCAGCTAGTCTGAATCCTTATTATTTCCGAGTTCGCCTAGAAGCCGAGTTTCTGGTATATTCATCGAAAAATTTGAAAGGTTGCTTGAAATGATGATACATTACTCCACTGAAATGAAGAAAAACCAGTGAACTGTATGAATTAGAGTTCTTTTTATTTTTAACTCTTGGGAGGAGGCCTGTCATACCACTGACGTGGCCGCCCTAAATGATTTAATGTGTGTATTCACTGGGTTCTTGACGACGGCCAAATTGAAAGATATCGGAAAGATGTGCGATAGAAGCGAGTTCCAAAGCACACTAGCCCTATAAACAAAGGAATTATTATAGAGAGTGATGGGAGTTTTTCGCGAGCTTGGTTTTTTCGGAACTGTATTCTTTCTGGAACCAAGTCTTTCAGTCCTTCAGATCATTTACCTTGGAAGTACCTGTAGAAAAGGGAAATATCAGCAAACTGCCACCTTTGAGAGAGATGCTAGATGATCTCCGAAAGGAAGATGAAGCGCACTGTTTGAGAAGGTTCCCCAGCAGTTACTTTTCTGTAGAATGTTACTGATTGCGTTTTGTTCGCGTTGAAATTCACCAAGTTTAACCGGCCCCACTCTGATTTCTTCTCTAAGTCTGAATTGAGAGACATGCTCTGTTGGTATTTTTGTCAGTGTGAATCATCAGCAGTTGTAGGACGTTGACAAAAAAATGAGGACACCAAAGTACAGTCGTCCGGAAACCCACATATTCCGTGTTCGGTAGATCGGAGAAGATCATTCATTCGCAACAGAAAAAGAGTTGGCGAAAGTATGGAGCTTCTCCTGCATTTATTTGAAAAGGTTCGCTAGTTACACCATCGGCTACCACGCGAATCGATCTACTGCAGAGAAGGCTATTAATCAAACCACATAATTTTTCGGTGAGTATATAGGCGATTAGTTTATTCATCAAGGCTGCGTGTCAATCCCTGTGGTAAAACTTTGAGATTTCACAAGCAATGGATCTTGATTCGTCATGCTTTTTGCTTGTTGATGTCCACAAATGCAAGGAGGTCACCTGTTGTTCGTTGTCTACAGAAACCGTATTGTCGATCACTGATGTGACGACTGAACTGGAGATATTTTAAGAGCTCAACACCTTTTCCATGAATTTAGACATAATGGACAACAATCTGATTGGGCGATAATTTTAGGGTGAGTATTTCCTCATTTTCTCTGGAATGGGTAGTACTCTTGCAACTTTCCAACACTTCGGCCCGTGTGGCCCTCATACGAAATCTAAAACAAGTGCTAACTTTGAAACTGATTCCTTCAAAACATTTGGTGATATTCCATCCAGATAGATTGCTGTCTTAGAGTTCAGTTGTTGAAGAACACGCCTAACCGTACTCACTCTCAACATGTGGGATGCTTGATTGTACTGCGTTTAATATATCTAAAACAGAATTTTTCGAAAACATTTATGCAAAGAGATCCGCGTTTGCTTTGAGTGATGATGCGATAGAACACTCATCTGTAATCAAATGTGGGAAAGATAACTTGCAAAAGTTGTTGATGACTGTCTTCGCCAGAGACCAGAGCTGACGAGCTGCATCGGTCTGCTCCAAGAGTTTTTCTTTTTTCAATTCTTTAATTGAAGTAGGTTTTCACTTTATGAATTGTTGAATTACAAATATTCCTGAAACACACATATTTAGCTTTAATATCATGTGTTGGATTTTTCTTTCGAATCAGATAAACTCTATTGTTAACTGTGACAGCTTTTTTTTTAGGAATATCGATTATATTGTCAGATGTTCTTATCAGCTCATCGACAAGTTGAATCAAGTTGCGGCTAATCTCTAGGGTCTCCGCTTGCTTTCCTGTTTCGTCAGTCCTATTTGAGTGTTGGAGCCAGTTGATGTTCAAGACGTTGAAATCTGCCATTATGATCACTTCAGCTGACGGATGATGTATTTGGATCATGTCTACCTTGTCACCTAGGTACTTAAACAATCTAGAGTAGGTTACCATTAGGATTTCGACGCAGATAATAGAGAAACATGGTTTTGTTATATAAACAGATTTTGAACTGTACTAGATCGAAAGCGTCATCCTTCAAAGTATTCTCTCTTTGGAATGCGACATCTGATCTAAAAATAAAACTCTCCTCTAAAGCGAAGCCTTGAGTGCAACACAGGAGTTCTTGTCAGCTCATCGACAAGTTCAGGCAAGTTGTGGCAGATCGCTTAGGCCTCCACTTGATTTCCTGTTTCGTCGGTCCTATTTGAGTGTTGGAGCCACTTGATGTTGTAGACGTTGAAATCTACAATTATGATCAGTTCATCTGAAGGATGGTTTATTTGGATCATGTCTACCCTGTCACCTAGGTACTGAAACAATCTAGAGTAGTTTTTATCGTTAGTATTTCGATGCAGATAACAGGGAAGCATGGTTTTGTTATATGAACAGATTTGAACCGTACTAGGTCGAAAGCGTCATCCTTCAACGTATTCTCCCTTTGGAATGCGACACTCGATCTATTGAGAAAAAACTCTCCCTTAAAGCGAAGCTTTGAATGCAACTCATAGCTATTGATACATAGATGGGTTATCGGCATTATTTTTCCGTATGAGGACATGAGGCTGCCTCTCTTGTAAGTGCTAGTGTACTGCACTCACATTTGTTGGCGTGTGCTAGTCCTCTTATGTTGCAAAACTCAATAACGAAGAGTACCGTTACCCCTGAAGATCGAACTGGGGAACAAATTTACTTCTGGATAATTTTGTCCCAAGAAAAATCCTGACCACTCTCTAGACCGGACCATCGGCCAACCATTCGAAAGTTAACAACAGATTATCAATTCGCGGAGCCTACAGCACGATGTGATGGTATTGCATCATTAAATATTACATCATATATAATTTATCTTTCTGTATGCTCAATAGTTTTACACGATACCTCTGGAGTAATTATCTGAAGAGCTTCTTTTCATACAGAAAGAGATTGTTCAGCGGAACTCCCTTCCTTCCCTACATGGTCCAGATAATAGTTTTTGGTTGAGCCCCAAGTATTTTCAATTGAGTTGAAAATGCAGTGGTAGAGAGGAAGACGTAATACTTCGAGTCTATATTCTTCAGCTAAAATATCAATCTCATATATTGGTTTTGGCTTATTCCAGTGAAACATATTCAAATTGAAAACACTCCTACTCCTTAAAATACAATTCTATTTGAATTCAGTATTTATAGTTTAACTAGACTCAATAATTGAGATTTAAAATTACTTTCTTTATAAGCAATATTATTGCTCCTTATTCATTCTTGAATCTCAACATTTTTAGTTGCTGATGTGGGGCCTTAGTTCGAAATAGTTGTATGATAACTTGCATTATCGAGTATGATTGTTGAATGCTTTTCCAAATTCAACAATAGTTGGTGCATAAACCAATGCTTGAAGTTTTTTGATTTATTCTTCGTGGTAATCACTGTCCAAAATTTTTGAGGAAAAAACAAGTTCTGCACCAAGAATGAAACCATGCCTGTTGCCTGCATGGAGTAGAATGAATATGAAATGAGTATCAAATTTAGAATATCTTGAAATAGTGCAAACAATAGTTGATAACTTCACCTGGTTCCATCAATTTTTGTTTTATTCACACTTTTGATATTGTCACCTTGCCACAAACGAACGATAGTACCATCCTTGAGAATCCATGTTTCGTCATAGTATGTAGATGTGTAGACAATTTGGAAACCAACAGATGAATAACTTAAGTTGTATCATAATATTCCTTTTTTAAGGGTAGTACTTTCATCTCTTACAGCTATAAGAGGTAGAAGAGGCCCCCCATTATCTCGTTCTTGTTGGAAATAATTGCATAATGATGCAACCATGTTTTGGGCTTGGCTCGAGAAAGTTCTTGATATTTTCACTATTTGTATAGAATAAATATTCGAAAAACTGAGTTCTGAAAAGAACTGATTTTAAAATAATAATTCAAATATTATCAAAACTTCGAGGAAAACACTTCAATCCAATCTCAATCAGCACAAGAAAGCGAACTAAAATAAACAATAAAAATACGTCAACGCCGCATTTCAATGCCAACTGTCATAACCAAATGTCACCATATGTCACTAGTAGTTCCTTTGCGCGAAACTAGTTATTTTGTTCTTACCCATTGCAATCTTTTCTAACCAGACATCCCCAACTATGACGTCTCTTCAAACTTAACGTGAACAGACTAAAACATTTCCGAGTTCGGGATAGACTTTCGCCTAAGCCCGTATAGCAAACGCACGGGCGACTGTTTTAGACTACCACATATTCTCTCTGTTCTACTATACATTAATTACATTATATATATATATATATATATATATATATATATATATATATATATATATATATATATATATATATATATATATATATATATATATATATATATATATATATATATATATATATATATATATATATATATATATATATATATTATACATATATTTTATACATAAAATGATTTATGAAAATTATTGACATACCATGGGGTGTAGTGTGGCCGCCATAAATAACACAATAATATATTTAGGTTTTTTGAGTTATTTTTTTTCCTCGATTGCTGCCCTTAATATATGGCCGCCCTTGCTTAACCTAAGGAGAAATCCACCACTATATGGAGACATTGATTTATTTGAACAACTAACTGCATGAACTCCATCGGATAAGATTATTTAGGTACCTTCCAAAATCCGGGAAGTGAACAACCGGCAGAATTTATTCGTCAAAAAATTTATTTGCCCATCTAACATGTCAAAATCACCTGTGTTCCAGAAAAAAAAAATAGAGCTTCTCTATAAGATAAACCACTAATGAGATTCACTCTCTTCTTGTTTCATATGGAGGTACCAAACAAATTGATTTTTCAGACAAGTAGATATTTCAATTTTATCAAAAGTGCACGAAGCAATAAATGTGTCCAACATCGTGTTAGTAACCAAAACTTATATCTATTATATTATCAAGTTTAATTGTGACTGTACATCAACTGGGCACGAAATATCAGGATTAATAGATATTTTTGAGTTCCAATCAGAACTTTATAACCGCCTGCTCCAGAAAAACTAATTTTTGCAATTGTGCAAAGGATTAAAGTGCAAAATGTATGCTCCAAGAACCAAAACACATAGACTAAATTGGTGGATTGAAACTTACAGTATCCCAAGAAGGAAATCTCTGTTCTTCATAGGTGGTTTGGTATTCACAAATCTTCCACAAATGATACGAATGCTTTGAGAGTATGTTTAGGATATCCTATAGATAGGCTTCAATTATGTGAACATCTGCAAATTTTTGGTCATACTGGCTGATGTGAGCATATCCAGACAAATTATACTGTCTCAAATTTTCGAACTGGAGAAGAAAATTTTGACGAAAACAAATATTGATAAACTTCGTCTGTCCTACAGAGTTGTCATTCTAAAAGTTGTATTAAATCTTATCCTATAAAACCTTTATGTCCCCAAAATAATCTGGGAACAACCTCGAAAAATTAAAATACTATAATTTGCTGACGCTATCCCAATATACAAAATATTTAAACCTCCAATTCATTTCAACAATGAATTCAACCTATTAAAATGAACTTCATATTGTAGGAGTCGAACTTCTTCTCCCATAAATTGAATTTATCCTCTTTACTATTGTAGACAATGAATGAAAAATCATTAAACCAAAATGTTTAGATATCACCCTTGATTATGAATTGTTTACTAAAACTCATAAACTTAATATAATAAGCAGATATAACAGTTCAATCGTTCTCCAAATATTTTAAGATTTCTCCCGAGAATCTCTTGGGTTCAAATCCTCAAACACTCTCTCGAATTATGTGCCATGAAAACTTTGATCTCGGACATAAAAGATGCAACCTATATAGTTATAACTACAATATTTTTTCAAATGCCCCTTCGATAAATATCCATTCTGGAAACATTTCATTTCAAACATTTCAGAAAGGTCGATAATATTTCCACAAATGTATGCAATCGCCATAAAAAAAAAGATCTTTAGGAAAGGTTCAGAGAGAATTTCAGGACAAAATTCATTTCTGAAAAACAATAAAATTTACAATTATATCATCAAGTTATGCTCTTATCTCTCATCATGATGTTGACGCGATATTTTGTAAGAATTCCAGGAAATTCTTAATTGAAGCATCCATCGATTGTGGTCACCAAACTGAAGGATCATGTACTCTATGAATATTAAAAGAGACTTTATAGTATTCATCAACTGTTGTCGATCAGGCCATATTAACTTTAACAACTCCTTATATAAGAGAAATATTGTGAACGGTCTTCATTGCAGTTGTAATAAAAGCCTCACTCTAAGTTATGTTATTTCTCACTTGTACCACCCTCAAAGTCAAGATCTGATTGAAAAACAATTAAGAAGCATAAGCACTGGACAGCTCTAGTTATAATTCATGTTTCTGTGCTACTCCATGTATAATGTAATAAACCCAAAAATAATCTCACCTGAAACATAAAATTAAGGTAGAAAATATTCTTTAAAAACAAGCTTTTATTCAAATACGCTGAAAAGAAAAAATAAACTTTTACACTAAAACTTTCACTGTTAATTTTGACGTCAATTCAATTTTAACACACTCGACACAATTTATATGTTATAATATAAAAGCTTGTCGCGAGATATAAGTACTCATATTTACTTTCTTAGTTTTAAGATTTTAATGAGCAGCAAGTAAATACGGATACTTATATCTCGCGACAAGCTTTATATTATAACATATAAATTGTGTCAAATGTGTTAAATTTAAAATGACGTTATAAGTTAACAGTAAGGTTTTAGTGTAAAAGTTTTTTTTCTCTTTAGCACATTTAGATAGAGGCTTGTTTCTATAGAATTTTTTTTAGCTCAATTTTTTTTTTCTAGTTATTCTTGGCAAGCCCTTTCAATTGATACCCATATTGTAGGAACGATAAAAAGAAAATTATCCGCCTTTTTGGTTGTGTCACTCTTAGTGACGTTGCATTATTTTTCTAGTTATTCTGGGCAAGCCCTTTTATTTGATACCCATATTCTAGGAGTGCATTAAAATGAATAATTGGTCCGCCATCTTCGCCGATTAAGAATGATGTCACACAGTTAATCATGCATTGTCATCCAAACTAAACGTGTATACAAAATTTAAGCTCAATCGGTTCAGGGCCATTGCCTTAAAATTGAGTTGTAAGATTTCACCCGAACATACAAACATATATACATTGAAAGTTGAATAAAAGCTTTTAATATAAAAAATAAACATTTACAGACCAATCAATCACAATGAATTTCTCTAACTACATTACACATAAGTGAGCCGCTTATGATTCAGTATTTCATAGAGCCTTTTCCATTTCCCTATCCATAACACACTACACTGAAATAATATCGTTAGGAAAATTGAATCAAATAACAATATTTCAGTTATCCACATCAACAGTTAAAAGCAGAGAAAAACTAATTTCTCAATTACTATATTCCATTATAGAAAAAGCAGAAAATAAATACGGGCAACCTCTCTAATAACATCAGCAATTATATTTCCAAATTTATTCTAACAACCTTTTTTTCCAGTGGTTATAACAACAGCAAATTATTATTCAATTCCAAACAAAAACTAATCGGCTTAAATTGTCTGGAATACACAGAATTGAGTCCAATAAATTTCCAACAGCTTATGTCGAACAGACAGGTCAAAATTGCGAATCTATATTCGAAGTCCTTCTCTCCTGATGCGCACTTTTTGAACATATTGAATCTCGAAAACACATAATTACATTAGATAATTCAAAATTTCTCCACAAGTACAATAATGACAATGAATCTGTTAGAAAATTTGAAAATTAGCAAAATTTGTAAAAACCTAGAATTCACCACTCTCAATAATCTAGACACTTTGAAATTGCATATTTGTAGAGACCAGTTGTGTGTATTAAAAATAAGCATTGTGCAATCAGACGAAAGTGTTTCATTTTATTTACATTAAATATTTACCGGTGAAGTAATTTTGGCGAGGAAATTCAACGTTATTATAACATTATAGTTAAGCTAAATAACCTTCACTCTCTTGAAGTCAGGTTGAAGAGCTAAATAAAAAAAAAAGAATATTTATTCTAATATTAAAAATGAAGATTTTCATAATACCAATGTGAAAGCAACTGGTACTTTCTTGTCGAGCTGAAAGAAGAATGCCACTAAGATATTACTGTAACATTAGAAGATAATCAATCAGATTAATATTCTTCCAAAATAAAAATTATTCATGCCAATGCAATTATTTCGGATAGAAAAAGAACAATTTCTTTGAGCGAATATGATATTAGTTATGAATAATCGTGGAAGATATCGCTTGAATCATTTACAAAAAATGCTCCGAGTACACCTCCTCAATACGATCAGAGTGAGGCGGTAATTTAAGCATATAATGTAGAATATGAATACATTTTTAGAATCGCCATATCCCAAGAACAGTAGCCATAATATGGAAACTGTTAGATAACTGTAATCAAAACTTTCGTCTTGCTTTTTTTTGATCCTTTAACGTGCTCTATTTCTGCCTTTCGGCTAATGACACGACAGGAAGTTCTGTCACCTCACTAACCTGGGAAATTTGCCCAACCCTTCCCGTGTCGAGGTAAGGGATCTTTAATGTCTAACACATCTCTTTTAGACAGGACCAACAGCTTCACATCTCCTCTGACAGATGGACACTCAAGCGATTTCTAGAATCCGAAAAATCACACCGACCTTGTGAAGATTGAACCCAGTTAACTCTGGGCAGGGGACGAGCGTCGTGTCCGCCACGGCATCGAGCAGGATTTTGTGTTGCTTATTTTCATGATAAAAGTGTTTACCTGAAAATGCAGGAAACCCATATTAATGACTTTTTGTCGTCAAATTATTTTTAGCGGACATAAAACTGGTAATCTTGATATTTTTTTCATAATTGTGTACCCGCCGCCTACCGCCAGTTTTCAGTTCTATGCGAATATTTGTAAATTAAAACGTTTATTTCAACCGGACATATATTTCGTTCGGAAAACATGAGGGAATTATATTGGGCGTTCTTTAACAACAAAGCTGCTCATAATAACATAACATCCATATGTTTGTTATTCTGTCCTGAATTTTAGTTTTCACATGGTATTTCAAAATGAACCAGTCGATGCTAGATACCCCAGGAATATAGGTTAGATTTTTTCTCGCTGTTTTGTCACTGTTCCTCTCCATTAATTAATTGAGTAAATCTTTCCCGATTTTCATTCATTTTGACAAGAATTCCTTCTTCCCATAATTCCAATGGCAATTGGTTGAATTGATGATGTGTTAACATCGTGTATCAACAAAATCGAAAAATATTTTAAGCCATTCAACATTTAGCATATTTTTCCATTGTGTGATTTTTTTTCTCGAAACATTTTGTAATTTTCAAATTCCAGAAAATATATCATACTTTGCTTAATTTTCTGAATTATAACATACGGAATATCAATATACTTCAAGTTTCTGCTCAAGCCTTTAATAAAACCCATTTCCGAATTTCTCAAATCAACGAATGTACAATTCGTTAACGTCTAATGAATCCTTTTGTACAATAATTGAAAATTAGGAGACAATTAAAATGAGTGGACTCGAGGGTCCTCCATTTATATCGATGATTATATTCTGCAATTAAATTCTAATGGAATACAAAATTAGGTTATGAAATTGAATTCAGATTGAACCACGAACCGCGAATATATATATATATATATATATATATATATATATATATATATATATATATATATATATATATATATATATTCTAAAATAGAATGCATGCAATTTGAAAAATTTTCAAACGAAGATATAACATCAGTTATTAAACACAAAAAATTGGAAATCTCCAGGTGTTAATGGTATTCATAACTTTTGGTTCAAGTAGTTCTCTTGCGTTCATGAAAAATTAGCTGAATATTTTTCATTTTTAATGAAGAACCCCTCAGCTACTCCTTTATATTTCACACAAGGAATTACTTATTTAAAACCGAAAAGTGCTGATACTATTGACCCGTCTCAATGTAGACCGATTACTTGTCTTCCAACAATATATAACATTCTAACTGCATTTATTAACCAAAAAATGTATACACATTTGGAGAATTATAATATTCTTTCCGAAAAACAAAAAGGATGAAGAAAAAAACACCTTGGTACTAAAAAGCAACTTGTAATTGATTCAGTTGCTTTGAATCAAGCTAAAACTAAGAAGAGAAATATTCATACAGCCTTCATTGATTACCAAATGGCTTTTGATAGTTCTCCCCATTCATGGCTTCAAGAAATTTTGGAAATTTATAAAATTGATGAGACACTTCGTCTTTTTCTTGAATTTGTAATGAAAAATTGGAGAACCAATCTTCATTTAAATATTTCAAAACAATCGTTAAAATCCGAAGTAATTCCAATCAAAAGAGGCATTTTTCAAGGTGATTCTTTCAGTGCTCTTTGGTTTTGTCTTTGCCTTAATCCATTATCTCATGAATTAAATGCTACTAGTTTCGGCTTCAAAATAAAGAGTCTATCAACTGAATTCAAATTAAGTCACTTAATTTATTTAGATGATATTAAGTTATGCCGGAACCAGATCTCATTTAAAAAGTCTACTTGAGATTACTTTCAACTATTCCAATGATATTCATATGAAATTTGGGCTTCCAAAATGTAAAAATCTTTCTATTGAAAAGGAAAGATCACCTCTGATTATATAAAGATTTCCAATATCGAAATCGAGCCAATGCATCAAGGAAATACATATAAATATCTTGGATTTGGTCAGGAGAAGACAATCAACCATAGCAGCACTAATGAAAATATTGGTTCATATCACAAAAGACTTAGAATTATCATCAAGAGTCATTTAACAAGTAAAAACATTTTCAGAGCTATCAACTCCTATGCAGTTCCTATTCTTACATCTTCTTTTGGAATTATTAAATGGTCTAAAACTGATCTAAATGAATTACAATGTCAAACGAGGAAAATGCTTTGTAAATATCATAAGTACCACCCAACGTCAGCTGTTCAGAGAGCAATCAACCCTTCCATTCAGCATCCCCAACTTGAAAATCATACAAATAATTCAAGTGGCATATCTTCAGAAAGGTTTTTGAATTCCAGAATGATTAAAGCATTTCATTCAGTTCGGCTCTCCATACAGGATGTCGCTTTCGAAAAATTCAATATCGTCATTTGAAATTATCAACTAAAATTAATTCGAAACTGTTAAAAGTATTGGGGTACGATGTGTTGAGCATCAATTACGAAGAAATAAAGCTGATTTCTGCATTTACACGTCTGACTGGTGTATCAGCTACAACTGTCCATAGAATCGTGAAACATCACAAATTTCACCCCTACAAGGTAAAATTAGTGCATGAAATAAACGAAGATGATCCAGATCGTCGTTTACAGTTTTGTGAAAATCTAAGTGAAAACCTAAACGCTAATCCAAATTTTCTGAATAACATCTGTTTTTCTGATGAAAGCACCTTTATGCTCAGTGGTGAAGTGAAGATCGTCGTTTACAGTTTTGTGAAAATCTAAGTGAAAACCTAAACGCTAATCCAAATTTTCTGAATAACATCTGTCGGGCCATCTAAAATACCTAGACATCTTGGAGGTCGTGGATTAACTGATTTGAATAATCTTCATAGTAAACAGATTTTTCATCTACGTTCCCATTTTCATGATAAACAGAGAACGTCTAAATTACATGATATTGTTGTTGCTTCAATGATGAAAGGGGTTTCGCAAACAAGAAACCAGGTGGGACATAACTCATCTACGACTGAATCTCAATCAGTACACAGAATACTCTTTTTTCCGCCTCACATTTCGAAACAAAGAAACATCGAAAACTATGTTTTTGCAAATTGTAAACTTAATTTTTTCAATTTATTAGATTTGCGGTAAAAAAAACTATATGATTTTCCTCATACATACCCTCCACCTGAAATTTCAAGTTTTCAAAATATGTCGAAAAAACGAATTTTCCGTATCTACCTAAGGTTGGCAAAGGCGGCTCAGATTCCTGCACGTGCATAGACAGTTCCCAGAGTGTAAACAGATAACTGTCCTTTTGTCATTGTATAAGTGATAGATTAAAAGAAAAGGAAATGCGAAACTTCAGTTGTTGTCGAGTTTTCAAAGTTAAATTGAAAAAAAATCAAACGAATTAAACTCTATTTTCCTAAATTCATAATAATTATTCAATGTGCTGACCATTCAGTTCTAGACATAGTTATACTCGACGCATAACATCCTGTGACCTGGCTCGTCTCAGTTCCTTCACATCCAACTGCATGAAAGCATTTTACACTCTATTATGGAAATCATATCGTGAAGACACATGTTCAGAATAATTTTTTTCTTTCAGCGTTCCGCAAAGATAAAAATCCATAGGCGTTAGGTCAGGTGACCTTGGAAGCCAATCCATCTATCTCCAAACATATCAATTAAAATTCGATAATTTCCATTTGTGCGATTAGTTGGCGCTACATCGAATTGGTACCAACACCGCCTTGATTCAGTCACTGATAAAGTGACAACAAAGTCACTTACTACTGTCCTCAGAATACTCATATAAAGTTCACCATTTGAGTTTTCATCAAACACAAAATACGAAAATCTGTTTTCCTTCAAAAGTGCAAAACATTAAAATTAAATTTATTTTGAGGATTTCTTTCCCCTCGTAATATAAGGATTTTGGTTCGACCAAAAATGTGAGTTATTTTGTTTAAAAATCCCCTCATGAGAAAATTCAGCCTCTTCCGTCCAGATAACCCTTTTGAGAAAATCGGGATCCTCTAGTGTTTTGAGAAGAAGGATCTCACACAGTTCCATTCGAAGCTGTGGATCGCCATCTTGTAGAGTTTGGACAAATGAAAATTTATAAATTAGGTTATGAATTTGAATTCAGATTTAGCTGAAAGGCAGAAATGGAGCAGATTAAAGGATCAAAAAAAAGCAAGACGAAAGTTGTTGATTACAGTTATGTACAAAAACAGTTTCCATATTTTCTTTCGAATGGCTACTGTTCTTGGGATATGGCGATTCTGAAAATTTATTCATATTCTACATTATATGCTGAAATTACCGCTTCATTCTGATCGTATTGAGGAGGTGTACTCGGAGCATTTTTTGTAAATGATTCATGCGATATCTTCCACGATTATTCATAACTAATATCATATGAAAGAAATTGTTCTTCTTTTATTCGAAATAATTGCATTGGCATGAATAATTTTTTATTTCGGAAGAAAATCTTCATTTAATACCTGTATATATATATATATATATATATATATATATATATATATATATATATATATATATATATATATATATATATATATATATATATATATATATATATATATATATATATATATATATATATATATATAGGGTTTTACCCCGACGAGTTGCCCATATATCTGTTCATGCAATCAAACTGATTTCATGAAAAATATAAATCCACCACCCAGTAATTAATACCATTGCCAGGCAATGATTATAATAAAACATATCCTGGAGTAATTATATATTAGGATAACGTTAAATGTTATGAGAATATATCAATCTACCAGAATATATACATACTATACCATCATCAGACAATGATATCAATATACCATATATATATATATATATATATATATATATATATATATATATATATATATATATATATATATATATATATATATATATATATATATATATATATATATATATATATATATATATATATATATATATATATATATATATATATATATATATATATATATATATATATATATATATATATATATATATATATATATATATATATATATATATATATATATATATATATATATATATATATATATATATATAAAACCTTTCTATTGAGAAGGAAAGATCACCTCTTATTATATAAAGATTTCCAATATCGAAATCGAGCCAATGCATCAAGGAGATTCATATAAATATCTTGGATTTGGTCGAAATAAGACAATTAACCATAGCAGCACTAATGAAAATATTGGAAATTCATATTACAATAGACTTAGAATTATCATCAAGAGTCATTTAACAAGTAGAAACCTTTTCAGAGCTATCAACTCCTATGCAGTTCCTATTCTTACATCTTCTTTTGGAATTATTAAATGGTCTAAAACTGATCTGAATAAATTACAGTGTCGAACGAGGAGGATGCTTTGTAAATATCACAAACGACATCCCAAGTCAGCTGTTCAGAGAGTTACACTACCTAGATATCTTGGAGGTCGTAGATTAACAGATTTGAATAATCATCATAGTAAAAAGATTTGTCATCTACGTTCCCATTTTCATGATAAACAGAGAACGTCTAAATAGCACGATATTGTTGTTGCTTCAGATTATAATCTTACACCTCTGGACTTGACAATGCAAAAAGTAGATTTTGATATATTTGATGATATTTCTAAAAGAAAGTTGGATGCAGAAGGAATTACACGAAAAGCACCCTAAATAATTGAAAAATGATTATATTGATGAAATCGCATCGAATAAATGGTTAGTTTCTGGAGAATTGTTTGCTGATAGAGAAGGCTTGGCAATTGCGATCCAGGATCAGGTTGTTTTCACGAGGAATTATACAAAACACATCATCAAGCAAAATATAGATGATTCTTGCCGTAGATGTTTTTGCTCTTCAGAAACAGTTTTTTATATATTATCATCTTCCTCATTCCTTGCTTCAGCAGATTATTTAGAAAGGCATAATGCCGTCGCTAATATCATTCATTTCAATCTAGGAATTAAACATGATCTCATTCCCAGAAGAAAAAATGTTACAAATATGAACCTGAGATTATTTGTGAAAATGAAAATATAAACTTTATTTAGATCAAACAATTCTATGTAACAGACCTGTAAAACACACTAGGCCAGATATCATTCTTACTGATAAACAGAATCAAATAACATATATCATTG
This sequence comes from Cryptolaemus montrouzieri, assembly GCA_013387265.2. Lineage (NCBI taxonomy): Eukaryota > Metazoa > Arthropoda > Insecta > Coleoptera > Coccinellidae > Cryptolaemus > Cryptolaemus montrouzieri. The sequence continues at coordinate 73,279,054 of JABFTP020000144.1, read as the reverse complement.
ATATTGCTATACCCGACACACATAATATACAAAATAAATACAATGAAAAATTTCTAAATATATGATGCTTGGCGACGAGATTAATAAAATGTGGAAATGAAAAATATTTATTGTAACGATTATTATTTCTACAACAGGTGTTATTCCACGGAATCTTCACAATAATATTGAGATTTGGGTTTGACGAAAAGTTTTTTGGAACAGTTACAGAAGATAACAGTCACCAAATCTTGTAATATTTTCGTAGGTTTCTTACCGAAAAAAATTATGAGGTAGTGTCATAGGTTTTCTCTTCAGTTTATACTGCTCAGAATCTCATTTCATATTTTATTTATTTCTATATATAAATGTAATATAATTAGCAGACAATTTTATCATATTTATATTTATATATATATATATATATATATATATATATATATATATATATATATATATATATATATATATATATATATATATATATATATATATATATATATATATAGGGTTCAACCCTGGCGAGATGCCCATATATCTGTTCATGCAATCAAACTGATTTCATGAAAAATATAGAACCACCACCCAGTAATTAATACTATTGCCAGGCAATGATTATAATCAAAACCTATCCTGGAATCATTATATATTAGGATAACGTTGAATGTTATGAGAATATATCAATATACTAGAATATATACAAACTATAGCATCATCAGACAATGACATCAATGTACCAACGAGTAGTTTCAGAGGCCTTCTCTCCAGAAAAATCCAGTGTATGGACCTTAGTCAAGTAACACTGAATGTTACTCATTCATAGTTTTTTTGTGTGAAGTGGTGAACGAATAGAATACTGCTCTGAATATAAATATGACATAATTGTCAGTTAATTATATTACATTTATATAAACAAATAAATAAAATATGAAATAAGATTCTGAGCAGTATAAACTAAAAAGAAAACCTATGACTCTACCTCATTATTTTTTTCGGAAAGAAACCTACGGAGAGTATTACAAGATTTGATGACTGTTATCTTCTTCAGACACAAAACCTTAATATTTTTGTGATGATTCCTAGGAATAACACCTGTTGTAGAAATAATAATCGGCAGAATAAATATTTTTTCATTTTCCACATTTTTTAATCTCGTCGTCAAGCATCATATATGTATTTAGAAATTTTTTCATTGTATTTTATCATGTATGTCGGATATAGCAATATCAATTTAATATGTAATTCGATTATGATTATCAGTAAGAATGATATCTGGCCTATTGTATTTTACAGCTCTGTTGGATAGAATTGTTTTATCAAAATAAATTTTATATTTCTCATTTTCACAATATATACGTATATATATATATATATATATATATATATATATATATATAGGCAACTCGTCGGGTAAAACCCTTATATATATATATATATATATATATATATATATATATATATATATATATATATATATATATATATATATATATATATATATATATATATATATATATATATATATATATATATATATATATATATATATATATATATATATATATATATATATATATATATATTTAGTAGATGGTATATGTAATTGTTGTTATGTCATTCATGCGGTCATTTCCTTTTGGACGTTCTTCGATTAAAGCAAATCAATACAAACAGTGCCTCTTGAATTGTTCAAATGTACTATCGATATCTGTGTGTGTACTTTTTTTCAGAGAGCCGTCGGTGTTTCATATCGTTTACAGACTTTATTTGAATTAAATTGTCAAATGCATTCACACAAACGGTAAGTTTTGAACTGTTGTATCAATTATATGTTTATATGTATGTAAACATATTGTATGCATACGGGTGTTTCATTCTGTTGTATCAGATGAAAGCACGTCGATTCAAAAATGAAACGATTATATGATGGAAAAATGCCACGAGCCAGACGAACAAATATAGGTCGGCGAACGCGTAATGCAAATGATGAGGCATTACTACGACTACAGATGATTGCACACAAGCTGATGCATCGCAGCATAAACGTAATGCACAAAATAGTTGTGATGAGACTAACTTTCTAGGTAAAACACCCGGCATGTGTTGTGCTAATAGCAAAGTGAGATTGACAGCATTAGAAACTCCCGAACCATTGTATTCATTTATTTTTGGGACATCTCAAATGTCGAAGCACTTTTTGAGTCATATTCTACAATCCAATTCGTCAATGGCTTCTTTTGGTGCTACTATAATTATTAGAGATGATTTTATGCCGAGGTTCAAGGTATATATTTCAAAAGGATTGTCCTACGTTTATATCAATCTGAATCACAAAATCGTAATAAGTTAATAACACCTTTTGGAGAGCATGCAAGGCGATTCAATGCATCGACAATTGATGAGGATGCAATTAATTCTTGGTGATCAGTTTAAATCCCGTGATATTGCACTTCAGCGCAGAAATGTTCAATTGCAACGTGTTTCGGAACTTTATCGTAGTTGCAATGCATTACAATACCCAATGTTGCATTGGAAAGATGACGATGGCTACCATTGAAGTATTCGATAGTTTTAAAAATTCTGATCCAACTTCTACCAAAAATTGCATATATGTTTCAGAGTCAGGGCCGGATTTCTCATCAGGCTGGTTCATTATTGCCACACCCATCAACTTTTGCAAATGTGAAATGGATCAACGTTGTGCAACTTTTTCGAATACAAGATTGCTGCTACATTATAAGATTTAACTTTATACGTAGCGAAGCACGTACCAGGCCAGTAGTATATATATATATATATATATATATATATATATATATATATATATATATATATATATATATATATATATATATATATATATATATATATATATAGGGATATCCACCGGAGACGGTCCGTTGAAAACTTTTGATTTCGAATTACAATATCGAACTGAAATTTTATACGCAGCCATAACTAGCGATTTCCAATTGAAGCGAAATATTTTCAAAGTGATACCATTTCCGGTTATACCGAAAGTGGGTCATCATTTTGTTATTTCAAATGGCAATCTACCTTTTCTATTATACATCTAGAACCGACATTTGAGCAAAGCATAAAATACCCAAGTTGTTGGCACTTATCTGTCAATGCATTTGACAGATTTAATTATTTTTGTTATAAACTCGATTTTTGAGGAACATTTTAAAAAAATTGAAGCTCGTAGATTTTTTGCACTACAGACACAATTTTTGCTTGCGTGGATAGAAGAAGGATCAAAAAATTTTTTAGCTAGTCGACACATGTCAAATGTTTATTGCGTTGTTTTGTATGATTTTTTTCAAGTTGGCCTTTTTCAAACAGCAATAACTCATTTTTTTCAAATGGCACGTGCCAATTTTTATATCGCCATCAGATGAAGCGTCAAATTTCAGATGGAATTGTTTCAGCATGTACTTTACCCATCTCTTATAGTTCCGAAATAATTTGGGAATATATTGAATTTTGATGATTTTGCAAGAACTAACAGAGAATGCTTTGAAATATTTGAATCAAGTAGCTGAACTGGCTACGCTCACCTAACAGGTGCCTAAAATTAATGTACTTGTCACTTCGTTCATTCGAGTTTGATATTTCAACAAGAATTGTTGGTAATTTGAAGTGAAAAGGATATATTTGATCTCTTTCTAATTCATGGCGAATGTCAAAAAGTGGTGGATAGAACTTGCAGGCAATTCAATAACTAATTTCCAAATTTGGCGCCAATGAGTAAAACAAAATTTCGAAGGATTAGAAGCAATTTTCTGCAATTTGGAGGAACAAAAAACATAGAAACTAGAATAAAGCCAATTGTCGAGGACGACGACAATCAAATTTATACGCTAGCGTATTTTTGTGCCAATCCACATGCGTCCATTACGTCAGCATCAATGGATATTGGATTGAGTTATACTTCCATTCAAAGGATCCTCAAAAAACATTACATGCACCCGTATTCTTTTATCAGACTACAAAAATTGAAACCAACTGACCTTCCCAAGTGGCTAAATTTCTGTGAAAATTTATTGATTCGGCTTCAATAAGATGAGACAATTCTGCAAAAAATTATATGGTCTGATGAATTCAAGTTCAATGAAAGTGGAATAACCAACAGGAGAAATCGTCATTTTTGGGTGACAGAAAATCCACATTTCATTGAGGTTATTGATTTCCAAAATGAATTCAGCGTGAACGTTTTTGCAATTTTAATGAATGATTTAATGGCTTATCACATTTATGAGGAAAATCTTAATGGACAAAGATACCTGGAAATTTTGAGAGGAACATTAGCAAATTTCTTAGATAGATTACCCCTTAACATTCTGAGGGATTGCTACTACCAAATGGATGGTGCACCAGCAAATAAAACACGAGCTGTAGATCGACAGCTAACAGAAATGTTCCAGGATAGATGGTGGGGTAATTAAGGACCAAATTTATGGCCTCCGCGTTCTCCGGACCTGACGCGCCTTGATTTTTATTTATGGGGCAAAATCAAGAGTGAAGTGTATCTTAGTCCTGTAAGAAGTAAAGAAGAGTTACTAGAGCGCATTCATAATGCTTTTCGTAATATTGATCCTGAGGAAACTAGGAGGGCAACTCATCATGTTCGTATACGAGCTGTCAAGTGTATCGAGCAGAATGGGGCCCATATTGAACATTTATTCAGATCGTAGATTAGTTTTCTCCTATGATGTTTGCTATCATTTATTCGTATTAATGTAATTATCTTCGATGATTGGTTTTCGCTTAGTTCCTACTATTTTTATTCATCCGAATTGTAGAAAATTGCTTCTAATGCTTCGAAATTCTATTCTACTCATAGACGGTAAATTTGGAAATTGGTTATTGAATTGCCTGCAATTTGTACCCACTACTTTTTGACATTCTAAAATGAATTAAAAAATGTGTTGTATTTTTTGGATATTTTCAATCTGAAATAACGACCATTTTTGTTGAAATATCAAATTCGAATGAACGAAGTGACAAATACATTAATTTCAGGCACCTGTTAGGTGAGCGTAGCCAGTTCAGCTACTTGATTCAAATATTCTCTGTTAGTTCTTGCAAAATCATCAAAATTCAATATATTCCCAAATTATTTCGGAACTATAAGAGATGGGTATAGTACATGCTTATACAATCCCATCTGAAATTTGACGCTCCATCTGATGGCGCTATAAAAATTGGCACGTGCAATTTGAAAAAATTGAGTTATTGCTGTTTGAAAAAGGCCAAATTGAAAAATCATACAAAACAACGCAATAAACATTTGACATATGTAGACTGCTCCAAAAGTTTTTCGATCCTTCTTCTATCGGCCCAAGCAAAAATTGTGTCTGTAGTGCAAAAGATCTACGAGCTACAATTTTTTTAAATGTTCCTCAAAAATCGAGTTTATAACAAAAATAATTAAATAATTAAATAAGTGCCAACAACTTGGGTACTTTATGCCTTGGTCAAATGTCAGTTCTAGATGTATAATAAAAAAGGTAGATTGCCATTTGAAATCACATAGTGATGACCCACTTCCGGTAAAATCCGAAACGGTATCACTTCGAAAATATTTCACTCCAATTGGAAATCGCTAGTTATGGCCGCGTATGAAATTTCATCTTCATATTGTATTGGGATATCCGGTAGATAATCGTGCTTGCTTTATCATAATTAAATTAAAATCATTATTAAATCTTGTTTCTTCCTCCTTCTACTTGCATATCGTAAAGCTTCCCTCCAAGAGAATGAGAACTTTCGAATGACGAAAGGGGTCCACATTTTCATAGTATATCTGCAACGCAGATATATATGATATCCAAATTTTGATATTATTCAAAACTGTAGATCGTGTTTCAGAAGACGATAAAAATTTACCAAAATCTGAAAGAGCTCGTCAAAGTAATACCACAACTTCGGTAATTTCAATAATTCTAAGATAGCATTTTCGAGAATTTTAGTTGGACCCTTCCTTATGCGCTAGGGGATAAGTACCTCATACACTATTTCCTATTAAAATTCACATCGTTGTTATATTTATAATATTAATGTTCTTGAGAAATTGTATTATATAATTGTATTCATATTTCGGTCCTAGGACCTGACTCAGCTCAGTGAAGATTTTGTGTGATTGGGCGTATTGTGGCCATCGCACTATGAGATGTTTTACTGTTTGATTTATGTCACATACAGCGCACTCAGGCTCGCGGTCTTTCGTAATTATATGTCCATGATTTAGACGTGTGTGACCCAATCTCAATCTTGTGATGATTTCTTCTGATCTCCTATCGCTGGACCATGTAGACCAGAGGTCAGTTGAAAATTTAACTTCACGTAATTTTGAGTTTGAGTGAAACAACCGAGTTTGCCACGCATGATTCACTGCACTCTTTATAACGTTTTTACACTTATCCTTTATTAGAGGGTCGGAGGCCGTCACTGCTTCACGCGCGTATTTGTCCGCTTCTTCATTGCCTTTTACTCTTGTATGTGATGGTACCCAGACAAGCACTATTTTTCCTTTCCATTTTTGTGTATCGAATTGTCTGTTGTTATGGAGGCGCCTACTCCCTCCACCGTTTTGAAAACATCAGTGTATGGACACGTGAAATTTTCAAAATTGTCTAATATTGATTCAAACTTTTGTATAATAGTAGTTTGTTGATTATTTATCCAGCTCCATCAGTGCTATTATTGTTTCTGATGTTTTGAAGACCCAAGGAGGTGCAGGGTTAAAATTTAGAGGAAGGCAAGGGAAAAGAATCATGTTTAGGGATATGATAATGATACTCTGTGGAAAAATGGTTTGCTGGTTTTTTTGTTCGTTCCTTATTTGTCAACGTTGTGATGAATTTTGCATCATCTTTTTTGTTGTACGTATGGTTCTGAGGGTTTATTACAATTTTTAGATCGTAGTTTAGTTGGAAGTATGTTCTTCTATCGTATAGCAATAGTTTGCTTGCTTTGCAATATAGGCTTTCTATAGGGGTTGTTCTAAGTGAGCCTAATAGTATTCGACGTGCGGTGTTCTGTATTGGGTCAAGAGGATTCGAAACCGATTAGTTGGCAGAGGAGCAGGGTATAGCTTAGAAGTCTAATTCCGATTTAATTAACGTTTTGTATATTGAGCATGATTTTTTAGTCCGAACACCAGCTTTGATTGAACAGAGTTTTTAAAACATTGAGTTTTGTGTATCACCTACTTACTAATCATATTTTTCTTTCATGTTAATCGTTGGTCAAAACTCATTCCTGGAAAGACGATATGTATTTTTCATGGAAATTTAATAAGATATATAGTAGGCGAAAGGATGTATATTTGTTCATTTTAAACAGTGAATGATGAAAGGTTGTGATGCTATTAGCATTACCGCATGGACTAACTGTTCGCTTTTCTTATATTCTATTTTGTCACGTGATTTAGCATGGGCTTATTCATTTTCTATTATTATTGGGTCGTGATCACTTTTGTAGGTGTATTGAACTCTGTGCCATGTTAGAAAATGATATAGGTTAATACCGTATATGTTTAGGTCCAATGGTGTTGCATTTCAAGTTAAACTGTTGATTCTGGTTGGGCATTTATAATTTAGAAAGAATAATTTATATACATCTAGGGCTTTTTCGAAATTTCCTCTCTTAATTCGTAATATTTTAATCCGTACATGCGATTATATGCATTAAAATTTCCTAAAATAATTCTGGGAGGCGGAATTTGTTCTATTAGGTTGTACAGTTCGGTATTTGTTGTTGTATCGCGTGGAGGAAAGTTAATACTACAGATCGTAATTTTGTTTTTCCCATTATTTTAAACGCAATAGCTTCAATATTTTCTGTGATTTGTGTACTTTGGGCATCGAGTTGTTTGCTGAGGGTGAATACGCCACTACTTGGAATGTTTTGATTTGAACGGATTCTATTGTAATGATGATATATTTTAAGGCAAAGTTAGCATTCATTTGTTCAATATTGTTTCCTGTTAGTATATAATATCCGGTTTATGTTGTGTTATTATAATTGAGTTATTATATAAAAATCGTTTAAATTCCACTGAAGTAATTTATTCAAAGCAATTCTTAATTTCGTGAGTGTTTTTTGCAATTTAGCTTTTCTCAATTGTATTTCTCTTTTATGTATGTGCGAGTTTATCAGAGTTAATAAGTTTATCTAGTAATGCGGGAAGATTTTCCTTGTGGTTATGAACGACACTTTAGAGGTCTAGTGAGTCTCTCACGTTTTGGTGGCCCTTATTCAATTGAAATCTAAAATAAATTGTGTTTTATGCTGAGAAACAATGTTTTCTGCTGACTCCTCCTATTATAATGTCAGCTAGTTTCATAAATTGAAGTTTCATTGTTCTCGTTCGACACAGGTGCCAAAAGACTTACGTCAATTGATCTTTTTATACTATGATAGGTATTTGTCTTTTTAACATTTTCTTTCTATTGATTATATTCTGCCTGACCTTGGGTATTGACGGTGGTTGTGTAAGGTAACTGAGTGGATGTTGTTTTGGATGTTTATATTTGAAAGGGTGCCAGAGTGATGGAGGTTAAAGTCATCGTATAATCAGAAACCGAATAGATGTATAAAGAATCTTCATCTGTCGATCTGGTTTTTGGAGCCATCAGTGTAGTATTTGAGGTATTGTTGTAGGTGTTCTCCAGAGAATCATTGTATTTGGAAATCACTCCGAATAAAATCTCCTATAACGAATGACATCTCAAGATGCTTGACCAAATATCAACATCATCTGCAAATTGTTCAAAGGTTTACTACTCTTTCGCAATTATCTTGTAGATTCAATAAAAAAGCTGAATCAAAGTATGTATTTATGCGCTGTCGAAAATTTAAGCGAAATCAGGGAGGAGTTTTCTTTTTCAACCTTTAATATAGTCTATCTAGTCTGATTGTTTATAGTATCTTATGACAGATACACACGTACAGGTAGAAATGACATATCCACCTCTCGAGATAAACTGAAAAGTCAACCTTGCAATATAGAGGAAGAATTTTCGTAACTGTCAATTAGCCTATCCCGCTTCAGGAAGTTCAAGCAAGTCGAAGCCTCCAAAACATCAGAATAAGCAGCTGATTTTGGGAAAAACCTACGTTGTTGTACTTCGACCCTCTCACAGTCTTAGAAGATCAAAGGACTCCTCGAATATAAAAATAGAAAAGTTTACTTGTGTAGATGTCCACCAACCTCCAAGAATTTTTCATATTGAACTTTGGAAGGACACGTTTCAGGTATTAATTTCCTGAGAGCTTGAGGTGAGATTAATATTGAAGACTTTATATTAACGTATTACTGTCCAGTTGATATCTCAGAGTTACAGTCGACCTGTCTAGAATAGAGACCGATGGCTTAAAGGTGATATCTTTTTTTTCAATCATTATGGGTGATAAGTGCTAGTGGTGCTTTACTCTGTGAGCATATGCTGCTTCGCTAATTTTTGGAAATTAATATTTTTCCTTTAATTTTGGGGATGAATATCTCAGTAGATGTGAGTTATAGAAAAATGTGTTATATTAGTTGTGGCGTGTTTTGAACCAGTTATATCAGATTCCGGGAGACAGGTATCTTGTTCATAGATGTCTTGTAATACCATATACAACTTTTTGGTGTTACATTATAAGTAGAATAGAGTTCTATGAAATGCCTTAATTCTCTAGCGTGATAATATCTCGTATTCTTGAAATTCTCCACAAACTAAAACGATATTTGTGTTGTACTATATTATTTCAATTATATCAAAGTATCCAATACGAAAATCTGTATTATTCAGGAAAGTCAATGAATCCCTTCAATTTTGAATCCCGAAATCTACGGAGTGCCTATTCTTTACACTTTTTAGTACTTTTTATAATGAAATAAGAATTTTCCCCACAACCTTTTGTCACTTATTCAATTGTACCCAAAAAAATTAGTTTCTCAGATTCGATAGTTTGTTATTGTTGGGACGACGATGCATTCAGCCTCGTCGTTAATTAATGTTACTATATATATTTCGAGTAAACATTGCAGGAAACTCTTCATTGTCGTATCATAATATACCATTTTGTTTATTGAGTGGTTGTGCCTTGGAATAGCACGTGGCATCTCACATATTCTCAGGATTATTCCAATTCAGTGAACACGTTCGGACATTTCCTCGAAATGAAAATAAACCAATAAGGTAGATTACTGTATCAGTTCAAATAGTTCATTGACTCCGCCTTTACTACGTGATAGTTAATCATGATGATAATAGAAAATTAAACTATGTATTATACCATGACAAGAGATTTTTCGAAAATCAGGATTTCAATTTCAATCTCTCGACCATCTTCAGCCGACTAGTATTGAACAATCAGGATTGCAATTTCGGTCCTTCGACCAGTTCACAACAAGTATTGAAGTAAAGTTTAAAATGTATACATATATAAACAGGTAGATACAAAATTAATAAGGATGCGAAAACAAGAGGTAATGAACTAATTATGAAGCCGGGCCATACTGGTCTTTCAGAAGATTATCTCTATGCGAGGTTTGTTAGAGTTTGAAAATTTCAATGGATTTCAAGAAATCTAACTTTCGTCACTTCTATGAATAGTTTGGAGTTGATCTTTGGATGGAAAATGATGGCCATTTTCAATACAATGTGTAGCGAAAGTAAATTCGTTGGTTCTCTTGTTATTGTAATCCGATTGATGCTCTTTGTATCTATTGTCTGATCAATATAGACGCCCTCACAATCCATACAGGACAACTTGTAGTATTGTCCAATTTGTCAGTTTTATCCATATAATAAGAAATTCCTGGTATAGTTTCATATGGGTCTTGAAAGCTATTTTTCTATTTTGTTTTTGAATGACAATTGCTATCTATCTCTTCGCAAATGAGTCCAAAATACAGTCAAAACTTTTGACAGATTTAATTATTTTTGTTATTAACTCGATTTTTGAGGAACATTCAAAAAATTTTTAGCTCGTAGATCTCTTGCACTACGGACACATATTTTGCTTGGGTGGATAGAAAAAGAATCAAGGTATTTTTTAAGCATTCTACACATGTCAAATGTTTATTGCTTTGTTTTGTATGATTTTTTCAATTTGGCCTTTTTCAAACAGCAATAACTCAATTTTTTTCAAATTGCAAGTGCCAATTTTTATATCGCCATCAGATGGAGCGTCAAATTTCAGATGGAATTGTATCAGCATATACTATACTCATCTCTTATAGTTCCGAAATAATTTGGGAATATATTGAATTCTGATGATTTTGGAAGAACTAACAGAGAATGCTTCGAAATATTTGTATCAAGTAGCTGAACTGGCTACGCTCACCTGACAAGTGCCTGAAATTAATGTACTTATCACTTCGTTCATACGAATTTGATATTTCAAGAAGAATTGTCGTTATTTCAGATTGAAAATATCCAAAAAATACAACACATTTGGAATAAAACCACAGGTTATTCAAACAAAGATCTATTTAATCTTTTTTTAATTCATTTTAGAATGTCAAAAAGTTCTGGGTAGAAATTGCAGACAATTCAATAACCAATTTCCAGATTTACCGTCTATGAGTAGAATAAAATTTCGAAGCATTAGAAGCAATTTTCTACAATTCGGATGAATAAAACTTGTAGGAACTAAGCGAAAACCAATTATCGAAGATAATTACATTAATACGAATAAATGATGGCAAACATCATAGAAGAAAACTAATTTACGATCTGAAGAAATGTTCAATATGGGCCCCATTTTGCTCGATACACTTGACAGCTCGTATACGAACATGATGATTTGCCCTCCTAGTTTCCTCAGGATCAATATTACGAAAAGCATTATGAATGCGCTCAAGTAACGCTCCTTTACTTCTTACAGGAATTAGATACACTTCCCTCTTGATTTTTCCCCATAAATAAAAATCAAGGGGCGTCAGATCCAGAGAACGCGGAGGCCATAAATTTGGTCTTGAATACCCCACCATCTATCCTCGAACATTTCTGTTAGCTGCCGATCTATGGCTCGTGTTTTATGAGCTGCTGCACCATCCATTTGGTAATAGCAACCCCTCAAAATGTTAAGGGGTAATCCATCTAAAAAGTTTGCTAATGTTCCTCTCAAAATTTCCAGGTATCTTTGTCCATTCAGATTTTCCTCGTAAATGTGATAAGCCAACAAATCATTCATTAAAATTGCAAAAACGTTCACGCGAATTTATTTTGGGAATCAATAACGTCAATGAAATCTGGATTTTCTGTGGCCCAAAAATGTCGATTTCTCCTGTTGGTTATTCCTTTTTCATTGAACTTGGCTTCATCAGACCATATAATTTTTTGCAGAACTTATAAATTTTCACAGAAATTTAGCCGCTTGGAAAGGTCACTTGGTTTCAATTGTTGTAGTCTGATAAAAGAATACGGGTGCATGTTATGTTTCTTAAGAATCCTTTGAATGGAAGTATAACTCAATCCAATATCCATTGATGCTGACTTAATGGACGCATGTGGATTGGCACGAACATACGCTAGCGTATTAATTTGATGGTCGTCGTCCTCGAGAATTGGTTTTCTTCTAGTTTCTATGTAATTTGTTCCTCCAAATTGCAGAAAATTGCTTCTAATCCTTCGAAATTTTGTTTTACTCATAGGCGCCAAATTTTGAAATTGGTTATTGAATTGCCTGCAAGTTCAATCCACCACTTTTTGGCATTCGCCATGAATTAGAAAGAGATTAAAAATATTCTCGTTTGAATAATCAGCCAATTTATTATCAATCTGTTGTTTTTCAAAAATTTTCACTTCAAATTATCAACAATTCTTTTTGAAATATCAAATTCGAATGACCGAAGTGACAAGTACATTAATTTTAGGCACCTGTCAGGTGAGCGTAGCCAGTTCAGCTACTTGATTCAAATATTTCAAAGCATTCTCTGTTAGTTCTTGCAAAATCATCCAAATTCAATATATTCCCAAATTATTACGGAAGTATAAGAGATGGGTATAGTACATGCTGATACAATTCCATCTGAAATTTGACGCTTCATCTGATGGCGATATAAAAATTGGCACGTGCCATTTGAAAAAAATTAGTTATTGGTGTTTGAAAAAGGCCAAATTGAAAAAAATCATACAAAACAACGCAATGACATTTGACATGTGTAGACTGCTTAACAAATTCCTTGATCCTTCTTCTATCCACCCAAGCCAAAATTGTGTCTGTCGTGCAAAAGATCTACGAGCTACAATTTTCTTAAATGTTCCTCAAAAATCGAGTTTATAACAAAAATAATTAAATCTGTCAAAAGTTTTGACAGAAGAACGGTTACAGTCCAACTATGATTAAAAACATGATTTCACTCAAGAAATTTCGAAAAGCAATCGAGGAAGTATTTCCAAGTATCAAAAGTTCTAACACAAATTACAACGGCTTAACTTATATTGATAATCCTAGTCTAAAATTAAAATCATTCCTCTCGCATTATAATTTCAATAAAGCATTCCGAACTGATAATTCTTTAGGCCGACATATCAAAATCTGCAAATTTAAATTGATAAAGGTAATAAATCTGGTGTTTATAAACTGTCTTGCGGGATTGTAATAAAATTTATATTGGTAGAACTTTCAGAAATTTCAAAGTTAGATTATCGGAGCACAAACTTAGTTTCAATTATCATAAATCAGATTCCCATTATTCTAATCACTTACTCGAAGAAAACAATAACTTTAATGATAATTTCAAAATTTTACACAATGAAAATAATAGGCAAAAAATCAATTTATTGGAAATTTTAGAGATCAACAAAGAGAAGAATTCAGGTAGGTTACTTAATAGTCAATTAGATTTAAATCCTTCTCCTTTACTCAATCTTTTCAATTCATAAAGTAAGCAACTCCGATTGGTTTTCCACCATACCCCTTGTATTTGTACCTATTGTAATATTAAGTAGAAAATAAGACTAATATGTAAGTAGTAACTCTGTTCATTAGTTTGTATCTATCTGATGAAGCCACAGTGTAGTGAAACCGGTCATAGTTTTGTTAATATAATGAAAATCTAAATACTTTAGTTTTATTTCATTAAAAATAAGCATGAATCAGATTACAACAACCAGAAAACCGACGATACTACTTTCGCTTCACATTGTATCGAAAATGGCCACTATTTTCCATCTATGAATCAACTTCGAGTTATTCACAGAATACCTAAGGGACCAAAATAAGATTTCTTGGAATATATCGAAATCTTCAAACTTCAACAAACTCCCCATAGAGATAATCTAACCTAACCTAAATAATTCCTGCTTTTATTATCATAATTAGTTTACAAATCACCTCTTGTTAGCACCATTATTAATTGGTAATTAATATGTACATGTATACATTTTCAACTTCACTTCAATACTTGTTGTGAGCTGGTCGAAAACCCGAAATTGCAATCCTGATTTTCAATTAATCTCTCAACAGAGAGGGAATTTTTTTATTGAGTTTTTAATATTTTTCCAAGGATAAATGCGTTTTTACTTCAAAATTGGCAAGCAAGAACAAGGTGGAAGTGGTTATGCTTCAGGAGACTCACACTCCGCGAAAAAGGAAATATCACAGGTTATGTACTTTTTGACTATCTCCTTAGTCCTATTTATGGCCTTGCTTGCTATGTGAAATCTTCATCATTTTCTCAGATTCAAGTGAGTTTAGACATATAAGAGTAAGGTATATTGGTTGAGACATTTTTCTGCTAGTTTTCTTTTTCCATTGTTACAAATTTCTCCTGCCCCAAACCCTTCTTTGTCTTCTGGAGATCATGGAGTGCAAGATAAGAACAATAGAAAAATTTTTGGTACTCTTTTTGTACACACCACACTAACACAACATAAACAGACAAGCTATTGCTAGTGCAATAGCGACAGGGAAACGAGTTTTCTCCACAGGTTTTTCACTCGTTTATTGAATCATACGCAAGATAGTATGGTTTCCCTGTTACATTTCCTGTGCTCATACTTTAGGGGCAATCGTAGGAGTCATGATGCGAGTTTAGATGCCAGATTAAGGTACAGGCATGGTCTGTTTTTTCCGCTAGTATTCTATTCATTCGCTTGTTTTTCACGATTGTGTTTTTTCTTACACACACCAAAATTATAGATATAAGCATTCATTGTAAATACAATTATTCGAATTTTTGTAAATCCTCTCTTGATAGTATAATACATAGTTTAATTTCTTATTATCACTGTATCAGTTGATTATAATCATCGGAATCATCTGTAACTTATCATCGAAAAAAGTGTCCTATGAAAGAAAGATTTTTGAATAGCAAAACATATCATTAATAAACCATAAGTTCTAGGTTGAGGTTCATTAAGGATTAGATTGTAGGACATATGATTTGAGGCTTGAAAAACTGCTATATTATTCTACTGACGACAACGCTGTCGGCTATGACAATCTAGATTATCTATACTATTATGTTATATTCAGAAAACATGTAGAATAATACAACCTCTATAAATATGCAAGTCCCCTGACCATGCCGAACGGGGGCATATTGAATAATCTGTACTGTTATTATACATTGCGCTAGGTGAATTAGTAATGACGGTTGATCGAAAGAATCCCTCGTACATAGCACAACGTTATACCCCAGCATTCATCAAAATAAGTCCTTTTTTTTTCTTATCGATATCTCATATAGTTATCCTCGTATAAGTGATTTATTTTCGGTGTACTTACCAGAAGACTGGTAATGTTGCTTTTTATTTACCCTCCCAGTTATATTCATCCTTTGATGAACAATCTTCGGTACCTAGATTCATAATAACCATTGTGGCGTTTATAAGATGTTCCAGTTCCCACATTTTATTTTCTTTCTTAATCACGTGGGCTATGTAATTTGTCAAGTTGTCGGCTGTCACATTTTTCAGTGCGTTTTTTAAAAGCACTTCACGACCCTTCAGCCTTAACTCTGTATTATTCATGTCTACTTCACCCTTTACTTTCGCCCAAATCAGTTCAATTGGGTTCAATTCGCAAAAGTAAGAAAGAGAACGGAGAAATTTAACTTCTCGGTTCTTTGCCATTTCGTCAGTCTTATACTTTTAATAAAATTGTTTGGGAAGATTGGTGATTTAATGGAGCTCTTTTTGGCCCATATTTTCTTCGTATTGAATGTTCTTTTCTAACAACCACCAAATGATATCTAAACCACCACCCTGATTCCATAAAAAATACCTATGATTTCGAATTAATCATACGAAAAATATAGCAAATGAAGACTGTGTCAATATAGACTCCAGGGAATTGTGGATTAAAGTACACAGACATATAAGCAAGCAAAAGACTTGACTAAATTCTGCGGAAAGAGATGCAACAACTCTGTCCACCGAAAGTCAAATATATTTTTCGAAAGATCATTTTAAAGGAAGTACTATAAATGAATTCATATATCACAGTTGAAATTTTAAACATATCAAAGTTATGTGAATATCATAGAATTGTTATTATAATATTCACCTTTTTCTTGGTAGATAAAGTGGACGTTAGACGTATATACACAATACATATGACTTCACAAATATGGGGGATTATGCTTGCGCAGTGACAAAGAAAAAAACATTTAAATTAAATTTCTGAAGTAATTTTATGCCTTAATATAGTCAAATCGATTTGTATTAGCTTCTTATGTCCAATACACAATATTTGTATGAATTTTGATATGGGTCAACCAGCCCATTAATACTGGCGACAATTTCATTTTCCTCAAACTAATGCAGGCTAATATACTACACGTCAACCAGCCCACACAGTGCCAGCGCAAAGTTCTAAATTGTGTACACATGAATGCTCATGGAAAATCCGATAATTGTTGAGTTTAATCTCTTACCTTTGATGGCCTTGGAATTTTAGTATGTTGCAGAGGGGATTACGATGATTAATTTTATATACCTATATATGTTGGGAGCAGTAAACATTCCTTCGATATCGGTTTCCTGCATCACCAGGGAAGAACAGAAGCCTCACCTTCTACAGCATTTGGGGTATTCAGACAACCTCTACGAGGTCCCACCAGCCCTTATGTATTAAGTTAGGTTTCGCTATCCATATGTCCTAGTGTACTCATCCAGTACGCCATTCTCTAGCTTTCTTGTCTAGCTTGCGGTCACATTCTCTGGAAAATATTTCTATTGAGAAGGTTCTTCTCCTCCTCCCCCACCCTTTCTTCTCTTCTACATATGTTACCTTTGATGACGAATCTAATGCAGCTGTGCAGCGACAGGAAGTTATATTAGGTTAGAATTCACTATGCAAAAAATTTTGCCTTTCTAGAATATTTTTCCAAAATGCTTGAAAATCTATTTGATCAACAAATCTTTTCTCCTCCAAATATGACAAATATCCATCATCATAAATAATTATCTGAGATAATTTCAAATGCATTCTTCTGGGGACATTTTCGGATGAAGAGGTTTTTCATGTTAATGCTCTATTGAAGAGGATATCCCTGGTTATTCCCACTTCATCGCTCCGTATAATATTTCTAGATCCCTCGTACATAGCACAACGTTATACCCGAGCAGTCATCAAAATATGTCCTTTTTTTTCTTATCGATATCTGATATAGTTATCCTCGTATAAGTGATTTATTTTCGGTGTACTTACCAGAAGAATGGTTATGTTGCTTTTTATTTACCCTCCCAGTTATCTTCATCCTGATCTTAAAGAGATCTTTCATGTTAATGGTCTGTTGAAAAGGATATCTGGTTATTCCCACTTCATCGGTCCGTATAATATTTGTAGGAATGTTTCCTTCTTCATCGCATTTCTCAGAAAACCATTTACAAAATTCAATTTCCGATATATATATATATATATATATATATATATATATATATATATATATATATATATATATATATATATATATATATATATATATAATAAAATATATATATATAAAGGGTGTCCGTGTATGTCCGTCGATTTAGGCCTATATGAAAAGTTTATTCGTTACCTCTAAAGGTCACCAAATCCAAAGATTTTCTCCTTATTTTTCAAATAACTTAAGAACGACTCGATCGATAGAAACCATATTTGGTATACGTAATCTCCTGTGTTATTCACGTTTTTTAGTGGTCCACTCAATGACCTTGACGTTTTACATATTTAATAATATGAAAACAGGTTGGCCAGTTGGAAACTAAATAGGAAAAAACAAATCATTTCAGAATAATGATACTACGGTCGTTGCTGTGCGTTGTTGGTCATCCAAACTCCTGGGCTTGAAGCAGCCTTTCTCGCGGAGGCGCCTCTACAGATTTCCAAGCGTTTGATGGTTCGGCAGTATTCGATCTGGAAATCTTTCAGCATATACTCTCGCGTTTTCAGGTACATTGCCTTGACAAAATCCGTACATCATAACCATATCAACCATCTCAGAGTTGCTGTACATCTCTGTGCCTAATAGTGATGAAAAAAAACCACCAAAATACCTAGTTAAGAACTTAAGGAACCACTGTTGTGTCAACAATTGGTTGCCAAGCCTAATAAAATGACAATCTGCCAGACCTCAGAAATAAATTCAATGCCAACATGGTCAAATGTGATATTTTTGACTTGCTAGGTGGTTGAAGAAATTAAATCATGAAATTAAAGAACTGTTTTTTGTGATTGAACTACTCATCATATCAACATTTCTTAGGAAACAAAAAAGATTGATAATTAGCCTAGCTACTCAATGTCTAAAACAGTTTTGTTCAAACGTAGACAGTTGAAAAATTATGATTGATTAAAAACACGTTCGAGTTTTTAGGGACACTTGTAAAATGCAAGGTCATTGATTGGATCACTAAGAAACGTGAATAATGCATCCGATTGCGCATACCAAATATGGTATCTATCTATCGAATTCTAGAATTATTTAAGGAATGGGAAAAAAACTTTTGGATTTGGCAACCTCTAGCGGCCAGACGAAGAAACTTTTCATATAGGTTAGATTTGGCCTAAATCGACTTATCTCGAGCTGAAGAATTTGTGGTATAACGTTGTACACGCAATTCACGGACACCCTATATAAATAATATATATATATATATATATATATATATATATATATATATGACTCCCGAATCCAAGAATTTTCTGAAGACCAAAAATGAAGACTGAAGCGATAAACAACAATAAATGTATAGTGTCACTAGATCCTTAACAACTTGGAGCTCAACGGTAGAAAGTCATAAAATTTTGATATACCTTCATATCCCATAAACTTGTTAAGGGAGAATTAACTTGATACATATTTACTCTACTTTGATGCAATTGCTTCAGTATTAATGTTGAACTGAAGTGAAATATAGCTGAGTAGGAAAATTTCTCTAATTTGAGGATTTTTCTGACGATTAAATTCAATTATTTACATGCATTTGAAATTTTCTATTATTTTTCTCGGGGTTGTTATCAACAAATATATTTATAAGAATATTTTTTATTTCTGAAATGAGCACCCGCTAGCTGGTTATATTTAAAGCATAACATTTATAATAGAAAAATCTATTAAACAATAAATTACATATATTACAAGAGGTATTTGAATACCCTATATTATTTTGTCACTATTTTAAGACCTTGGTGAATCCTATTAGAACCTATATAAATTCTTAATTCTTGATATTTATTAGAGAAGTACTTGGATGCACTTAGCTCTGTACTGGACAGATAACATCAATAAAATTCTATTTTCTTTCAACGAATCAAATTTTCACTTAAATGTTTGATTTTATGCCAATGATTTTAATATACAAACGAATCATATAATCTGGTCTTACAATTAATACAATTAAGAAAATTTGTGGTGAGTTAGATAGATATAAAAATGATGACAAAATTTTATAATTTCATCACATGAGGAGAAAACCTAAAAAATAATATCAGAGGATTTGGCAACTGCTCTGTTCTGAAAAAGTTACTTTTTATCTTCTGTTTAATCTCATTGACTAGTGCAATATACTTTCGTTTTATGTCTTTCGTAGACTGTCAGTGTCAAAAATTAGAGTACCCATTGATGAATGCTTGATTTTTTTTGCATCAACCGGTACATACAATATCTAGACTATTTTATACTTGAATTATTTACTCATATTTGTGATGTTCTGGTCTTCTGGGAATGAGTTCTTATTTTTAGACTAAATATTAATAATATTTGAAGCATTATATCACCCAAAGTTAGTCGCTACATCCTCAGGAGAGGATAAAGAATGAAGAGAGATCACCCAAAAGCTATGGAGGGTTGAGTATCCGATAGATTGATTAAACATGAACAGTTTATATGAAGAAGAAAAACATCTAACTTCCAAATAAATTTCTTACATTTCTTTGAATTTTTTTTTTCGTTAAATAACAAATTTTTCTTTTTCTGCACTCATTTCTATAAATTTTTCATGTGATTTCCTAATTGAACAGCGATTTCTGCAACGTTTGAGATAAGAGTATAGAGAGCCCCTCTTCATCCGAATGAAATGAAGTGAGCTCTCCATTATTCTCCTCTAATTTGAACATAGCTTTTAGAGCGGATTACTCTTTAGTTTTACTTTTTTTTACTTTTATATTAAAAACTGTAAACGTACAATTCATAGATCAAATACATCGCGTGTTCATAAACTCTGTAGTGGTAGTTCCGATAAAATTTATATAGATAGAACTCTTAGAAATTATTTCAACATAAGGATATCTGAGCATAAACGGAATTTCAAAAAACAAAATCATCTTCTAGAAGAAAACCAAATCTTTCATAAAAATTTCAGTATTGAAACGCGTCATTGTTTTATTTAATTAAAAAATTGTATACAAATATGCTTACGAAAAGAACAGATTGAATATCATGTCCTCCAATATTGGATGACCAACTGCACAAAGTCCCATCAATAAATGGGAACTAAACAACTCAAATCGTATAAGTTCTCTACACTCGATGTTCGTATTCGGAAGGGCAAATATACGTAGTCATATTGTTTGCATCCAAAATTCACAACCGTGTCGAATAGGTTTTAGAGTGACTTATAACATGAATATATTTCGCATATAAAACACGATAACTAATTCAGGTACCACCTGACCTGAAAATAATCTCATAAGAAGTCTGAATCAATATTTTTGAGAATGAAAAAGGTTTCAAGATTGCGGAGAAAACTTGCTCATTTATTGATTCATATAATTTTTGATCTATTTTCTCTCTACTGTAAATGCTTTCTATCTAACACAGCCATGCCCTCTGACAGATAACGAAATATATCAAGTTCTTAGATTTATCAAATTCTATTCTAAATTCTATTACTGGTTTCATTCCTTCTGAGAGTAAAAATATTTTAACACCTGAAACAAATCAGCTCGTTCTTTCCAAATATGCCTTCAAAGCTCCAGTTCTCTTGATGATTCCGTAAAACTTACTGTCTTCATTTTTAGCAAGAACTAAAGGACTATCGTATTCTATCACCTCCCCTTGATCCATCACAATAACTTTATCACAGTCTAAAATGGTCTCCATGCGATGCGCTATAATTAAAAGCGTACAATCTTTGAAGATCTCCTTAATTTTCGTATTTATTTCTTTCTCCGTTTCTTTATCCATATTTGCAGTAGCCTCATCAAGGACAACAATTTTGTTTTTTCTGATTACAGCACGAGCAATTGAGATCAGTTGTTTTTCACCTAAACTAAAACCACAAGTTTTTGGGTCGATTTCGGTCTCTAAATTTGTTACTGTTCCTTTCAAATGAACTGTTTCGAGGGAGTCCCAGATTTCTTGGTCAGTATATTTGTTAGTAGGGTCGATGTTTGAACGTATTGTGCCTGAGAAGATAACTGGCTCTTGTGGAATTATGGAGATACCTTGGCGCAGTACGTCTAGAGGAACATCCGCTATGTTCGTTTCATCGATTGAAATGTCTCCGTTTACGTTATAAAAACGATATAATGCAACAATAATAGAGGACTTTCCAGCTCCTGTTCTGCCCACAACACCCACCTTTTCGTTAGGAATAATCTGAAGGTTGATATTTTTCAGAACAGGCTCTGAATTTAGAGGATAAGTCAAGTCAACTTTTTCGAATGCTATGGAACCTTTGCTAGGCCAATCTTTCACGTTGTTTCCATTTTTGTCTTCTTGAGGTTCATCTATATATTCAAGAACTCGTTCTACGCAGGTCATTGTACTCTCCAATTGAATTAGGTTTCTAACACCCCACTGGAGTTGCATTCCCAAAGCAACTGCGGTTGTTAACGATAATCCAACATCTCCAGCAGAGAATTCTGTAAGGAAAAAAATTGAAATCATTAATAATACTATATATGGAACTTTCGCTTAACACTTGGTGAAACATAATGAATGAATAATTGATTAAAATACTTGGCGATGTTTCACGAGAATATATTAAAATACTTGACATATGTTTTGGATTACCTGCCCATTATCAAGAAAAATACAAAACTGAAAAATATTCAGATTGAATGGTTGTACTTAAATATACCGGCATTTACATAAACCGAATTCTGTATGCCGATTACAAATTTGCTGGTTTTGACTAGGAGCGGACGTGATTTCCATCATCTCTAAAATATCTAAGTTCTTCGTTTATGACTTGGATGCAAGAGCTCAATTTCACGAAATCTATCAAATAAAATTCATCCATACAATGGTCAGAAAGCCTAGAAGGATTTTTGTTTAGAAGAATACATCTTTTTTGTTCTTCGATTCTTTTCTCGATACATCTTTCGGTTTGCCCTGCATAGAAAGTCTCGCATTCACTGCAGTGTATTATTATCTTCATTATTAACTAACATGGAACTCAAATTATTTTATTACTACTTATAGTGTTAATATTATTTTTATGAAATCTATTACATATCTTGTTGCTAATATTAGGAATATAATTAATTGGAAATTTTCTATTCGATTTCTCATTATGCAGAAGTGAAATGCTCTGCAATGAAAGTTTATGTTGTTTTGTTTTAAGATGTCAAGTAAATTCGGTTAACATCCTTTATTCTCAGAGATTAATTTCGATATTTGAACTTAAATTTGTCATAAATATTTTATTTGATAACGGAGACAATGTAAACCTCATAGGCAAACCATCTAGTTATTGATATGTTTTAATGTATTGTATTTTTAGATACGAGTTGATGCTTGATTTTAGTTCTGAGATGAAGCCTAGGATAGACAGATATAGACTAATTATGTCAAAATATACTAACTTAGCATGTGACAGAATTTTTAGAGATTTCAAGTCATTGGTTAATTCTATAGAATTTCATATTGAATAATTTGGATTGTGTTGTATCAAATTTGTTCACATAATTTAAGAGCTTGGGCACTTACATATGAAGCGATAGATCTCATCGGGACGATGAGATTTTTTTGTATCGTAGGTAATGATGTTAAAATTGGAGCTTTTCGATTCATAACAGTCAATTTCAATCCATGTTTTTCAATAAATGCGTATATTTTTCACTTAAAAGTATAACTTAGTTATACCTTTTTCAGCTTTACAAAAATTATGGTCTTGAAGATTTGTTTATACAGATCTAACAGTCAGTAATTTCTTAATATTTTTGGTCAATTTAGATTTTTTATACGATTAGCACTACTGATCCAAAAACTTCATCATCTACAACTTCTATTGATCCGAGAGCTAATGTGGATGCTGTGCTATATCGAGTTAACGAGTTACATACATTTTCAAATCGTTCAAATTAATTCCATCAGGACAATATTTCAAACTCCTCTCAAACATAACTGCCTCTTTTTCATTAAATGTAATAACTGAGAAATTTGTTATTCTATGGTGCAATTAGAATTCCGAAGTAGGTTCACTATCAGTCAACAATAAAGAAATACTGTATTTGATGAGGTTTTTCAACTTCAGTTGCCTCTTATATTGTTCATGGCATAGTCACTTGATTTCTGAATTCCATTTAGGCAAACCTTGAAGATGTATCGAGAATATTATTGACGAACATAAAATATCCATTATTGAAAAGAAAAAAATCTACGCGCTTTTTGACCGTTGAATAGATGAAAATCATTCCATAAATTTCGAGTCCATTGAACTTATACATTCGGGTAACAAGGGAACTGTAAGAAAAGTTAATTTGGAATAAGCAAATAGACTTCGGTCATGATATATATTTATTATTCAAACAGTACCTCCAGAACTTTATCTGTTCCAAATTGATGCTCTCATTTCATCACAATTATATAAATTCGGCGATATTCTTAAACATTAAAATTGATCAATTTCAAATGAATTTCTTGTGAAATTCAATCAGTGTTCAATGTTAATCCTGAATATATTCCTTTTTTTCGAATACAGTGTTGAAACTCGTTTGAATGAAATTGAGAATTGAGCGAAACGAAAAAGTCAATAATATATTGAATTAGTTGAAACAATTGTACTCTAACAATTAGCGCAAATCAACCGACCATCTTTTAAATTGTTACCTTCTCTATCTACAACGATTTCTCCATTTGGGTTTTGATCTCGCTATTGTTATTTCCTTTGATCACATACGGTTCATTTGAGTTTCTTCGCTAACTTCGAATTTCTTGAATCAAAAATTACCTTTCACACAGTTGAAACAGCCGGAGCAGTGGTTGAATTCAGCCAAAATTAATTCTATCGAACTCGTTATACCTCGAAGTGTGGAACGCTCTTGAGGGACTGGGTTTTACGAGGGATGTCTTTTATGTTTTGGATGCTGGGACATTGGAGACACCATTAATCAACTGTCTACATCGAAAATGAACTTTTCTGATTCTTTGCTGAAGTTAATCCAAACTTTGACTTAAATGCGTGCTGTGCTCTAGCTACAACAAACTGTCAAAGTTGATAAGTAGATTGAAAAAATGGGATTAAACCGTGAAATGATTTTCTACAATTTTCAAAAACAATTATCTCAGAATATCTTGGCGAGTTGGTTTCTGTGGTTCTGTTTTCGGCATTGAAGCACCACATCAGTCAACAGTTTCCCGTTGGTATGGAGAATTCAAACGCAAAGAGGTTAGGCGTAGTGATGATCAAAGGGCACCTGCACCAAAAACAGTGGCAATTCGAGAAAATGTGGGTGCGGTGCATAAGATTATCCAGGAAGATCGTTATACAACATATCTCGAGATTAAGGAACCATTGTGGATTTTAAAGACCCGTAGCAGAAAATTTTGCTCTAAGAATTGCCTGTGAAAAGTGAAGTAGTTTCCAGTCAGATACTGCAGCTGTTAACCGAAAAACAGAAAACTGTAAATGTGAATTGGTCTCAAAAAACTCTGGATCGTTTCAACTTTGGAAAGTCTTAAAGCGAATACAATATTGTCAGTGGATTTGAATCTGGGATACATTCATACGAACCCAAAAATAATTACCAATCTTCAGTTCGGTTAGATGTTCCAAGAGGAATAAAAACCGCTATCATCCGTGGACGAAATTTCTCCGAAAAGATGATCGCAACGGTCATTTCAGGAGAAGGTCATGTAGCAACAATTCCTTCACAAGATTGAAGAACAGTTACGGCTGATTGGTACACAGCGATTCGTTTACCGAAAGTCGTTAGTAAGCCTCGAGTAACCAACCCCGAACGGCGGTTCCTTCACCAAGACTGTGTTAGTTCTAACAGAGCCCGGAATACAATCGATGATTTGACGCAAAACAACATCGAATTGATACAGCATGCTGCGTACATTCCGAACCAAAGTTCCAACAATTTTTTCACTGTTCCCAAAACCAAGAACGGACTGCGTGGTCAAAGGTTTCAGTCTTCAGAAGACGCTGTAGTACCTCCCAAAAGGCCATTTTGAATGTAGCAGAAGTGTATTAATCATCACGGAGAATAGTTCAAAACACACTACTTAATGCTCTCAATTGTTTCATTCTCACTCTATATATATATATATATATATATATATATATATATATATATATATATATATATATATATATATATATATATATATATATATATATATATATATATATATATATATATATATATATATATATATATATATATATATATATATATATATATATATATATATATATATATATATATATATATATATATATAAATTTCTATATATATATATATAAATATACGCGCTATAATGTATATCTATCATTCAGGGTTACATTATTTATATATATATATATATATATATATATATATATATATATATATATATATATATATATATATATATATATATATATATATATATATATATATATAGCCATATAGACGAACCATTTACAGCAAAGAACATATCATTTATGCATGATGACGCCAGACCTCATATCGTTAGGAACTACCTTCGAGATCACGGAATCACTTCAGTAGATTAGCCTGCACAAAGTCCAGACCAACCATTTAACATGTCTGGGACATCCACAATAGAAGATTAAGAAGCCAGCAAAACCAACCAATTACCGTGAAAGAAGTTCGGAACAGACTGATCGAAATTCAAAACGAATTGGATCAGAATCATATAAGGTCATTGATTTTTATATTATTTTTTATTATTTTATATTATTATAATAGTAAATGCCATGCAGATTTTCTCGCCAGGAGTAGAAATTATCCGCTTTAAGCATTTTTTTTCAAAAGTTTAACAACAACAAATAACAAGTTTTATTTCAATTTCTGCGAGAACCGTTTTCATTTTAATTATTCTCAAGCATTTCAGATTCTAAGCAACCGTTCTACTATCCTGAATCTTGTACTTGCCTGTTCGAAGTGAAAATTGTCAGTGTCATTGAGCAGATGGAAAGAAGATAAAAAGTGGAAACAAATGTAACGTTTCGTGCATCCCAGGGCTCTAAATTTCTCAGACAAAACCGCACAGATTTTGATTTGAACGAGAATATGATAATTGAAACATTCCTACCAATGAAACACTCAGTAAAGCGAGGTATACCATGTGTTAGAGCGATTAGTAAGAGTTGAGGCTTCAGCTTTAGATTCTCTAAATGTGTCCGATAGTATTTATCGTAACAATGCCCTCGTTGAGAACTGCACTTTATGATGCGATGTGAGCAATTATCGAAATATTATAAGCAGAATTAACAGTTATGGTCTTTGAATCACTAATCACATGAACAAGGTTATAAATGCTTATTTTACGTGACCTAGACTCATCTTCTGTCATTCGAAAAGTGTTAAATTTAAATAAGCTACTCCTCAAAATATATACTCACGACACCAATTAAACACCACGTCCCTAAAACACTTCCATAATTATTCACAATGGACATTATGTTTTGTTTTCAAGTCGTTAATTTGGTTATAAAATGAACACTTTTTTCCTCGTTTCTCTACTTAGTGTTGATGCACCTAAGTAATCTATTCATAATCTAATATTTTCAGCAATTTCATTTCTGTAAATTCTAATAATACCAAAAACAAGACGATAAAGGTCAATTGCAAACAGAAAATCTTGCAATCATTCTGTGAACTGACAGCATCGCAAAACTTGACTTCTATTTACGCGAGAAAACTTTATTTGGAGAAGTAGCAGGACGTACTGTATTCAGGAGACTAAGCCTCAAAGAATATCAACTTGTTTATATAATATCAAACGAGGGATTTACTTTATATACCATAGTGGGAACTAGCACTGAACTTGTTATGTTTGACGTACGCAAAGTAAAGGCTCCAAACTACAATGACGTTGTTTTAACTCGAAAGGCATTCATAGCCAACTGTTTCACCTTGATCTTGTCGGATGAAAATATTACATATCGGCAATATACAACATTCAATGTAGTATTTGATAAAAATGAACATCGATTATGGAATAAAAACCACATTGGTAAAATAGAAGAGTCTGATTACGAATAATTCGGTGAATTCGTTAAAATAAATAAGAGTATAAGTGTTTAATTCACTAGAGTTGAATCGAACTGAAACTAAACACTCATTCAGACGAGCATGTCTTCGAGAAAGTAGGCCATTAATTGCACCTGTAAGTGTATTACGAATCAATTGTCACAATGGGTATTTCATCTGCATTTTAACATGGTCCCAGGTGATGATAAAAACTACTTGCAAATCTTTGTATGTCTTTAGACGTAATTTTGATATCCTTTAATGGGATTCTCTGAGAAGTGCTTGAATAATTCTGATGTTAGACTATGTTGGTAAAGTTTAATTTTGTTTTCTTATTCCAAAATAAAACCCAAATATAGTGTCACGGTAATCTATCAGAAGATCGAGGATTTTTTCAATACAACCCCTATCATTTCATATGTTTGATATGTTTCATCTCCTGACATCTCATAATTATCCAAATGATATGAACGAGCATTGTTTCGTTGAAACCATATTTTTCTATGAGTATCATGAGTATCGTTCTTCAAGAAATGAGACGGACTAAATCTAGTGTATGAAAAAATTACAGAAATCAAGAGACAGCTGTAAAATATAAGATGATCGTCACTCAGTTTATCCACACCTTCAATTTTGTGGTATGCTGCATATATGCTTTTACATAGAGATTTTCTTGAGACCAAGACAAATAATTTTCATTTTATCTGTGTTAGATGAGAAGTATCTACTGCAAAACACTGATTCTCCATAAGTTTAATTGAAGATATCTGAGAGATGTTAGAAAAACATTATTCCAGAGATATATCCGCACATATTCTGACAAAGTTCGATGATTTCTTCTTAGCGCACATGTATTACTCATGAGAAGTAAAATGAAAGTAATGCATTGAAATTTTGCAAGAAACCACCACATATTGATATCAGCAGTTGCTGATCAATTTTTGCGAGTAACGTTTGTTGTTCTTTACTTTTCGGTAATAATGCAACGCGAATCACGAAATTTGATCCGGCAGAATCTACTTAAGTAGTTTAAAATGAACTAGGTTGGACATACACCAGAAAAGGCCCCATTCAACTGTTTGGGGAAGTATCCGCAGGTTCAGGACCCCGGTAACGACGACCTCGAGCAACAATGGCAATCTATGACCGTTATTTGAGAGTTTCCTCGTTGAGACAACGATTCGCAAATGCACCTTTGACAGAACAGTGGAAGAAAAATTAGTACTAAAACTATATGACATCGTCTCAAACCATCGCAGCTCTAACGACCGATTGAATTTTGCCAGGGAACATGTCAATTGGTCAGAAGCTGACTAGGAGAGATTTTTGTTTACAGATGATAGAGATCTTGTCTTTTAATTTGCAGATAATGTTCTCTAGTGTACAGACGTCAAATGAGCGATATATCCAGTGCAACGTTTCACCAAGTGTACCTATGGTTTTGGTGGAGGTTTACTAACAGTGTTGGCAGAAATTTCTTTGAATGCCTTCATTGACCTGGCTATCGTAAATAATGTAACCCTGAATGATCAGAGGTACGTTACAGCCATTTTAGAAGAGCGCGTATTACCATTTACAGCAAAGATAGATAAATACTTTTTATTTATGCATGATAACGCCAGACCTCATATCGTTAGGAACTACCTTCAAGATCACGGAATCACTTCAGTAGATTAGCCTGCACAAAGTCCAGACCGACCATTTAACATATCTGGGACATCCACAATAGAAGATTAAGAAGCCAGCAAAACCAACCAATTACCGTGAAAGAAGTTCGGAACAGACTGAGCGAAATTCAAAACGAATTGGATCAGAATCATAGATGGTCATTGATTTTGAGTTATAATATTAAATGCCATGCAGATTTTCTCGCCAGGAGTAGAAATTATCCGCTTTAAGCATTTTTTTTTCAAAAGTTTAACATTTTTCATTATAAGTTTTATTTCAATTTCTGCGAGAACCGTTTTCATTTTAATTATTCTCAAGCATTTCCTAGTGCTAGTGGATCACTGGAAAAATAATTCTTCAACAGACCTGAATTTCTTCGGAATAAGTTTGAATTTTCGATTTTGTGGGTAGATTTTTGGCACAGTGTATTTGCGATATAATTTCGAATATTATAATCCTCAGTGGCATGTAGTTATCATGACATACCCATCACAGGCACTATTTCATTCATTTCATTGTAAATTCTTGAAGTTTTATTGAAACTAAACTCTACCGAATATTTTAATTCAGAAGAGACTTACTAGTGCAACTGCAAAGCCTCGACATGCCTCGAACATAATTAAAAAAGAAAATTTTCACCCACAAAGTCGTTCCCGAATAAGTTGGTTATAATTATCTAAAGGAAAAATGGAAATATTTGAGGTACCGAGAGAAGTAACTCTGAAATCGTCCTAAATATTAGTGACTACTAGATCAGCTCTTTTCCAGTTTCAGCTGTGAAAATTGATCACAAATATCACAATTTCCTCCTACTTGTATTAATTGAAATTGGTTCTTAGTGAATTCTTAGGAACATTAAAAGTATATGGGGAAAGGAATGACTGATGAATTTTTTGTGCTTCTTGAATATTATTTGTTCCGAAAATATTTTTAATATTGTGGCACTTCCGGTTATTTCAAATAGCATAATGTATGTTTCTATTTTTTTTATTGTAGAAAATTAAATTCTGAACAATTCTTTCTCATATCATTGCCACCTGAAATCAACCGAAAGAAAGATATGAATTTTTCAATCGGAATTTTGCAATTTTGGTTGTCTTTTAGAAGGTATCAAGGTAAAGATCATTCAATATCGATTATTTGTAGCTCATTGTAAGTAAAGAGACCCATTCGGCAGAATTCGATGCACTCAGTGGCTTCACGGTATACAGGGTGTTTCCAAAGCAAATTGAATTATCTTTTTTTGCACACACTATTTAACACGTAATATTGATAAGCATTGATCTATTATAGGTTTTCCTATGTCTAAAATGCATCGTTTTCAAATTATTCGTGATTTTATTCCAGAAATTACAGTTTTTAGCGCGAGCATCCTGAAATTCGCCGATTATATTACCGAGAATCTTTCAGATAATGAATTTCGATCTCCCAAAACGAGACCCATCTCAAAATCTTCATCAAAGTAATTCTGGTCAGAATCCCGAGAGAAAAAGTGCGAAATCAATCACTATTGAAGTGGATTGAAACTGACTTCTCGTTCTTTTTCTTTTCTAGTGACTATTCTCGATTACATCAGTTACTTGTCAGAAAAGGCTTCTTAGATTCCTGGATGAACAATGAAGACAATGAAATTGCCGTTCTGGCTTATTTTGATGTTAATCTACATGAATCATAGGCAATAGCAGAGCATGATCTGAATAAACCTCATGCTATTATTAACAAAATTCTAAAAAACATAAACTGCACCTTTAATAAATTTTCGTTGTTCCAAACTCTACAAGCTGTCAATTCACAGCTTCGAATAGAATTGTGTGAGATCCTTCTTCTCTGAACACAAGAGGGTCTCGTTTTTCTCATAAGGATTATCTGGACGGATGAGGCCAAATTTTCTAATGAGGGAGTTTTTAACCGGAATAACACACTTTTACGCCAACCAAAATCCTCATATTACGAGGGAAAGTAATCCTCAAAATAAATTTAGTTTTAATGTGTTTGCACTTTGAAGGACAACAGATTTCCGTACTTTGTGTTTGATGAAAACTTAAATGGTGAACTTTATATGGAGATTTTGAGGACAGTATTGGGTGACTACGTTGACACTTTATCATCAGCTGAATCAAGGCGATGTTGGTACCAACTCCATGGAGCCAGCTCATCGCACAAATGTAGATTATCGAATTTCAACTGAATGTTTGAAGATAGGGAACAAACGCGCCGTCTTTGTGGCCTCCAAGGTCATTTGACCTAACGCCCATGGATTTCTATCTTTGGGGAACTATGAAAGATAAAAATTTATTCTTAACCTGTTACTTCGAGATATGATCGACATAATAGACTCAAAAATGCTTTTATGCAGTTGGATGTAGGGGAACTGAAGCGGTCCACATCACTGGGTGTTATGCGTCGAGTAGAACTATGTCTAGAAGTGAATGGTCATCATCTTAACAATTATTATTTTATATATGATATATAATTTAGGAAAATAGAGTTCAATTCGTTTTATATATTTTTATATAAGAATATAATATATATATATATATATATATATATATATATATATATATATATATATATATATATATATATATATATATATACGGAAAGCACCTAAAGAATTGAAAAATGATTATATTGATGAAATCGCATCGAATAAATGGTTATTTTCTGGAGAATTGTTTGCTGAAACAGAAGGCTTGGAAATTGCGATCCTGGATCAGGCTGTTTTCACGAGGAATTATAGAAAACACATCATCAAACAAAATATAGATGATTCTTGCCGTAGATGTTTCTGTTCTCCAGAAACAGTTTTTCGTATATTATCATCTTGCTCAGTCCTTCAACAGATTATTTAGAAAGACAAAATGCCGTCGCAATATTATTCATTTTAATCTAGGAATTAAACATGACCTAATTCCCAGAAGAAACAAATTTTACAAATATGAACCTGAGATTATTTGTGAAAATGACAAATATAAACTTCATTTTGATAAAACAATTCTTTGCAACAGAGCTGTAAAACACAATAGACCAGATATCATTCTTACTGATAAATAGAATCAAATAACATATATAATTGATATTGCTATACGCGACACACATAATATACAAAATAAATACAATGAAAAATTTTCTAAATATATGATGCTTGGCGACGTGATTAAAAAATGTGGAAAATGAAAAAATTTTTATTCTACTGATTATTATTTCCACAACAGGTGTTATTTCTAGGAATCTTCACAAAAGTATTGAGATTTTGGGTCTGAAGAAAAATTTGTTTGAACAGTTACAAAAGATAACAGTCATCAAATCTTGTAATATTCTTCGTAGGTTTCTTTCCGAAAAAATAATGAGGTAGAGTCATAGGTTTTCTGTTTAGTTTATACTGCTCAGAATCTCATTTCATATTTTATTTATTTATTTATATTTATATATATAAATGTAATATAATTAACTGACAATTTTGTCATATTTATATTCAGAGCAGTATTCTATTCGATCGTTCACCACTTCACACAAAGGAAACTATTAATGAGTAACATCCAGTGTTACTTGACTGAGGTCCGTACACTGGATTTTTCCGGGGAGAAAGCCTCTGACACTACTCGTTGGTACATTGATATCATTGTCTAATGATGCTATAGTATGTATATATTCTGGTGGATTGATATACTCTCATAACATTTAACGTTATCCTAATATATAATTATTCCAGGATATGTTTTGAATATAATCATTGCCTGGCAATGGTATTAATTACCGGGTGGTGTATTTATATTTTTCATTAAATCAGTTTGATTGCATGAACAGATATATGGGCAACTCGTCGGGTCAAACCCCTATAATAATATATATATATATATATATATATATATATATATATATATATATATATATTTGACTTTGAAAATTCGACAACGACTGCAGTTTCGCATTTTTTCTCCTGATTTATCGATTATCTAATGACGAAGGACAGTTATTTGTTGATGCTCTGGGAACTGTCTATGCACGTGCAGGAATCTGAGCCGCAGTTTCATTTAATTTTTACGGCAAATCTGATGAATTGAAAAAATATATAGGTTACAATTTGAAAAAACGTAGTTTTCGATGTTTCTTCGGTACGAAATATGAGGCGTAATAAAGAGCACTTCGTATACTGACAGATTCTGTCGGATATGAATTATGTCCCACATGGTTTCGTGTTTGCAAAACAAGAAACATTATTTGGGTAGCTCACGCTGTTCTCGAGATATATCAATTTTTTCAAAGAGCAAAAGGTCGATAATTTTCAAATAAAACTAATATTTCATTAACGAAACAAGCTAGACTTAGTGTTTTTGTAATTGGAATAATAAAAGTTATCTAAGCAGTCATCAATATACAGTGTTCTATATTAAATAGCAAAGTTGGTATAAACTTCCGGTATAACCGGAAGTGTAATTGAGGTGAAAATATTTTTTAAATGAAGTTTCGGTAACGATAGCATTATTAGTTCTCCATAAACGTCTCATAGGCCACTTAACTTGGGATAAAGACAACTCACACTTTTCAAAATATAGAGAAATTTCCAATAAAAAAAACAGTCGTTAAAACAAAATTGCATAATTAGTAGAATACTATTTTTTCAACTATTATTATTGTTTCAAATATTAAGAACAACACTCTTACCTGATTTGAAAGCCAAAAATGTAACAAGAATGGATGTTACAAAAAAACTGCACAAGAGATGACTGTATAAATGTAGCAGTTTCCAACTGACTAAGCCAATAAGTTGTGTAGATATATTAAAATTCTGATGTTCATCATACTCTATCTTCAATGCTTCTTGTTTCCGGAAAGCGCGGACGCTTATGAGTCCCTCAATTGTGGAGTTAAGATGGCCAACCATTGGACTTCGAGCTAAATTATAAAAAAATGGCGTGTTATTATTTCGTGTGAATCAGTCTTATGACATAAAATCATCCGTCAAAAAACGATTCTATACTATTTTTCCCTTTTTATTTTTACAAAATCGAAACGGTTGGACTTTTGAACGTATTAGGATCCCAATTCAAGCAAATAAATCTTGACGTCAATAATACTCAATATTCCTCAAAAATGTTGGAATTAAAAATCATTTTCTGCTTTTACTTTACTGAGCATTAATGAAACAACGAATAATAAATTGTCAGCTAATCTCATAATATTCAAGGAAGAATATATGCAGCTTTTGTTATCATGAATATCTTACGACATACAATATGGAAATAATTTGGAATATAGTTTCATTTCGATATTCTGACTTAGAAATACTAGATTCACTAATTTAATATAAGTGTGCTACTTAAATATATACTGCATTTACGTTTTTAATCACAATTCGCGATAAAAAGCACAATCGTTTATTTTATTTTCTCTAATTTGAAAGCGACCAAAATGTATCGTTTTCTTTCGAAGCGAAAGAACATCGATAAACCACATTTATTGCTTTTTGATAGAGTTTTTACGAATGATTAGGTCTATCATATCCGGATTATATGAATTATTAATGGCTATCTGTTTGATGATGTTTAACTCTTTATTATAATCTTCTACTGATAAAGGTAAATTGAGTAACCGAAGAAGTAGCGTTGTTATAGAATTATCCTAAACAACTTGTACTTGTTGAAAGGGATTCTAGCAATAGAATAAATCGATTTTAATTTCAAAAATATAGTACAATCTGAAAACTATTACATTTTTGAAATTTATAAATCTTCAAATTTCTTGTTTGGTAGGCGACTTATTATAAACACATTTTCTTTTTCAAATATCTGAAGCTGACCTAGGTTAGACTTATACTATACAAGACAGTTATTTAAGAACTTCCTCGTTGAGGTAACAGTTCGCTACTTCTAGACACTTTCAAATGCAGCTTCGACAGAACAACGGAGTGCAAATAAGTATTGAAACGATTCGACAAAGTCTCAGGAATTTTGATTTGAGGTTTCGTGTCGCAGTTCGAGGCTAATCTACCGCAGCATATGGAAAAGCTCTATTGAATTTGTCAAGTAGTTAGAAGCTGACTAGGATAAATTTTTGATTACAGGTGATCCAGATTTTATCTTATTCATTGCGATCGACGTTTTCTGGCGTAGAGGAGTCGAAATAAGAGTTATGCCCTGTGCAACCTCTTAGGGAGGAATCTCTTTGAACGCCCGCACTGATCTGGTCATCGTTAATAATCGAACCCTGAATGCCCAGTGTTAAGTTATAGACATTTTAGAAGAACGTCTTGTATAATGTGCAGCAAATATGGGCAAAAACTTTTTGTTTATGCAAGATAACGCTAGACCTCACCAAGCTCATTTCGTTAGGAACTACCTTCAAGATCAGGAAATTACCTCAATCGATTAGCCTGCACAAAGTTCAGACCTACCATAAAACATGTCTGGAACATTGTCAATGGAAGATTAAGAAGCCAGCAAAATCAACCAACTACCGTGAATGAAGTTCGGAACAGCCTGATCGAAATTCAAAACTAAATGGATGTCATGCAGATTTTATCACCAGGAATGGAAATTATCCCCTTTTAATAGGTTTCTGGGTACTTTAATTTTTTTCAAAAGTTTTACATTTTTAATTATTTTATTTGAATTTTTGCGAGAACTATTTTCATTTCAGTTATTCTCAAGCATTTTTGAGTGCCAGCAAAATCAGCCAGCTACCGCCAATGAGGTTAGATTGATTGAAATTTGGAATAACATGGATCAGAATACTGTAAGGTATTCATTCAAAGTAAGAATCGGAGATGTCATGCAGTAATTCTGGCATGGGATGGAAATATTCGGTATTAACAGGTTTACAGGTTTACAGATTTACATTTTTCATTATTATTTTCATTTCAATTTCTTTAAAATTATTGTCATTTTGATTGTTCTCAAGCATTACTTATAGTAGGGGAACCCAAGATGCTGAATCGCAATATACTCAAGCGTCATAAAGACTTATTCGGCTGCGAAACTTAGATGATAACAAAATATACCTGTTCATCGGTGGGGAAGCGTCTATAGATTTTCAAAAATGAAAAAAAAACTGTTGCATGGACATACTCCAGCGCATCAGATATTGATACCATCCATGTCCTACGTATTTTTGAGAATGTAAGTATGTTAATCTATTTGTTTCGATGATGGGTCGGTCGTAAGTAAGGGTTGAAAATGAAAAAAATCAATCGAGAACGTCAGATTTTCTGACTTGAGATTTTCAGTTGTTAAGTTAACCTAAAAGAAGGCTCTTTTATAATAATCTGGCGATTTGGATGTGACGCAAAATCTTGGCCATTATTAGAATGTGCAAAAAAAATCCGTAATTTTGAAATATTCAAGCGCGTCAGATTAAGATATATTTGGTTCATCTCTATGCCTTAGACGTGCTGTTTCATAATCTGACGATTATCTGGATGGATTCGCCTAATGTTACAATGAAAAAATTTCTTTAAATCATTGAATTTAATTGATTGGAAATGACAAGAAATAGCATGCAAGTAATTCAAGATATTTATACAATTTTTTAATGTTTCTAAGGTAAATTTAATTGTTTTTTGCAGTGTAATTTCAGCACAAAATACACACTTTATATCGATGTCACTCATGGTAGATATTTATAAACTTTAATTCACATAACATACATTTCAATCACAAATAACCATAAACTTTAGTACGTTGTAACAACACGCCGTGAACGAGTCTCTATGATCAACTGTCGTGGTGTCATGGTAACAGAAACCAGAGTGGGGACGGAATGAGAGAGTAATAGATAGAGAAATATTGAGAGAGGAATAGAAACGCGAAGAGAGGAATACAGACATCACGTACCTGCACGCCTTAAACTTTACCGATCAATTTTTGTTACTACGCTTGTGGAAATCGTCAGATCAAATATTTTTCTTAATCTTTGATTTATTTCTTTTAAAATGAAAAAAAAATGAACAACGCTCAAGAGTGTCAAGATGACGTTTTTTTACAACTTCGTAGCGCTCCCCTTTTTTACGTTACCCTTAAATTGTCAGATTAGAAGAATATACACGTTTTAGCATGTAACTAACTCACCCTACCTCAATCAGACGCGCTCGAGAATTTTAGATGAATAATTTTTTTTACTGATCTGATCCTTTATCCTCGACGGACGGCCATATGGTACATCAGGTTCATATTTGGTGGAAGTTCTTAACCGGGTACAAGATATCCCCCTGTATATTAAACTGCCGTGCTTTAGTAACTCTCGAATTCCCGCTTGGGCTCCCCTACTATTAGTGCTGGTGTATTACGGGACTTCAACATATCTAACCTTCATCCGAATAAATTAAAATTTTAGATATCGTGCTTCAATTTCTTGACACGATGTACAGAGTTTGTTTTGGAATACTAAAATGAACAAAATTACAGCCGAATTTGATTTTTCTTTAATCGTACAGAAAATAATGAAAATGCTCATTCTGTTTTCAATATAAATGTTTTATAAAATACTCATTGAAATTGTCAAAACCTATATGCAGGGTAATTTTTTTTAACTTGAGTAAATCAATTGATGTGGTGTTAATAGTAGTGATGAAGTTTTTAGCTAAATACGAGAAAGATGTAATTTACCGTTGAAAGCCAAAAGAAATTATATGTACAATTCTTCGTGACTCACCCTGCATAGATATATGACAACTCGACATCAGATTGCCGCGTTAAAAATTAACATAAAAATTAATTTTAAATTTGAACTTACAAACTGCCTCCAGTCTTCTCAAACTTCTAGCAGAAGGTGTGAAAAACATCGCCGAAAATATCATCACGATGAACAGGATAATCGAGAAATATAAAAATACCATATTAACAGATATAACCAATCCCACTGTGGTGACCGTCATGAAAGCCATCTGAAAAATCATACTTGGTATTAATGTCTGAATTTAGTATTCAATTATTGTTATATAAGTATTTTCGTCACAAGCGTTTCGTGACTCATACTTCAAGTAAAACCACAAAAATTTGTTTATTTTTTTATTAATCAGTATTATACCTAGGTCTTCTTAAAACGGTTGATGGCATGGGTGCCAACTTGGAATATAGGAGATCGAATGTTTCACCAAATGTGTATCTGTATACTGATTCCATCTGTACATCGAAGTTACACCCATTATTTTGAGATTGGTAAAAAACCAGAGTCTCTATTTTAGTATAGTTTGACCTTGTCGACAATTATTGCAAGAAAGGTAAATATGTGCCTTTTGACACTTCATTTATCGAATATTGGGGGGAGTTGTGTAGTAAACACTTGAGGTTATATTTTATGTTTTGATATAGAATTGAAGGAAATTTTGTAATATGTATAAATAAACATTTCTTGGATCCTTATCGCAGCTCCACATGCTTGTTCCATGCGGATTATGAGGTTTCTCGAACATATGAAAAGAAATTTTCATCAATTGCAATAAATTTCTAAATTTCTTTCAGATTCTTGAATTCGTTTTCTATTGAATTTTCAATGAAGAAGAAAATTTAAACATCGATGAAATATGTCGTTTTTGAGTTTTTCTACGTTTCTTCGTAACTGTCACAAATTTCCATTTTTGAACATTTTTCATGGGACATAAAGGACAAAACAAAGGAATAGAACAAATATGTAAATGCCAAAAGTATAATTTTGAAATTTATCCGAAATTTCCGACTTGCCTTTTCAAATATCTTTCATTTTAATTCCTGAGAATTTTTCCAACATCATAAATAAAAAAAATGGAAGTCAAGAACCAAACATGTCGTTTCATTTGTCAATTGTCAAATTTTTCATGACTATTAAATGTACTAAGCGGATCTATTTTTCAAATGGTGAATTTCGGTCTTGAAACACTCATACTTTCATAAATTTTCTAATTCCGACTGATTCTTCCAACTTTTTCCTTCATGAAAGCCTTCCATACACGAATTTCATTGACTATTACGAAAAAAATTCGCCCAATTGGTCCAGTCGTTCCCGAGATTTTCGCTTTGCAACATATTTAATTTTAGTTATATAGATTCTCGGTGATTATAAAGTTTAATTTTATTTTTCCCACAGAAAAGTATTTGAATACGCAAGATTGCTCTTTTATTTATGAAGTTATGAAGTGTAACACGATTGTCAAGACACTTCGCTACTTTTCAATGAAATCAAAGAAGTTACAAACCGATTTGCTTTCCTGCTATGGTTTTTGTGCTACTGGATGATTTTCAGAATTGATTACATCCTAGTAATACTTATATAATGGAAATATGGACATTACTCTGCCTTTTCAAATGAGACACCCTGTATATTTACCTTTCATTTCGACTCACTGAGAGCTTCACCAAACGTATCTGAGTTTTACTCATCAATTCTAAAAACGTCCCGAGTGATTTTACCAATTTTTTCCTAATCAGCTGTGAGTAGGCTATACCCATAGAAACGCAGAGAGCAAAATCATGTGTCATTAAATTGATGTGAACTTAGCCACACTTTTCTATTCACAGTTCCTGACATGATGACTGTTGAATTTGAGATGGAGTAAATAGTGTGCACGACATTGCTAAATCTGAAATAATTCCTTCCTCAGGTATGATTTTAGGACACTAAGTGACAACTGAATAATTAACTTCACAAGTAGTGTTGCTATGTCTTAATAATTTTCGAGGTAACTGGTTTGGGATAAACTGAATGTATTCATTAGTCGAAGGAGGAACTAATTTCTATATCTCATCAACCTTCGGCGAGTTTAACAATCCAATTATCTCATCGATGTTTCAAAAAAGACTGACAAACTGTACGGCACATACAAATGTGGAAAACGATCAGATCATTCAAAGAATCAAATTCACAATATCATTCAAACTAAGGTGAATACGTCGATAAGCTCAAGTCAAGAAGTAGATCATATTCAGACCGATGTTTCAAAAATTGGTTAATAAACGGCACAGGACCGTGCAGGAGCAGAAAACCATGATAGTATTTATAGAACAGATGCACTATATCATTCAAACAACAGTGAGCACCACAATGAACTCAGGCCAAGAAATAGAAAATATACAGATTAAATCAATTATTTCAAATAAGGTTGACTAACCGTATAGGAACGTCAGAGGCTTCAAGGGACAAATCCTATAAATGCTATGACGATTGGCTTCGTGGTATGTAATTAATCATGTTCAGAAGCACCCTCAGAGCTCTTGCTTCTCGATGACGATTGCAGTCATACCAAGAACATCGAGTTGATAGATGTAGCAAAACTACATCTTATGACGATATGACTACCACCTTATTGTATGCATAAAGTTCAACCGATAAACTGCACTTGCATGGGACCTTTAAAATGCTACTAGTGTGAAGGAGGTCGCGTGTTTCTCAAAGAAAATAATAGACTCTTGAGACTATATGATATTGATCATCAAGTGCTTAACTGGAGAAACTGCTGCTAGTGGTTTCAAAGTTGGTAGCATTTGCCCGTTTAGTCGAAATATATTTACTCAAGCCGAAAACACAGCCGCTGGTGCAAATTTTTAAAAGAATCAAAGTTGTAAAAGTATTTCAATAACACTCTACCCCCCTTCGGTTGCTTTTTTACGAATGTAGAAAGACACAGTGCCAGAGCCATCTGGTAGTAGGACAAAAATTATTCCGTGCCCATAGTAAAAAAGTGAACTAGCAATAGAGACCGTAAGCTAAAAAGATCGGCAATAATCTCAAGTTCTCCTTCTGAAACAGATCTTCAGAATGCACAACTCAAAAAGTCTAATGAAGAAAACAGAACACAGAGGAAAAATTTAAAAGCAAAAGGCAAGAAAGGAGTACCAAATAGAAAAGAAATGAGACAGGTGGAGACTGCAGTCGCTAGTGATGATGACTCCGATTGTTTCTTCTGTAATAGAGAGCATTATGTGTGAATTGTTCACGATGTTTGTAGTGATTATGAGTCCAGTGTGGGTATTTAGTTTAAGATTTAGTAACTTAGTCAAATAGATCTAGATCTGTGATTATTGTAATGGATTACTCAAAAATTAGATATTATTTTAGTCTATTTTTTTTTTGAAACATTGAGCACCTAGATAACTAAACACAATAAAGCTATTTCAAATATGAAAATCTATTAGCTTCTAAGAAGAAGTGCTACCTTTTGTCAAAAAAAATGTGAATATGATTTGTACTACTATATTTCCCCTCACTTTCCAAAAATAAATGAAATATTTAACATATGAAAGAAAATGAAAAATTTTACATCTTAACTGCGACAAAGGTTCAGACCATAACGTCCTTTCGAGATGGCTTAAGTTGACTTGATTTCAAAAAACAAAGTGATCATACGAAATATCCTGTTCAAGGCGGAAAATCCTGTACTTCGAATATCAATGTTCGCTTTTTTACGAAAGCTTTCAAATGACTATTCCCACTAATAGAATTTTGAAAACTTAATTCTCCATATAACGTTCTTGTTAGCAAAGAACTTGCCATAGCCCTTAATCTCACAGCAGAACGCCGTTCAACTCGATCCTAGTTTGCTATAGACTTCCATTGAAATGAGCATGATTGGGAACGCGTCGAACAAAGTGATTAGTCCATATTCTATTAATTGAGTAACAATCAATAGACACTATTTTTTCAAACGTGTGAAAGAACGATTTTTCAGATAAATTTTTGCTGAAACAATTCATTTTGGAAGATCTCTTATGGTTCAGGGAGACATGTCTTCAAATGCACACACTGACCTTCATGTGTTGAATCAGGACTATCCCACAAGTGCCCAGAATGTGAACGAGATTTTAGGTATATATGTAGTGCCTTCTGCTTCTCGAATCAGTCAAGATTTTCTTTTCATACACGATAATTGGGTACAACATAGTACCGTGATGGTATGACATTACCTTAATAAAACAGGGATCGTTGTTATCAGGTAGCCTTCTCAGAGACCTGATCTGAACCAAATTGAACAAATATGGGGTTTAAAAAAATCAAACCACCTGCAGTATATGTTGCAATTTTTTGTTCGAACAGTCGTTCTTTTGACCAGATTCTTCTCCAGAATGCATTCTCTTATTTTCTCATTATATTTTTTCAT
The DNA here is from genome assembly GCA_013387265.2 of Cryptolaemus montrouzieri. Lineage (NCBI taxonomy): Eukaryota > Metazoa > Arthropoda > Insecta > Coleoptera > Coccinellidae > Cryptolaemus > Cryptolaemus montrouzieri. The sequence continues at coordinate 73,236,471 of JABFTP020000144.1, read as the reverse complement.
AGACGCACTATTTTCCTCCTACCCCTACTTCCTTCATCCTCAAAGTTGTACGATAACTTTCATTTATAGTAGTATTTCGATTTGAACATTATGTACTTTTCCATTTGAATTTAAGTATGTGTATCTATTACTATAACAGAAGCTATAAGTCTACTGTTCACTTACCCTTATAACTTCCGAAACAACGTGGGGCAGGACTTCATCAACCTGGCCTAAATCCCTTGAGAATCTATTCAAAATATTCCCAATCAAATTTCTGTCAAAAAAGCAAACAGTTGCATTGACGACTCTCTGGATCAAAACTGTATGTATGTTCTTGGAAATCTTCATCGAGAAAACGTAATGGACAATGGCTCTCACCAATTTAGCAAACACTGCAGCCCCTGCTAAACCTGTTAAAATAGTCACCGTCACTATATTCTGCCTACGAGTTTCATCCTTCTCGGCTTGCGATGAATAAGTCGAATTTGTCTTCTGTTCATTCACCCTGAAAAATAATGATTTCACTCTCAACCAAAGTTCTACAATTTCGAATTAATGAGGCCCTTATACTAGCAAATATCCTGGACAAAATTTGTTGTCGTTTTTGTATAAATATAATGAAAGTTTAAGAAAAAATATCAAGCGAAAAATGAGGGGCGTTCATTTTTTTCTGAAAGCTTCAAGAACTTTTGTAATCCGTAAAATTATGCATTATGACTCAATATTTCAATTGGTAAAATGGCTATCCTCAGTTGTGTTCCACGTTCTGTAATTAGAGTGGCAATCCAACTGTTTCCCAACACCTCTTCATTCATCCTCAAAAAATTTGATTGAAGTGTAAGTTGCAAGCTCATTTCACGTAAAAGAATTGGAAACCATAACTCTGTCGATTCAATTTCTGAACCAAAGCCTTTTCCCTTATTTTTGTTAAGTCTTCATCTGCACTACACACTACGTAACTATGAATCTTAGCTTCCGGAACTGACCTTGGTAAATGGACGTAGGTAACTAAGGCTGAGTACAACGCAAAATCCCGTCCTTCTATCGCAAAAGTTAAATCAACACTGAAATGTTGGGCAATATTTTCATGTAGAGTGAGGAGTTCACGACAATTCTTTGAACAAAACTTTTGTCAATATTTTTGCCAGAGAGAGGACCGCCTCAATGCACAATATTATACTTTTGTATTTGTTCATTTTTATGAAGCTGAAAAAAGATTATATGCTGAAAATAAGAAATTCACAAACTAATTACAAAATAATTTTGGTCTGACCAAGATATTATACAGGTGTCCACGCTGAAGAGCTCTTCGAGAGTATCTAGAGAACAGGGATATCGATCAATCACAAATTTCGTCATTAAAATAAATAGACACTGATCTACAATTTGCAAGTTTTCAGAGCGGTACCCCTTCCGGTTATACCGGACATCGTCTTCAACTTTGCTATTTCAAATGGCATGGTGTACTCTATAATTTTTTATTGACGAATATCTTTTTCAAGCATTTTTGTTTCAATTTGTTTTATCTAAAATTAACCAGCATTAAGCTATGACTTCTTATATCAAAATTTTCGGAATTATAGTGTTATCTTCTTGCCAAAAAAAAGTTCACTCAGATTTGAGTAAAATAATAACTTTTTTTTGGTTAGAAGAAAAAGTGTTTTTTTTTTAAGTCAAATTACTTTCCGATGATATTTTGTATACAGGATGCTCGAACATCATCATGCATTTGATTAGGAGGAGCTTTTACTCCATCACTATTCAATAACTGGATCGCCAAACAAATTTCGGGTTTTTATCTTTATCTGTGCATCAAAATCAAAAATCAAAATATTGCTTCCTACAGAATTTCATGATTCTGGTCAACTATAATGATTAACTGTCTCAACTTGATGGGAGTAGGCATTCTTGAGATAATGCCAGTAAGATCATTATAATATAAATCAACCGTTTTCGTATTACTTTCACTATTTGAGACATAGGACATTGCATCGTAGCAAATTTCATCATTTTAAGTAAACGGAAAGTGCCCTATCGAGTTTGATTCCCTTGCGAGTGTCAAAATATAGAGCAGAATGCGACAAAAATGGTCTTAATTATCTTAAAAGTTTCTATTGCAGATATGAGTATCTGATATCGCCAAAATATACGAAACGATATTGTGGATAGATTTATCTTCTAGAATTTCATTTCAGTATGAATAAAATGAAACATTTTTCCTTATTTCCACAATGTTTGTTTTTCACACACACAATCGATTTTGACACGTCATTCTCATGTGCCTAGAAGTAATAGATATGAAAAAGAATTATACCTAAATATTGTGTAGTGATGAGGATTGAATTATATTTGACTATAGAGAGTGAATTTCCGGTATTTACTAAGACTGTTCATTTTAAATTTTCCAACAGATTCTCTATCATCCATTTATTGAATTTATGGAGAATTTTTAATATTATCTCATGTAATTATGTGATGTGTAGATTCAATATGTACAAAAACTGAGTTTGGCATTAAATAGTAATTTGCCTATGTTGGAACCACTAAAAAAGAGATTTTTGAACATCTTATTTATATCCAAATATACTGCAGAGTGCAACTAAAATAGCCGCATTAAGTTATTTTGAAAATTTTTCACACTCCATAAGATTGTATAGTTTCATTGGGAGAGAGAGAGCATGCTAGAAAATAAATAGAAAATATTTACGTGAAACTTACCATTTACTGACTAACTTCTCTGTTGAGGCGTTAAGGGATTCCACAGTAACGTGTAGAATTAATAAAAATATGAATAGAAACCATCCTCCGAAAGCGATGTATCTCTTATAAACTTCCATTCCAATTCTTCCTTCCTTCATTTCTTCGCTATATATATTTCCAGTTTTCAAAACTTTGGTGTCTTCTTTACCAACAGTTTTGCCATTCGACAACTGTATCTGCGTATTGGATTCGGGTTCTATTTTTTCTTCAACTATTTCCGTGATATTCTGTTCATTAATGAAGTTCTTTATAGTTACTTCGTCATATTTACCGGAGTACGTCATTTTCCCATCGCTTAATATTATAACATGGTCCGATTTCTCTAGGAACGACGTATTGTGGGTGACAAGAATTACCAGTTTGTTTCCCAAGAAATCTAGTACACAATTTTTAAAGATGAAATTCTGTACATTGACATCTAACGCCGAGAAGCAATCGTCCAGGATGTATATATCACTTTCTCTGTATAGAGCTCGTGCCAAGTTGATTCTAGCTTGTTGACCCTTACTTAAATTAGCACCAGACTCTACCACCACAGTAGCATCACCATTCGGGAACAATTTGAAATCTAATTTCAGAGCGCAAACTTCTACTACTCTTTTATATCTTTCTTCATTGTAGTCAGAGCCAAATAATATATTTTGGCGTACTGTTGAAGGAAACAACCAAGGCTGTTGTGATGCGTAAGACACATCCCCATTGATGAAAATATTTCCTGATGCCAACTTATATTCATGTAGAAGGGCTTTAACTAGTATACTTTTTCCACTACCCACTGGCCCCATGATAACGTTTAGACCAGATTCAAGATTCATATTGACATCGCTCAAAATTTCTTCTTCTCTTATTTTAACGCACGCGTTTCTCATAAGAACTCTTGTCATCATAAACGATTGTTTATACTGTCGACTTGGTTGGTATTCTTCGGCATTGAAAAGATGCTCTATTCTGTTGAAACAAGCTAATAACTCCGCTATCTCCGTGAGAGAAAGTGTAATCAAATATGTGAGAATGAAGCGAAGTTTTTGGTAAGAAGTAGCGACGTAGTATACTACTTCTGGGGTGAGTGTATTACCTAGGAGGAGGTATACGACGAGTATCATATTATATCCCAATCTTCCCAACATTTCTCCCACGAATATGGCAGCTTGTTTCAAAATCAACAACTTTTGTATGTTTCCTATCTCCTTTCTGAAAACAAAAAACAATATTGAAAAATCTTCGATAATCTAGTCATTGTCAAAAATGATCGAATATTGTCGCAGAGAAAATGTTTTTATATTTATTTCTAATGGACTGGTGTGGCAATAAAACTATCTATTGGCACTGATGTGAGAGCTCTGAATGATCACAATAATGTTTCATCATCCAAGTTTACTTACACAGTTCGAAAATTTCACAATGGATGTTTGAAAATTTTATTTCTAATAGGAATGAATATCAATAATTGATTTGACAATTAATAGATTTCTAAACAATTACAAAACAAAATTACTTCAAACGTAAATTGAGCCATTTAAGAATTAATGTTTTAAACTACTGAGAAATTCACCGCAAATAACATACTAGTCTTTAATAGACATTTCTCTCTAATTTTTGGTTCGGAATATTCCATCCTTTTCGTTTCAAAAATGTCAGCCCAAACAGTTTGGTTGATTATTCCCATTGTTGTTTCAATTTCCAGATTAAAATCTTTTATCAATATGAACAACAGGCTACGCAAATCTAACCACAGTATAATTCATAATTTACTTACAGTATGAATCGACAAAAATTGACAACGTTTTCATGTCTAGGGTCAGAATGAAGTAAATATTGTAACATAATAATATATTGACCGATGTTGTCGCAGCAATCTAGGGTATGAGTAAAAGCAGTTTTTGTTGAAAGCGAGGACGTGAACATAAAAAGAATACACAAGTCTTTGGGAACGAGTAAATTTTTAGTCTATACAAAAGGGACGTCCTTTATATTTTTCATACAAGAATATAAAACACAGTATTAATCAACTATATGATTTGTTGATATAAATCCAAAATTTCAATTCTATGCGTGTTGTATTTTAGCCACAACAAACTCTCGAAGTTGAGAAATTGGTTCAAAAACGGAATTGAACCAAGCATTTTCGCGCAATAATTTTTTACAATTTTGAAAGACAATTATCTCAACAAGAATATCTCGGCGAGTTGGTTTTTATTCTCGCCATTAAAGCACCACACCAATCAACAATCTCCGGTTTGTATAGAGAATTTAAACGCAAAAGGGTTAGACTTTGCGACGATCCAATGACAGGTGCACCAGAAACAGTGAACAGTCAAGAAAATGTGGATGCTATGCTTAAGATTATCTAGGTATATCGGCATACAACATATTGAGAGATTGGGACATCCTTGCTGATTCGAAGAACCTCAATACAAAAAAAATTGCACGAAGAATTGCGTGTAGAAAAATCAGTTTTCTGTTGAATCTGTTGGTCGAAGAACAGAAAGTTTCAAGGGTGAATTTATGTCGAAAAACTTCAGACCGTTTTAATTTTGGAAAGTCTTATATCATTAACAACAATGGCAGCGATGATGAATTTCAAATTTATTCATACGAAACAGAAAATAAGAGCCAATCTTCTTTTGGGTGTCCTAAGGGTGAGAAAAGTCGACAAAAGCCATCCGTGGCCGAAGTGTCTCGAAAAAGATAGTCGGAACGTTTGTTTCAAAAACAGATCTGCTGGCAACAATTCCTTTATAAGATCTAAGAAGAGTTACTGCCGGTTGGTACACAACCATCTGTTTATCGTAAGACATTAGTAAGCTTCGGAAAATCAACTCCGAACGGTTTTAAGAGGTATACAAAGTTATAATTTTCAAAAAATTGATTTTTTTTCGTTTCATTTTCTTAATGTACATGTATTTAAGAATATACACAGCAAACTTCACATCGTTCCGGTGAATATTTTCGAAGTTAAACCCAAATTTGAAAAAGCGTTTCAGAGTGTTTGGAAGTACAAGGACGAAGCGGTAGCGTCTACCTGGAACGCTGACACTTTTATGCACCTGCCTATTATAAATGCTCCCTTCTAATGTAATTAGATGCGTAAATCAACAGTGTGTTAGTGTTTTTTTTTATACATGAAATGTGAATTTCAATTTTTCTATCCCCAAACTGGAAAATATTCAAGAGTCAGTATCAGCAGCTGAGCGAAGCTGTATAGTTGTGAGGTCGTTCATATTTTTTCTGTAAGTTTTTCGTGAAAATAAAGTCATCCACAGAAATGAGAAAATCTCTTATATATACGTTACATACGTAACATAATTATTGTTGAACTGACGACAAACCTCAGCACGACAAATGCCCGGATGGACCAGACTCATGGTGCAGCTGGCAGAGAGCCGCAGCTGCCAATCAATCATCTACTTTCAAACATGATTATGAGCCATTACCAGAAGATGTTGCTGATTCTGAGTCCGATTTTCACAGATCTCAGCAGTGAGAATTTATTAAAAAGATGTGTAGGTGGTTCTAACCGAAACAACAACCAGAGCTACAATCAAATGATTTGGAAAATCTCTCCCAAAATTGTTCCGGCCGGTACGAAAACTGTGGATATCGCTGCATACATACCTGCCGGCATATTTAATGAAGGAATGGCATCAATATTGTATTATATGAAGGCAATAGAAATTACACTTGGGCCCAATACGCATTCATATGCCGAAAAAGAAGATGAGCCGCGCGTGTACATTTTCGATATCAGAGCGCGTGAGAGCACCCGAGATGGAAGACTGGCCCGCAGACAACATCAGCTCGAGTTATTAGAAGCTGCCGAATCGGCGGAAGGTATATTATATGGTCCTGGAATAGATGACTCCATGTAAAGTGCATTCCAAACAAACGCGTTTTTCTCAAAATGGTGTTTCCAAAGTCGGTGACAAACATTACTCGGTAATGGTTCAACCGATTAGTCTCAAATTTTAACACGAGCTTCTTCAATATATTTTTCAGTAGTTAATCAAAGATTTTTTTCTGACCGATAAATATATTTTTTATTATTAACAATTTGGGGCCGAAATTTTGGTGAAAAATCGATTTTTTGCTTTGAGAAACCGCCATTGTGTCAAAAAATTTTATTTTACTAATTCTTTCGATTAATTACTAGATTTAAAATTACATCAACGAAATCCGTTCGGTCTTTTAAATTCAGAGGATCTTGTTCAGAAATATAGTATTTTTTTAGAGGAGCTCCCAGAGATCAGCTGTAGCTCCTTTCCAAATGAATATTTTAACTAATACGAAGTGTTAAGTTACAGATGAAAATACCATAATATGTGTACAAATTTTTCGATCAATAAACTTTTTTCGGTCTTCTAACTGTATATAACCTCTTAATGCAAGAAAACATCGAATTGTTACATCATCCTGCGTAGAGTTCAGATCAAAGTCTCGACGGTTTTTTTACTGTTTCCAAAATCAAGAACGGACTGCGTGATCAAAACTTTCAGTCTTTAGAAGAAACTGTTGACGCCTTCTAAAAGGCCATTTCGAAAGAAGCAGCAGTAGAATTGGTTCGAAAGAATGCAGAAGTATATTAATTTTCGTGGAGAATACTTCTACCAACAATAAAGACCTGTCAATTTTCTCATTATAGCTTTATATGGACAACTTAATAGACATCCCGCGTAAGCAGCTTCTTATTTTATGTCAATTTTACACATCTTCCTGATTTGCCTACTTGTGACTTTGTTAGCGTCAACAATCTCTTCATGGTTTTTCTTCCATTTTCAAAGTTAAAGGTTGATCACTGAACGAAGATGAATTCAATTTTTTCTCCTTTCAGAGATTTGATTGTTTCAAATAATACACCAGAAATATACGTTCTCGGAAACGAAGGAGACGGGATAGTTTCCATATCTCTTCTTAGACATTGCATGTATTCTTCACACTTATTTTTCCTCAAGTTAATACATTTTTAAGCATTCTTTCATGCTGTATTACGATCCTATTTAATGCGAAAAATTATAGCACCATTTGTCTCCTGATATATTTTTGGCGATTTCACTCCCTTTGAAACTTTTTAACGACACTACTGTCAGTTGCATTGAACGCTGAAGAATATGAAACGTCTTTCTAACTACTTCATGTATCGAAAGATAAATTTTCGAACCAACTGAAACCTCTGTCACTGGCTTGTAGTTTGAAGATTTTATAACCGCAAAGGTATACATTTTATTCGTCAACAGATTCGAGTAAATTGAACTGGTGGATTATTAACAGTCTTGTTTCCAAAGAAAATACATGAAAATGATGGAATTGTTTACACTCACATTCCGTACAAATTGTATGTCCTTGTGAACAAACGTGTCTTTATCTCACGTTCATAACCACTTACTTTCCCACCATCCGCATAAGAATCTTCCATTGTTTATAGCATTTTTTCATTGTAAATAATTACTTCAATAAATAGGATTCATTTGATTAATATGAAAACATACAATAAAAACAAAGAAATGGATAAAAGAAAATTGCGTGTTTTTCCTCAACTAGAAATATATATCCCTGCATCTCGAGAACGGAGGATTTTTGCATATATAACGAAAGCTTGAAGGTTATGTTATTTAAGCGGTCCCCCTTTTGCAGAAAGTCTGCTATGTTGCCACTATTTCATGAAAAACCCAAAAAGTCATAGCGACAAAATCTCTTAAAAACATGGAATATGTGTTTCAAGTTTTCAGTTGTCTTCCTATTCTGAGCTTTAAAAATATTCGAGAATTTAAGTAGAATATTGAGTAATAAGAGCTCAAGAAATAATACACAAAATAATCGGTTGACCTTACGACAAGCTTCTCAACTATATAATATCCCTTCAAGAATATTCAATATTCAAAAAAAAAACATGTATAACACCAGCCGACCAACTATTTACACCGTAGCCGAAGAGAACTGTTTATTAGAAGACTTTATGCGACAGCCGATTGGGGATTTCCCCTCACAACCAATGACTTAGAGCAAGCTGTTTTCTAAAATTCAAAGAATTGTGAAAGGAATGAGAATCGTTTAAAATTGCAGAATGAATCAAGTAAGGATTGGGTTTACAACTTTCGTATCAGACATCCAGAGTTGACAAACAGTTTCGGAGAAAATATAAGGAGGAATAGAGCAGCAATTTCACCTGAGGTTATCAATATTTTTTTTCTAATCTAAACGAAGAAGTTAGCTGCACTAAAGTATTAGTAAAAAATGAGACTGAACATCCAGAGCGTTGGACAGAAATTAGCACGTCGATGGTGAGGCCTGCACCATCAGTGGAACTTTATTGCCTCCATAAGTGATTTATAAGGCAGAACATTTGTACGACAGAGAGGACCGAAGGGCACCAGATCGAGATTTCTTGAATCGAGAATATTTGAAGATTGGTTAGCTACTATAATAATTACTTATCTCAATGAACTTGGCCCAGAACCGAAGGTAATGATAGGAGATAACCTCGCCAGCCATATTTCTACAAATATCATGATGAAGTGTCAAGAAAACAACATAAAATTTTTCTTTTGCCAGCAAATAGCACTCATTTGCATCAACCACTAGATGGTTTTATTGCAATCACTCAAAGTCACATGGATAAAGCAACTACTCAAATGGAAACTATCAAACAAAGAGTCACTTCCTATAACACAGTTTTCTCCTCTTCTGATAGAAATCCTCAATAATATGAAAGTGATATCATATAATCTGGATCCCACGCTTGTGGAATATATCCAATCGCTAATCGACAAGAACCAATTTCTGAAGAGACCTTCCGGTGAGAACTCCACATGATGCGGATTTTTCTGTGGCATCAACAGATCCTTCGAGAAATATGCACACGTCAATCAAATAACCCCTGAAGTAAACAAGAAACAAGGAGTCGCGGTCAAACCTGGAAAGATTATCGCTGGGCCTAGCCGAGAAATAGAAGAATCTAATACAGAAACCGAAATCTCTTCACATTATAGCGATTCCTCAGTTGGTCCAGAAAACTTTTCTGACTGGAAAGAAGAGAATGATTTTGTCATGAATACTGAAATAAATTATAATTCTGGTTCGGAAATGAATGATGCCAGTGAAATTGATGTCAGTGTATTTTTTCCCATAACTTTCAAGTTAACAACAAAATTTTCGATGGAGTCCTTGGAATACAAAAAGAAACCAACCGTATATAAATTTCTTCGTCCGAAGGGTCATTCGAAATGCAAATTGTCTTACTCCAACTGATATTTCGGTGATAGATTGATTAACGTTTGAAAAATCTGAAGAAAGAAGACTTCAGCATTTTTGTTTATGGAAACATTGATTTTCAATTTATTTTCTACCTAATATTTGGTTGATGCATTGCTTTGATTAGGAGAATAACCTTTATATTTTTAATCTTTTGTCCTGATGATAAATGTTTCTCTACCTGAATTCAGCATATTAATACAATTTTAGTTGTTCCATGTTAGTGCACAGCTGTAAACGTTATGTATTTATTGGAAAAGAATTCTCGTTCTAAGTTTTCTGATTGTAGGGAAACTTGGAATAATGAAAAAAATATATTTGAAAAGTGCGAATAGATGCTAACTCAAATGACACCTTTTAACAGTGATGAATTTTAACAACGGGTACCTAATTCTGAAAACGGCGTAGAATGGACAACATAGGCAGCACTATTAGTATTAAAAAACAAGTACTGTGTTTTAAGGAATTTTACTTAATAATTGCGATTCGTAACGCGTTTCACTACTCCGTAGCTTCTTCAGATGACTGAATATACAGAAAATATAAATATAAATGTTCTTGAGTAATTAAAAGCTTATTGGGTTGCTTCTTCTTAAGTGGTTATTTATGACAGGTATATCCCATAAAATTAAGGAATAGATTGCTCCCTGAAGAGATTCAATAGAGGTGAAGGGCTTAAATCGACTTGTTCATTGATAAGTCTACCTGAGTGTTTGTATTTATTGATTTCTAAAGTTTCCCAAAGATCTATCTTCCAATATTTATTATCTGTATGCAAAATTTCAAACTGTGGGTCGAAAGAGTGATTATTTTCTAAGAGATGATTCGCGTAATTTGAATCTGATTTTTATTTGAAAAACTGCGTTTATGTTCCGATATTCTAATATTAAAATTAAAAGTTCTACCAATTATCACAGTCAATGCAATTCAATCTATAAACACCTGATTTATTGTTTTTACCTGGTTTGGTTTTATTCTTTTTATATATTTGCCTAAATTATTATTAGTTCGAAAAGCTATGTTGAAATTATTGCTAGTCAAGAATGATTTCAGTTTCTCACTTGTAATGCCAACGTATGTTAAGGTGTTGAATTTTTGTTTCAATTTATCGACAGGCTAAACTTCATTCAATGCGATTCTACTTTGTTTTTCATTTAAAATATTATTTATTAGTTTGGGATTGTAACCATTATTTTTGGCTATTTGTTTAATCAAATTTAATTCTTTGTTGAAATTTTCTGGTGATAACGGGATGTTAATCAACCTATGAATAAAACTATTGAATGCTGACATTTTATGTTGATATGGATGACACGACATATCTGTATGTGACGGCTTATGGTAAATTGCGAAAACATGTTTTCCATTTTCATTCGAAATTGTTACGTCTGAGAAATTTATCGAATTATTGCTTTCTATTTCGGTTGTGAATCCAATTTTTGGATGTAATGAATTTATATGATTTTCGAAAATTTTAACTGTCTCTCTGTTCCTGTGAAGCAAATAATGATATCGTCTACATAGCGATACCAGTATAAACAATATTTACTGAGTGGATGATTATGAATTAATTTCTCTAAGTTATTCATGAATATTTCTGCTAACAAAGGACCCACAGTTTGAAATTTTGCATACAGATAATAAATATTGGAAGATAGCTCTTTAGGAAACTTTAGAAATCAATAAATACAAACACTCAGGTAGACTCATCAATGAATAAGTCGATTTAAGCCCTTCTCCTCTATTGAATCTCTTGGGGGAGCAATCTATTCCTTAATTTTATTGGATATACCTGTCATAAAGAACCACTTAAGAAGAAGCAACTCAATAAGCTTTTTATTAGTCAAGAACATTTATATTTATATTTTCTGTACATTCATTCGTCTGAAGAAGCTACGGTGTAGTGAAACGCGTTACGAATCGCAATTATTAAGTAAAATTCCTTAAAACACAGTACTTGTTTTTTATTATTGATAATGGAATTTTACCAAGTAAAAGCCTCCCAAATTCGAACTATTAGTATATTTGCAATATGAATTTCTAATATTGCTAAGCAGATCATTCAGAAGAATCACAGTAGAAGCTAATATTTAAATTCTAATAATGTTTCCGAAATGAAACTTCATTAATAATAACATAAGAAATACAACGCAAAGTACTTACTTACGGGCTTCATTCACTTTGTTTGCAAAGAATAGTTCCCAAGTGTACATCTTGATTATTCTTATTACAGAGAGTACTTCTTGAGTTTGCTGAATCCTTTCATCAGATTTCTTATTCGCTAATTTTCTTACTTTGAACACACCAAATCCTATGGATCCTGAAGAAATAGAAAAAAAATTATTTTACACATAGCTTCTAATGTTGGAAAAATATGTGAAATATATGTTGGACGAAACAGTTTCGCGCTCAATGATTTTAATTTCGTGGGGATCTTTATATTTCCTGTAAATGAACACTTCATCCTATTCGAATGTTTATTAGCCAAAATGTTGGTTTTAATGTAATTAATGAATATCAGAGAGACGACTTTACTATACATGTGGGGTTCGTGTGTGAGGCCGTAGCGTCACCATGCAACACAGGCGTCCGAAATACAGGGTCTTTTGTCTTGTACGAGAAAAACTGTGTGTATAAAAATTAGCCGCAACACCACGAGTGATTTTGTTTGGGAGATAAGTATATTTGAGGCTTTAACGAGCAACCCTCTAAGAGGGAGAGCTTCAACCCCTAAAATTAAGTGATCGAGCAATACCTCATCTGAAAATTTATCCAAACCCCTTTACAACGCTGTATGAGAAACAATTTTGAAGAATATTTTTCGCATAGAATCTTCTTTCATCTCAGATGAGACACCTTGAATATTATGGCAATATCAAGATTCTTGAAAAAAGTGAGAACAAATCAAATTTCTCTCGAAAGGGAAAGTAGTAACCAATAACTTCACTGACTTTTAGGTTTTAGATAAAGACGGTAGGTTTTTTATGTTATGTATTTTAAATACCCATTTCACTATCTTCAACAATCTTGAAAAGGTTTCATTTTATCATGTCTACGACAAGAAAATGGAATTCTATGATTTCAAATCAACTGTTCAAAACTATCTCTAAATGGTTCAGCATATTTGAAGTTGTTTGACGACACTTATCTACAAATCGCTGGCGCAGATCTTCCAAACTCTCAAGCTCAGTTACAAAAATTTTGGTCTTGAGACGTCCCCACAAGAAAGTCTAGGGGTTCCACGTCAGGAGTCTACTCGATAGCCCTTCTTCCAATCCAACTATCAGGATATTGGAAATTAAGGTATTGGCAAACTTGTGTGGCTTAGTGAGGAGGAGCTCCGTCTTGTCGGAAATGCAATTGCTGTTCAATTAGTAAGGGATCGTTTTCTAGTTTTTCTGTTATTAATGGATCAATCACATTCTCCAGTTTCTCGAAATGAATTTCACCGTTTGAATTACCAGGAATAAACAGAGATCGAATTACTGGGTCTCCCAAAATACCTACCGAAACATTTAGCTTTCACGGGTATTGAGTGTGAATTCCTCGAAATATACAGGGTGATTCAGGAGTAGAGGGATATATTTTGTGGGGTGATAGGAAATGCTCTCGGTGTATCGAAATCGTACTTTTTTCCAATCATCGCGCTCTCCTTCGGACTATATAGGATGTTTTTCATGAAAGTGGTAGGTATTTCTTGCCTCATAACTCTTAAACGACTTGATCGATTTGGATGCAAATTTCAACGTTGAATTCAATTGATGAGGTCTACCATACGAAATTTTTGATTTCATCCCAAACCAGGACCGGATTGAGAAAAAATTGTTTTTCCTGTATATCATTGGAATAAAAAAAATTAATAGATTTTTGTAGAAACTAGAAATATAGATAATCAAGACAACATGAAATCCATTTTATCACGTCTTGAGTATTGTGTGGAAAAAATTTGATATTTCACGAAAACATGTTTTCGTTCAATTTGTCCTCTTAATCTTTGGATCGTAGGAATAAAATCGGAAAACAACATTCAGTATAGCGCTCAAATTAAATATCCAGTGTGAAATTTTAAAACACCATATAAAGCACATTCTTATCACACCTCCATAATTTTGTGAAGAAGAGTTGATTTTAATACTGAATACTTTTTGTTCAATTCGCTCTAACATCTACTCTAAGGTTCAGGAGAAAAGTAAAAACTCAAGACCTAAAAGAAATCATTTTAACAACACTTTGGAGTTATCCAAGAACATATCTATAATTCGGGTGAATGATAATTTTTGTATCACATAGATTTTATTGGGGAACAAATATTGCAAATTTATCCAATAACGCATTAAAAAAATACTCCTGGAATATTAGAATGAAATAGGAACTCGGGTATCTAAACTTAGCGATAGTCGGTTCGAATCAGGTGCTTGAAATGGTTTCCTTTTGCTCAATGCATTTTCTTGCTCTTTTTACAATGCTAGCATTGGATCTTCGAATCAGGTCCATATTATTTTCCGTAATTTTTTGGATCAAATGTTCTCTTGACAGTATTCCAACTTGATTAACATTATCTTTCAATAGCTCCATAAGAAGAAATCTAGGGGATTCAAATCCGATGATCGAGGTGGCCAACTTATCGGTCCACCTCGACCAATTCGCCTATTAGAATAAGTGTTATTCAAGAAATTGATCACATTGTTAGTAAAGTGAAGGGGAGTCCCATCGTGTTGAAAACAGATTCCTCGTATTTCAATTCCACTCTGGAAATTTGGTAGAGTATTCTGAAGGAATTCTAGGTGAATGTCTCCATTCAGTCTATCTTCCAAAAAGTTAGAACTAACCAAAGAATCATCCACCGAATAACAGTTTTAGCGTGTTAGTCTAGGATTTTTCTATGCTCATTCATGTGAATTGCGCCAATTGAATACACCACTATTCGTAAAAGTGGCCTCATCGCTAAATAACAGTCTATACACATGTAGCTGATATTCAACTATTCAACGGCAAAAGGTCAGACGGAGGTTGTACTTCATTTTCCTGCATTTTTTGACAATGATATGAATAATATTTCTCATTTTTCAAAACTCGCCAAGTTGTTGTTTGGGCGAACCCCTGATCATGAGCGATTTTCTTGTACTCGTTTGCGGGTCATTTTTAATAGCTTGAGGAACTTCATCAACAGGCTGAATATTTGCTCTTTCTAGCTTTATACTGCTTGCAAAAGTTCCATTTTCCGTGAGGGATATCGATTTATGAGCAAAAACCGAATTTCATGAAACAGATTGAAGTATCCAAATTGCCATTTCACAAGTCGCCATAATGGCGTCGAGAACATTTCCTGAATGGGTTCGAAGGGATATGATTACCTATATTAAATGTAACACCCTGTATATTTTATTTACGTTTTCAACTGAAATCCAACATATTTCATCAACTGTATTTGTATCATTTTTTACATCAATTTAGACGTTAATCGCCTAGTATTCCCAATTGTCTCTAAGGATTGGACTGAAAACTAAAATTATTCCAGAATGAATATTTTTTTATAAAATACCTTAGGTGTGATAAAAATGTTCTGGTGGCATATTGAAATAGCTACCTTTTCTTGTTCTGATGATGTATCCAGAATTTTGATTAAATGATATACAGGATGTTGTTTCATCATCTATTAATAAAATTGAGTTTCTACAGTCCCGCCCTGTACGAGAGAATAAATTTTCTCTGCGAATAGTTGATCCACTAGGTGACTGACAAGCCTGAAATTCTCATTTAAATCGGACCAGCCATTTCAGAGTTATAATGTCTGGAAAATTTTATCATTTCCCACTAAACAGCCTGTATATGCGAAATGGAGTCGCGTACGTCAAAAAGATGTATCATTCCGACACACCAGGAATATTGCCTATCACCACGAAACTATCTATCTCCCTCTCCTCCTGAATCACCCTGTATAAGAATTTGTATCGCTCCAAGATCTACAGTTATACCAGTTAACCTCTGCATGAAATGAAAAAGTGCATTTGTCAGAAAAGCAGACATTCAAGAAAAACATACTTGCCTTCGATCCAAATCATCATCATTTCATTCATGAATTAATTCAAGTTTGTACGGATGGAACTTATATTTATGTAAAACACTGAGAACGATAGATTGGCTAATACTGGAAGCTGCACAAATTTGTCGTACAGATTGCGTGTTAGGTTGAAGTTGGGCATGTCCCAGAACTGCCACTGCTGCCGAATCCTAATTGACAATTCCAATGGACGCTCATTTTTTATTTATTACTGAACTCGTCTCAGTAAATTTTGTTATCGACCTTACTTTTAAGAACAAACATTAAGTGCCAACTAATTTTTTCCTTTCTTTTTTCTATTTCTACATAGTTCGGGAGAATTTTTAAATTATGTGTGTACTAAATGGAAAAATATTTCAATTCAGATAGAACAATGAAATCTTTCTAAAAATGTCGTAGTTCGAAAAAAGGGTTTTCAAAAGACATTATAACAAAATCTGTTTTCCATAACCCGTAAAACCTCAAGGTTAGTAAATTTACAGGGTAATGCACGCAAGCACTAACCACCTTCAAAAGGTTTTCTTCAAAACAAAATTGATTTGTTTTCCTGTTTTATCTGTAATCTTTTAAATAGCGAAAACATTCAGATTGGCTTGTTTAAGATGAAAAGTGATTTTGCCTTATTCAAATTTGAGGTGTTCAAGCGTCCCATCCTAATCGTTAAATCCTCAAATATACGTCAGAAGATTTCGACCAACTAAAATGATTGGATATGTTTCCGTGAGTTTTTCCAATTACTACAGGATGAGAAATATGTGTGGAACCTATTGACGTACTTCACTTCCAGTGAATGCTCATGTACATCAGAGATTCCGTCTACGAGATGCGGAATACGTAATAGGGCATGGACATACAAGCTGGCACCCGACAGCTGC
The DNA here is from genome assembly GCA_013387265.2 of Cryptolaemus montrouzieri. Classification (NCBI taxonomy): domain Eukaryota; kingdom Metazoa; phylum Arthropoda; class Insecta; order Coleoptera; family Coccinellidae; genus Cryptolaemus; species Cryptolaemus montrouzieri. Next base: position 73,219,548 of record JABFTP020000144.1, on the reverse strand, counting down.
ATCCCGCTTATGGTGCAGGAATGTTATTCAGCACTTGCTGAATGGAGGTAGGCAACACTTAGCGCAGTTCAATTATAGAAGTCGATGAGAAGGCGCATTGAATGGCTACCTGGAGGATGCTTAAGATGCTTCAAGGATCATTGAACCGGATCCTAGGTTCGGCATACCTTTGAAGACTTGAGGGTTGAAGAAATATCAGTGGATAATCGGAAGTTACTTGAGAATTGACTGAGCCTAACATCACTAAGACTATCTCAGTTCGTCATCTGTGAGCCGTCCACTGCAAGTGCTGATGCTTGGCTTGAACTGGCAAGGCTGGTAGTTTAAAATTCTATCTGCGATAATAACATAGCGCTGTCTTTAGAAGAAGCCACCAAAATAAATTAAGATTGATGCGGATTATGATTCAAGGATGATGAACGCGTCAGATTCGAATGCCCAGTCGGCGACAAAATCAGGTTGGAGGAACTTGGATCTGGCAAACTAAATCGGAAGGAATTCAATAAGTTCTCATCTATTATGCTACTAATATTCATTAAAACACATATAATTGTTGTATTGTATTGGATATGTAATGGGATGTAGTTTCGTTTACATTTTTTGAACCACCTGGCTTCAGCAAATCATAGTGTTGATGCAAGAAAATTGTTAGTACTGTCAATATCATTGTCCTTCGAATTTATTTAGTTGCATATCATAGAAAATGTACATTTAACAGAAATACTCAAACCAACAATCTTACAGAAGATAACAGATGTTTCTCGCTTATTTCATGAAGAACTTACAAATTCTTGCCAATCCAAGAGACAGATAATAAAATAGAAAAGAATAAGGAAGAATCAGAATGTATTAAATTATGATAATAAATTGGATATCAAGCAACAAACAGCTGAGGTGCTAGCCATTCAACGATTTTCGTAGATTAAAAGAAAATTAAATGGATCGCTTCTAGATGATACTTCAGAAACTCAATGGAAGTCATTTTGATGGAAGCACGTATTTCTATGAAAAAGTGTAGATGAAAATGTTATCCAATTGGAACATGTTTCTCTTTCCGTTGAATTCCGTTTTACATTTAACGGTCATGCCAAATGTCTATCCCTATAACCCAGAGAATATACATTTCCGAAACATTTGAAGATCAGTAGATCTTGTATCTCTGAAAAATTCAGAAACAATGTAATACCGCTGATGTTTTCTTTGGAAGAAAAGTGTCCGCATTGCCACTATTACATGTCATAATCTGTATGTTAATGAAAATGCATAAAATGAAAATATCAACCTACATGTTCGATCCTGATTTTTTTTTTGTTTTTGAATTTGGGAGGCTTTTACTTGGTAAAATTCCATTATCAATAATAAAAAACAAACAAGTACTGTGTTTTAAGGAATTTTACTTAATAATTGCGATTCGTAACGCGTTTCACTTCACCGTAGCTTCTTCAGACGTATGAATGTCCATGAAAATAAATAAGAATATAAATGTTCTCGATTACTTATTGGGTTGCTTCTTCTTAAGTGGTTATTTATGACAGGTATATCCAATAAAATTAAGGAATAGATTGCTCTCCGAAGAGATTCAATAGAGGTGAAGGGCTTAAATCGACTTGTTCATTGAGTTTACCTGAGTGTTTGTATTTATTTATTTCTAAAGTTTCCCAAAGATCTACCTTCCAATATTTATTATCTGTATGCAAAATTTCAAACTGTGGGTCGAAAAAGTGATTATTTTCTGAGAGATGATTCGCGTAATTTGAATCTGATTTTTTATTTGAAAAACTGCGTTAATGTTCCGATATTCTCTATTAAAATTTTTATGTGTTCTACCAATGTAGAAATTATCACAGTCATTGCAATTCAATCTATAAACTCCTGATTTATTTTTTTTACCTGATTTGGTTTTATTATTTTTATATATTTGCCTAATTTATTATTAGTTCGGAAAGCTATGTTGAAATTATTGCTACTCAAGAATAATTTCAGTTTCTCACTTGTAATGCCAACGTAGGTCAAGGTGTTGAATTTTTGTTTCAATTTATCGACAGGGTAAACTTCATTCAATGCGATTCTAATTTGTGTTTTATTTAAAATATTATTTATTAGTTTGGGATTGTAACCATTATTTTTGGCTATTTGTTTAATCAAATTTAATTCTTTGTTGAAATTTTCTGGCGATAACGGGATGTCAATCAATCTATGAATAAAACTATTGAATGCTGACATTTTATGTTGATACGGATGACACGACGAGTTAATTTATTATTATATCTGTATGTGACGGCTTATGGTAAATTGCGAAGACACTTTCTGAAATTTTGCGGTAGGATCCTTAGTTGATGTTATATAGTTTCCGGCTGTTAAGACCGATTATATTTCTAAAACTGAAGAATTCTTAACAGCCGGAAACTATATAACATCAACTAAGGATTCTACCGCAAAATTTCAGAAAGTGGTTAAAAACATAATTTCGACTGCAAAATCATTAATTACAGACCACGAAAAATATAAATTCATTAACTCCAATCCACAATCCCCCGAATTATATTCGTTGATAAAACTTCATAAACCTAATTACCCTATTAGACCTGTTGTTTCTTATGTAACGGCACCTTCTTTCAAACTTTCAAAATTCCTCCACGACTTGCTAATAAAACATTGCAATTTTAAACATAAATTTTCGGTCAAAAATTCATACGAACTAATTGTCAATATCAAAGATACCATTATACCACCTAATTCCAATCTCATTTCTTTCGATGTTAAGAATCTATTTCCCAACATTCCTCCGAAAGATACGTATTACTTAGTTGAAGAATTATTAGAAAAAGTCATGTCAATACTATCATTAAATCAGATATTCTTTCATTATTACAAATTTGTTTAGATCAAAATTATTTCCATTTCAATAACAAATATTATACTATTGAAGACGGTTTGATTATGGGCAATCCGTTTAGTCCTTTGTTAGCAGAAATATTCATGAATAATTTGGAAAAATTAATTCATAATCATTCACTCAGTAAATATTGTTTATACTGGTATCGCTATGAAGACCATATCATTCTTTGCTTCACTGGAACAGATAGACAGTTAAAATTTTCGAAAATCATATAAATTCATTACATCAAAAATTGGATTCACAACCGAAATAGAAAGCAATAATTCGATAAATTTCCAAGACGTAACAATTTCGAATGAAAATGGAAAACATGTTTTCGCAATTTACCATAAGCCGTCACATACAGATATTATAATACATAACTCGTCGTGTCATCCGTATCAACATAAAATGCCCACATTCAATAGTTTTGTTCATAGATTGATTAACATCCCGTTATTGCCAGAAAATTTCAACAAAGAATTGAATTTGATTAAATAAATAGCCAAAAATAATGGTTACAATCCCAAACTAATAAATAATATTTTAAATAAAAACAAAGTAGAATCGCATTGAATGAAGTTTACCCTGTCGATAAATTGAAACAAAAATTCAACACCTTAACCTACGTTGGGATTACAAGTGAGAAACTGAAATTATTCTTGAGTAGCAATAATTTCAACATAGCTTTCAAACTAATAATAATTTAGGCAAATATATAAAGAATAATAAAACCGAATCAGGTAAAAACAATAAATCAGGTGTTTATAGATTGAATTGTAATGACTGTGATAATTTCTATATAGGTAGAACACATAGAAATTTTAATATTAGAATATCGGAACATAAACGCAGTTTTTCAAATAAAAAATCAGATTCAAATTACGCGAATCATCTCTTAGAAAATAATCACTCTTTCGACCCACAGTTTGAAATTTTGCATACAGAAAATAAATATTGGAAGGTAGATCTTTGGAAAACTTTAGAAATAAATAAATACAAACACTCAGGTAAACTCATCAATGAACAAGTCGATTTAAGCCCATCACCTCTATTGAATCTTTTCGGGGAGCAATCTATTCCTTAATTTTATCGGATATACCTGTCATAAATAACCACTTAAGAAGAAGCAACCCAATAAGTAATCGAGAACATTTATATTTATATTCTCATTTATTTTCTGTACATTCATTCGTCTGAAGAAGCTACGGTGTAGTGAAACGCGTTACGAATCGCAATTATTAAGTAAAATTCCTCAAATAACAGTACTTGTTTGTTTTTTATTAACGATCCTGATTCAATCATTATCGAATCTACTCAATTTATTTGATGCACACTATATATATCTCGTACACTATAATCTACACTTCAGCGATGTATAACTAAATATCGCATGAAAAGATCTAACATTACATGCCAACTTAATTACAATGGTATGAAAAATACAACAAAGGATGTAACAAATAACAATCAATATATTGTCAGATATGTACTATTCACATTCTCTTCGTGCAAGTTTCAGGGTCAATATCGACACACATTTCAAGGAAATATCTTCTTCCATCATGTGAAGCATAATTTAATTTCGCAATTTCTCATACAACATAATTCAGGTAAGTATTTGAAGAACACTTCATTAACATATAGCTGCTGGCTATTTCTTGGTACGAATTTGTATATAACAGTTGTCTACTTTCATTCTATAACGCGAAAGATTCTCCAAATCCCCATGAGAGTACAATTAATCAAGCAGAGGATACATTTCGCGATTGACTACTAACTTTGCGCCAGACATATTCATATTAACCAATTAAGAAATGCTTTAAAAATAGAGTAAAAATATTTCACAATTAAATTATTATAAATATTTCAATTCCCAATCATCTTCCAAATATGCTTAGTAAGTTCGAATTCGGGAGATTCAGCAGGCAAATCAAAGATCTTATTTCACCAGAATATTTCTTATAGCTCTCGCTATGTTCTGTATATTGGGTGTTCCGTGACGAACGCCCCAATCAATAGTTCCTAAAATTGATGATCGAATTGATTGAAACAAGAACCGAATTGAGTCTTGAATGATTCTTAGTGCTTGAAACATTTTCATTGTTTTTCATTTCCGAAAATACCAGAACTATTTTAGTTGGGACAACATATATTATTTCATATTTTGAGTAAAAAGAGACTCGAGACGTAACAGAAGATACAAATGAACCGTGGAATTCTGCGGGGGAATACCATTGAAAATGAGAGAGCAGTCTTCTTAAAATCATAATGGATATCATTACCAATTATTAAAGTGATATGATGATAGATTAGGTACCTACCCGATGATTCTTGTTATTGTTTCGTCTCGAGTATCTTCCACGTAAAATTAGTAACTATGGAAGACGAAAATCAAGTGAAGACATGATACAAGTTTATTCTCAATCTAACAGACATTGTGCTTCAGCATTCCAACTCTATCGGGAACCATTTACGGAACTTCAGGAGCCAGAGCGATGTTTAGCATACTCCAAAAAAACTTAACTAAGTGGAGATATCTATTTCAATAAACCGTAAATATCGTATGAAAAAAATCAACTTATAGCGAAAAATATTTCCTGAGAATTGTAGAAGATGTTCCCTATGCTATTGAATGCGCGTTTGGCACCTACTGAATATAGCACGTGTCGCATTCAGACCATCATCTGATAGAAACGCTTCTAGACAGTCGGTTCTTACTCCTTTTTTCAACACTACCAAATGTTCCTGTGGAATGCGGTGAACTCGATCCTGTGGGTGAGATCCAAAGCCCAAAATCAGAAGGGGTCATATGTGGTGAACGAGCAGGCTACCTAATAAAACCATTTGTCCGAGTCAATGGATGAACGAAATTATTGGTTATCCAGTTCACAATTAAAGCTGCGTTGTGGGGAGCAGCACCTTATTGTCGGAAGTAGATTTTCTATCGTTCTTCTGAGGGAATATTATCGAAGAAATCTTGTAATGCTCGAAAAAGAATTTCTTCATAATTGTACAGATTCAAGATTTCTCATTAAAAACTGGTCCTATCAAATGATTCAAATAAATGGCTCACCAAACGTTTACACCGAATCAACGTTGAAAACCATTATTCATTATGTTAAGCAGATTCTATTGGCTTTAATGTCCGGAATAATTCCTATTGAAATTACGATTCTTGTGAAAAGAACACTCATAAGTCCAAATGATGGTTCTGAAAAAGGAATAATCTGAATCTAATCTAAATTCGAGGCGTCTAACATTGTCATGATCTTCAAGAGCATGGACTTCTCAAAAGCGTAAGGCTTGTTTATATGTTTGCGTAAAAAAGATGGAACAGTCATCACTGGCATCCCAGTTTCTATAAAAATTTTTGGAAGAATGTTTCTGGGTTTGTTTCTACACTCAAGAAGACATTCAATTCTATTTATTCATTAATCTTCCGTCTGAGTGTTTCCGTTTTTTGCATGAACTGTAGTTTCGTAGGTTTTTTCTTATCTGAAAAATTTCGGATGCTCTAGTTTATCACGATCTGGAAATCGTTACCGATAGATTTGAAATGCTCGAGCACTACTTCTGTTAGATTGAAAATAAGCTTTTATCATATCTAAATTCTCCCAATCTTCATCTTCCATACATATAACTTAACCATGAAAAAGGCTCGCAGCATCTCTTTTCAAAACTAATCGACATATTTGAAAACCTTTTTGATTTTGAAAAGATTCACATTTTGCTTTACTCTAAACTATATTTACGGCAAGAGGCAAATTAAAGATCATTAAATTGCCAGAAACTCGACGTCTTCCAGAAATATAATATAATGAACATTTGAATTTGGGAGGCTTTTACTTGGTAAAATTCCATTATCAATAATAAAAACAAGTACTGTGTTTTGAGAAGGAATTTTATTGAGTAATTAAAAGCTTAAGGGTTGCTTCTTCTTAAGTGGTTATTTTGTTTGTTTGTTCAATTGTATTTATTAATTTTTATTTTAACGTAACGCAGGTTAAGGTGTTGAATGATAAATTGAAACAAAAATTCAACACCTTAACCTACGTTGGCATTACAAGTGAGAAACTGAAATCATTCTTAAATAGCAATAATTTCAACATAGCTACCAAACTAATAATAATTTAGGCAAATATATAAAAATAATACAACCAAACCAGGTAAAAACAATAAATCAGGTGTTTATAGATTGAATTGCAATGACTGTGATAATTTCTACATTGGTAGAACACATAGAAATTTCAATATTAGAATATCGGAACATAAACGCAGTTTTTCAAATAAAAATCAGATTCAAATTACGCGAATCATCTCTTAGAAAATAATCATTCTTTCGACCCACAGTTTGAAATTTTGCATACAGATAATAAATATTGAAGGTAGATCTTTGGGAAACTTTAGAAATCAATAAATACAAACACTCAGGTAGACTCATCAATGAACAAGTCGATTTAAGCCCTTCACCTCTATTGAATCTTTTCGGGGAGCAATCTATTCCTTAATTTTATTGGATATACCTGTCATAAATAACCACTTAAGAAGAAGCAACCCAATAAGCTTTCAATTACTCAAGAACACTTATAGTTATATTCTCATTAATATTTTTCTGTATATTCATTCATCTGAAGAAGCTGCGGTGTAGTGAAACGCGTTACGAATCGCAATTATTAAGTAGAATTCCTTAAAACACAGTACTTATTTTTATTATTAAATATAATGAACCTATCAATGTTAAATAATAATGAATCTTTAGAATCACAAACAATCATCTAATATTTTTCTGTATAAGCTTTACTTTTTCTTTCATTTGTGAAAAACTTTTTCCATCAATTTTACGAATTGTCTGGGTTATGAACGATATGAAAGATGTATTAGAAAATTATGCTATTTTTCTCTGAATTATTGATAGATTATTCAAAAGCTATTAAAATTTGCTTTAGCGCAATTAATATCTAAATTGCGTGAAGATATAAAAAAAGGGGGAAAGCTAAAGGAAATGTGTGTGTTTTCCTCTCCTCGCAAGTCCTTGTTTTCAATGGCTACCATTTTTAATTCAAAATTGTAGAGTACCCCTATAGTCTCCAGTTTTTACCCCAGATTGTTCTCAAAACTCAGAAAAACAATTTGGGAAAGAAAATTCGACCAATGACGAAGTGATACATACTGTAAACGAATCAGAATCAGTTGTAGAAAATTTCACCAAGGAATGTTAAATTGAACTAAAGCTGGACTATGATCAAAAAGAAAATTTTCGCAATCTTCCCCTGAGTATTATTTCTACGGTCGGGTGATCCATTCGGAGTTGCATTTTGATGCTTTATCAAATAAAGAATTACTAGGAGTAACTTTACAGTTTTCGGAAAATATACGTTATTGGGCGAAGAAAAAGAGATACATTCGATAACCAAAGGATATATTGTCGTAATAGAACAAGAAAATTCATTTAGACAGTTAAAATATTTCAAAAAAAAATCAGAGCATGAATGAACTGACTCTGTTCAAGGGTAGGTTCCAATCAACAGGAAGCAACTCAATCTATAATTTTCCAAAATAATCAGCATATATATATATATATATATATATATATATATATATATATATATATATATATATATATATATATATATATATATATATATATATATATATATATATATATATATATATATATATATATATATATATATATATATATATATATATATATATATATATATATATATATATATATATATATATATATATATATATATATATATATATATATATATATATATATATATATATATATATATATATAGTAAAGTCAACTACAATAGGTTTATTTTTGTTTTAACTGTATTTCTTGCAAAAGAACGTTTGAGAGATTGTTATTTGTCAATGTAGCTCAGGACAAACGGAAAAAAGTAGCTCTTTCTATAATTGAAGAAAATCGAGAGTTTTTCGAAAAAATGGTTTTCCCAAGAATAATCTCTCATAATACAACAGGTAGTCCTTGAGGAACAAGTGAGGAAATAATTTTTCTTAGTGAAGAATTGTACCTACTCTCTTGGTTTTAAACAACTTCAACAATTTAATTAGTTGTGAGAGTCCAAAAATTTTAGATATTCAAGTTTTCCTCGGCCACGTTTTCCTTGAGTATTTCTTTCAAATCTCATTATTCCATAATGACTTCTGCAGAGATTGATTGCTGGCATATTTCTTGCACAAATTTCTAAAGAAACTATTTTTTAAAATCACACAAAGATGCCAGCAATTGATCAATAACGCAGCATTATTCAAAAATGGCAATTTTTAAATTCAATCAATACGTGAACAATGAAGAACTTGGTTATTTAAAAGCCATTTTGGCACTTTATACTGACAAAATTGTTACAAATTCTTTCTCTCCGTTAAATTCTCTGAGAAACATTAGGTACCAATTTCATTCTCTAGAACTATTGTCGAGATGAACATCTGATTTTCTACAACGTTGTTTTTTTAACAATATTCTCATATTTAAAAACTTTGGAAACCTCCGCAACTTCGAAAATTTGCCTTCTTTGATTTGTTAGAGTGAAACTCGCAGCAAACTGCTCGTAACAAAACATTAATTCTGACATTCATCGATCGATATCGAGAATTAATCGATATCTTTTCTCCTTTCGTTCAATCTTACAACTTAATATTTTTGCCCAGGAGTATAAACCTTCTCTTTCGTCAAACTCGTGCTTTTCAATTTTACGAATTTTTGGAGGATATGAAGGGAATTCCAATAGAAAAATGACTCTTGGAATGTTTCATTCTATACAATCCCATTTTCGTTTTCTGTTAAAACTGTCCATTTTCTAATCAATACAGTCAGTGAACATAGATAGATATAAATTTAAACTCACCTTGAATAGGAAATATCACAATGAAGGATACCAAAATCACCAGTACAGCTAATCCTACTTTCTGATAAATCAAGTATCCAATGAACGTTGCAATTAGCATCTCCACCCACAGATCATTTGCAAAGTGGATGGCCATATCAACTGCATGCAGATCTTTTGTAATTAAGGTCACAATTTTTCCCGTCGACATTTCAGCAAGTACTGAAGGATGCAGTTTAAGGGCTTTTCGATAAACTAAAGAAGAAAAAGCCATCCTTATCTCCAATGCTAATATCGACTTCGCTAGGTTGATATGGACCTCGTAAAAAGACATCAGAATCATGATGCTTACAACGAAAATTGCATAAAAGTAGGCTTCATCTCTACTAATGGCAGTCTGTCCTGGAACGAAATACTGCACCATTCTTGCTACTGCTAAAGGGCGTAGTATGCTGGAAAGAGGAGAAAATTTCAAGTTTAGCTCCAGTCTTATTGTTAAAAAAAACTTCTAAGAATTATGAATTCCATTTAAAATTTTTCTTCCTGCTAAAATGTATTCAGAACGATAACGAACACAACTACAACAAATCAACTAAATAAGTCACCCAAAAGTGTATACTAATATAATTTTTGTAATTTTATTTTTAATACTCATGATGAATAACTTAAAGACTAAAATACACAACAACACTTCAGCTAAATGGTTTTCATACTGGTTCATAAATCATCTCATATGGACATAGTAATGCATTGTACGTCGTTTCATTCTGTTCAACATAAAATGACAGTTTTCCAGATCATCATCTACAATTTATTTAACATTTCTTTGCTTTTAGACAAATTTGACAATTTTGTATTATTCACAAATAGCTCGAATAATGGTTACAATCCAAATATTATAACTGAACTACTTCACAAAAGTGGAAACACAAATCAATATAATTAGTATACTTGAAATCTAGATCAATACAGATATAATAACCACACATACGTTGGAAAAGTTAGCCATAATTAGAACATTTAATGGAAAACTTCCGAATACACATCTCATTCCAAACCAATAATAATCTATCTAAACACATCGAAAATAATAAGAGTGAAATAGATAAAGGAAATAAATCTGATGTGAACAAACTACGGTATTGTTATATTCATAGAAATTTCGATATAAGAGTTTTTTCAGCAAAATAACTTAGATAATATATATGTAAAAATAATATGAGTTTGCGTAAGCTAGTTTGATCACATTTATTCCTCTTGTATAGATTATATTGGTTTACCTCAGTTTAGTTTTTATTTTGTATTTATCTCATGAAGGTAGTGTCGTCGGAACGCGACACAAATATAGTTAATATTTTTCAAAATGAGTTTACACCAAGTAACGGCCACAAGTTCTCAATTTATTATTTTTGTAGACTTGAAGACTTGTAGAAATGGATAAACCGAATATGTCATTTACATTTCGACTTTTTTCTGTAGATGCACTGTCCCGAAGTTTTCATTCATTTTACAGGGTCACCATTCATTTTACAAGGTTATAATCACCAATGAAAGGGAAATGTCCCAATTATACAATACCCAAGAACAAATCGCTGCCAGGCTTATTTTCGCATAATGATGAGATCACTAAATTTATTCGTGAAAGAAACAGAGATTAAACAAGCAATCAAGTGACCGAATAAAGGCTCTCGTACATACTGTCACTAATGAAATGCTGAAATACGCTCTTACAGGGTAACACAAATACATAACTATATTTTCGAAATTATACTCAATATCTCAATAATATCATCATTATGATATGGAAGGATTACAACACCTATCTTCAAAAAAAATACATGATTCGAAAATAATCGAAGTATCATACATCTTTGCTCGACATTCAACTTACCAGTATTTTGAAAATAAAACTGTAGACATTCAAAACAAAAATTGAAGAACACTAGGATTTCGTAGCAATGAGACCACAGTTGATGGAATTTTAATCACTCCAGACATTAGAGAAAAAGCATATATGGAATATAATAAGACAGGCACATCGGAACCCATTAATACCATATTACGTGTTAACAGAAAAAATACAAAATAGATACTGAAACAGCCAAAAACCAAAAGATCATACCTCTTGTTGTGTTTGGTAGTCGAACTTACAGGTTGAAAGGCCCATCTACAGAATCATTTCAAACAAACGATATTTCCATAGTATCGAGAGATATTATGGAGCAGCAAACACACGAATATAGAAACCAGAAGTGAGATTTAACTATAAAACGTACAGCCTATTATAATATAAAGAGTTGAAACAAGATCCGGCACACAAACGACTTGACAAAAATTAACTGGAATTAGGATAATATAATGATAAGTTATAAGCCTCTGAATAACAGAGCGAGGAACTCAGTTATTGGAGATATGTACAATATTGAAGATACGTGAAGTAATAATAATAATAATAATAATCTAGTCATAATAATAAGATGGACTAAGACAGAACTGGATGATATTCAAAGGCAGACCCGAACGATGCTAACAAAGTACAACAACCATCATCCAAAATCGTCTGTGATACGAACAACTTTGAAGCGGAAAGAAGGAGGACGCGGATTGATAGATGTAGTCAATTTACACACCGAACAGATAAAAAATCTCAGAGAATTCTTCTCAGAAAAAGCTCTCACTTCTGACCTACATAGAGCGGTATCGTTGGCTGATAAGGGATATACACCTCTAAATCTTGCTACCAGAGATGACCTGCTGAATCTACCATTCCTATCAGATATTGAAAAACAAGAGCAATGGTCAAGAAAGGAATTGCATGGACGACATCACCATGAGCTTAATCAACCACACATCGACAAAGAAGCCTCCAACAAATGGTTGATGAAAGGAGAATTATTCGCGGAAACAGAGGGGATTCCTTATGGCCATCCAAGACCAAGTGATCGCTACAAACAACTACAAAAAATTTATTATGAAGGACGGAACATTACAAACAGATAGGTGCAGAAAATGCCATATAAGATCGGAGACTATACAGCATATTACGTCCGGATGTGAACAACTGGCCAATACAGACTATCTTCACAGGCATAATCAAGTGTGCAACATTATCCATCAGAAACTTGCACACAAGTACGGACTTCTGAATACATTCCAGCCATATTACAAGTATCATCCGGCGCCCGTATTGGAAAATGACTCTATCAGATTATACTACGATAGGCCTATTATCACTGACAGAATGGTGACGAATAATAGGCCGGACATAGTGGTGTATGATAAGAGAGCCAAAACAGCAATGCTGGTGGATGTCGCCATACCGAATAATAACAACGTGCTAAATAAGTTCCAGGAGAAAAAGTCCAAATACACAGACCTTGCTATTGAGATCAAGCAGATGTGGCACCTCGAGAAAATAGATATTGTTCCTGTCATCGTATCCTCCACTGGGTTAATACCCAAAACTTTGCATGATAGCCTTAAGAAATTAGAATTGCATAAGAATACCTATATAGAAATGCAAAAAGCTGTAATTCTTAATACATGTAGGATAGTTAGGAAATTTATGTCAAGTTTATTGTAATCGAGCCGATTCCCTTTGATTGCTGAATCTGGGAAAGGTAAATTATATCCAGCTAACAGCTGAGATAGTGCATAAGTCCACGATAATAAAATCTAGTCAAGGCAATTAAGACCTACGCCATTCCAGTGTTTCTTTACTCATTTGGAATAATCAGATGGACTAAGACAGAACTAGATGATTTTCAAAGGCAGACCCGAACGATGCTGACAAAGTACGATAATCATCATTCAGAATCGTCTGTGATAAGAACAACTTTGAAGTGGAAAGAAGGAGGACGCGTATTAATGGATGTTGTCAATTTACACACCGAACAGATTAAAAAATCTCAGAGAATTCTTCTCTGCAGAAGCTCTCACTTCTGACCTTCATGAAGTGGTAACGTTGGCTGATAAAGGATATACACCTCTAAATCTTGCTACCAGAGATGACCTGCTGAATCTACCGTTCCTATCAGATACTGAAAAACAAGAGCAATAGTCAAGAAGTGATCGCTACAAACAACTACAAAAATGTATTATTGAGTAGAAAACAATACAAATAGATAAGTGCAGAAAATGGCGTATAAGATCAGAGACTATACAGCATATTACGTCCGGCTGCGAACAACTGGCCAATACGGACTATTTTCACAAGCATAATCAAGTGTACAACATTACCCTTCAGAAACTTGCACACAAGTACAGACTTCTGAATACCTTCCAGCCATATTACAAGTATCAACCGGCGCCCGTATTCTAAAATGACTGTATCAGATTATACTACGATAGGCCTATTATCACTGACAGAATGGTGACGAATAATAGGCCGGACATAGTGGTGTATGATAAGAGAGCCAGAACAGCAATGCTGGTGGATGTCGCCATACCGAATAATAACAATGTGCTGAACAAGTTCCAGGAGAAAAGTCCAAATACACAGACCTTGCTGTTGGGATCAAGCAGATGTGGCACCTCGATAAAATAGATATCGTACCTGTCATCATTTCTTCGACTGGGTTTATACCCAAAAGTTTACATGATAGCCTTGAGAAATTAGAATTACATAAGAATTCTTACATAGAAATGCAAAAGCTATAATTCTCAATACTTGTAGGATAGTAAGAAAATTTATGTCAAGTATATTGTAATCGAGCCTATTCCCTTTGATTGATGAATCTGGGTAAGGTAAATTATATTCAGCTAAAAGCTGAGATAGTTCACAAGTCCACGATAATAATAATAATATTGATAATTTTCCTTTACAAGTTTTTGTGTACATGAGTTGTGAAAATCAGGTTGTTGACAACAAACTCAGAAACTAAACATAAAACATAAAAAAGAAGTCATGATTTTCGCATGCATTCTAGATTATAGCTGACAATAGAAACGACATATTTGGTTGAATACCTTGTGTTTCTATTGTCATATGACTGTCTGAAGCGTACTAATCTAATTTTCTCCTTAAGTAAATTTAACACTCCGACACTGATCCGCTAAACAGAATAAAGAGTGAAAACAAACAAAACTCAAACAGAAAAACTCATATTCAACAAAAAATATATTAATTTTTGCAGGAAGAGACAAAAATACTGCTACAAACATGTGAACTGAATAAATAAGAAATGAATTTCCTAAATATTCTTCGAAAATCGACCCACTAGAACAAAAATACTACCGAAAAGATACATAAACAGCTGGCAATCTAACTCAACAGAAACTAAAGAGCTAGTCGTAAAAAAGAAAGAAAATGGTAATTATGAACAGTCTAATAACGAATGAAGCATGTCATTTTAAGCATAAGATATGATCCACAGACTAAATAACTTGTCAAAATTTTCCTACCATCCCTTGTAATTGTTCTGAATTTTTTCCCATGAACTTCCGGAGCCATAAACAATAGAAGCACAAGGTATTCAACCAAATATGTCGTTTCTTTTGTCAGCTATAATCTAGAATGCAGGCGAAAATTATGATCTTCACATTTTTCACAAGATTTTTTTGTAGTTCTCTCGTTTTTCGTTCGTAAACATTTTTTATTGTCATAACGTATGAAACGAGAGGTACTATCTCTTGAATTTTCTTTCCTGCCAGTTTTCCCAATTATTCATTCCACAGAAACCTAGTTTTACCTATTATTGCAATTTCAAACAAAATATTGAAAATCCGTCTGGCCGTAAGAATGATATAACGACATTTCGCCAGCGTTATATGAAATATCCTGATAAAGATGGAGAATAATATTTTAATTCGAAAAATGAATTTCAATCGGTTAAAAACCATCATCCAATACTTACAGCCGATTTGTAATGCAAAGCTTCAAAAAATATGATAAAAAACTATTAATCATAACGTTATATGGGTAAGGCGTCATCGTGTTGCTGCCCAGAGCTTATGAATAAATTATTGACACTTGGATGTTTGACAGAATAATTTATTTTATTTTGAACGTACCTTTAATATATACTTTGGATTCGTGGAATTCAACGGAACTCATATTATCTGCTTGGTACGAAAAACAATTCGAAATCCCAGTAACTTTATCTACGTTCTTGATGATTTCATAGAACAGCTATACTAAGAATGAATCTATGGAACACAATCTCAATTATCTACAATTCTTTCGAAGAAATAAATAGAGAATCAGTTGATTTCCTATGTCATGATGGCGACTATATTCAGTAATTTATTATTCCATCATTTTAGTTTTTATATTTCTTCCAGTTCTATTCAAATTTATTCAACCAAGAAACAAAACCTATAGGATTCTTCTTTAGCAATATAAGAAAAAATATTAGGAAAGAAATTAAAGAACAATCTGTTTATACTTTGTCTTTTCTAAGGTAAATAAATTAAACTTGCCATACTATGTCAACTCAAAGAAGATTTCTGAGGTCTATTAATAGATGAAAGTAATAAACAGGAAAGCTATCATTTACTTCAGTAATGCATCCAGAATTATATTCCAGCAATCATGATTTATTGTTTACCGAAAATAAAATTTGTCAGATGAAATATTTATCCAACATTTAGTTTTTAAGGAAGACAATCTATATTTTTATTCCAGAAATATTCAATGTATATAAATAGAAATAAACTGATTTAATGAGAGCATAACTTGAGATTGGCTAAATTTCGAAGCACTAAAGACTCACGGAATTCGGATAATTTCAGAATATATATAATATACAGGGTCCACGAGATAAAACTCCCCAGGCTTTGTTACTTTCAGTCCTAGAGAGTTGATATCTCAAATCGAAACGATTCCAATGCTCTTCAAAACAGTGTATTATATGAGGCAAATTTCCTTCGTTAAAAGAACAGATGAAGCAAATATAAAGTTATTTTTTTGGGCTGTTATTGAATACGATTCATTGAATCAAATACTTCATCTATACTTCAATTCAAGGAAGGTCCTTTTGAGGAATTGCACTTGAATATCCATATGATAATGTTTTTCTTTGAAAATAAAAATTGGGAGAGCAATTTTCTTCCACTTGGATACTACTCTACTTTTCCATCTATGAATCAAAGTGGAAAAAGTTGAATAAATGCCTATAGATTTCTCTAATTTCAGAAATTTACAAATTATGGATTTTTGCCATTTCGTGTTGAATATATATAGAAATTGTTGAATTTTTTGTCAATCTTCAAGTTCAAAGAATTCTTACAGTAAATCAAAACAAACATTACGTACTATCCAGTCCATATATTCTACTAACTGACCCGACAGACGTCCTCTGAAAAAATCAATAACTTCATACATTTCTTACATCTTTCAGATTTTTTCAGTTCATTTATTTTAATTACAAAATTGAAACAAAATAGAAAAATCATGAATAAAAAATATATTAATTCGAATTTTCCGACTCCATCCTTTACAGCTATAATTTTATTATCTCAAAAATAGTTCCAGAACCTCAACAAACACTATGTGTGCAATATGCATTTTTCATTTCTAGTTAAGATCTGAGATGGATGCACAAATCATGATTTTTAGTATGTTTGAATTTTCGTCTGAAAACCTCTCCGGGACCACATGGAGTAAAACAAATAAATAATAAAATAGGTTATTCATTTGTTAATAAAAATCCAAAATCCATACGAAAATTATAATGTTTGCAATTTTCCGAATTTTTCTCTGCAACTACCAAATTTAATTAGGGAACATTTTTCCGAGAACATAATAGACAAAACGAAAAGAAAGAATAATCAAATATGACTTTCCTACCATCAAGAGTGTAAGGAAAAAGTACGACTTTTGAATCTTATTCGAATTTTCCGTAATTTGTGAAATGTATCAGGTATTATGATTTTTGAAATTTCTCCATTTTTCTCCGATATTTCTCATGTTTGTATTACAAGCCTGCCTTTATTTTTTCCAGAATTTTCCAAGTACCCAGTCAACTTTTCCAATTTTCATTTCCTTGAATACCTAATGCGAATTATTACCTTTATTGAAAAAAGTCAAATCGATCTAACCGTACTCAAGTGATGGTTGTAGGAACGAACCATATTTCATTTATACCTGGTGTAACTGAAACTAGGGCCCCCACTGTAGTTCTTTTTCTATTTGGAAAATTTTGATGATATTTGGGAATCGGATAGTAGAAAACATTTTCAATTTAATAACATAAATATGTTTAACATTTCGTTTCCGAGTATGCGAAAACGATACCAACTTTCGATTTACAAATGGGACACCCTGTGTTTTTTGCTTATTTTAATTGTTCATTTCATCCTACTACCTTTTGACATTTGTTTGAAAGAAAAACAAAACACAATTTCTTTTTGCAAATTTCATTTTTCTGTCTAGAATGCCATGAACACTGACAATTGGCTTAGCTCAACATCTCCTATAACGAAAATACAAGATTGTATCTAAAAATTTTATTGCTCATTTTTTACGGGATATCAAAACTAATAACAAAAGAGCAAACAGCGAAAACGAAACAATTATAATAAATGTTCAAAAATACCACCATTCTCACGAACACAACAACGTACACGATTGATGGTTCCCCTCACAACATTATTTAACTGGTGGGCTGTAAAGCTTGCAATAGCCTGTCTCAAATGGTTCTCCAATTCTTGTTGGGTTCTAACAGGTGCTTGCTTAACCTCATTCTTCAAATGGCCCCACAGGAAGAAATCTAGTGGACCCAAATCTGGCGATCTAGCTGTCCATCTTATGGGACCAATTGTACCTATCCATTTTTCGGGAAAAATTTCGTTGATACACCGCGAAACTTCCCTTGTGTTGTAAGGAGATGCACCATCTTGTTGAAAATATATTTTATTCACAACAGCTAATTGCAATTCGTCTAACTCCTCTTGTATTTGGGTCCTCAAAAATTCAAAATATCTCTCCCCTGTCAAAGAACCTGCAGAAATTATAAGCCTTATTAAATATCTTCCCATAATCCCCATTCAGACATTGAAATCCAAAACGTTCTTGGAAGTTTCCATCTTGATATCTGTGCTTATTTTGTTGCGACCAGTACCTGGTATTTTGCCTATTAAACATCCCATTGTTCGTGAAACGTGATTCGTCACGGAATAAAATCTTTGGGGGATATTGTGGATCACCTTCTATTTTCCTAAGGTACTCTTCACAGTACCGGAGTCGCCTAACACTATCGTTAAAATACAGGTATAGGTGTAGTTGATATTTGAATTAGGGGTACTTATGTTTTTACTAAATTCTCCATACGCTTTGGTGGCTAATTTGAAGCTCCTCGGCAATTTCCCTTGTAGATGTGGTTGGATTAATATCAACAAATGTCAATACGTCTATTTCGCTATATTCGTCGATAACGAAATACTCCTCTTCAGCAGGTTGCACCTCACGAAATTGTCGTTCAACTTTAGAGAAATAAGTTCTATTCGGATGAAGTCTTTCCGTATAGCGCTCTCTAAATAATTGTTCAGCTTTAACGCTATTTTGCCTGCACTCTGCATAAATAAGGAGCATATAAACTTTTTCACTTTGGGTGTATTGATTGATAAGCAAGAAATTACCGATCCCATTTGAAAATCGTATCGTTGGTATCGTTTCCGGCATAACCGAAAATGAAATGAACATATTAATGTTATCAAATTCAAAATGTTGTCTTCTATCTGATTTCCAAATTTCATCAAAATATTCCAAATTGAAAAAAATTACAGGGGAGGCCCTAGTTTCAGTTAAACCCGGTATAGATATTAGAACACCTTGCGGAATACCAAATACGCCTTGTTCAATTATATAGACGGAACAATTAGGTGCAATTAGTTCTAACTAACATAATGAAAACCTTTATCAATTGCATCTTATTAATCTTAATTATACAATTAAAATCAACAGGTATTGTTTTCAGAAATACCTACAAGGAATTCACATCAAATCTATGGGATAGCTACTAAATAAGAAATTGAGGCAATCTATGTGACTATTCTGCAATAAAACCGCAATTCTTCCTAGACGATGAATGGTGTTCACAAACTCGATGGACTCTTCGTTCGCAAGGAATATACAGAGTGTTCAGTCTCTAACGAGCCAGCCTGTATATTTCCTATCTCTTTATTACCTACATCGGATTATTTTCTTTGGGGGCATCTAGTGACGTATATATAAGGCTTCAACGAGCCACCTCCTAAGAGTAGGCTTCAACCACACAAAATTGAATAGGACAGAGGGGCGATACCTTATTTGATAGCTCTTCGAAACCTTTTTAAAACAAACGACCATCCTTGAAAGTCTTGGTAATTCCAAGATTATTCAGAAAAGGGAAAACAAATCAATTTTTATAATGAAAGGAAACATTTTGAGAGTAGTTAGCGCCTGCGAGCATTAACCCTCTCACCTTGAGGTTTTAAACGAAAAGGAAAGTAGGTCATTATTTCTTTGGTTCGAGTGGCTCCGCTAGTCCGAGGACCTAAAGTCTGAGCAACCATAATTCATAGAAATGAAGTGACAAATACTTATGCACAATCCTTTTTACGAAGCGACTATTCGGTAGTTCACCTCAGATTACATATTCTCGCCGCTTTGAGCTTTTTTGAGCCTGCAGTTATCCCAGTTTCTTTCAAACATTACCAACAATCGATTAAATTACGATGAAGGATGGGAGAGATGAATTGGTCATTTTAGTAAAACAGGCAGCTGACGGAAAGTAAAAAAATTCCCTGGACCAAATATTGACATGATGCCACCACCTCTAGAATCTAGAATGTAAACTATCCTCAAAACTGCGTTACAGGTTGTTCGCGAATGGAACGAAACGAAACTCTTTCTTGATATTTTTCGTTTAATATTTTTTCCCAAGAAGAAATCCATGATGCACTTCTATGAACATTCAAGCTTCTAAGTGTGCAAGTAACTATACACAAGCTGACGTTCGAAGCTAAGCGACGTTTTTGAATGCTGAAAAGAATGAAAACTGCAATAAAAAACACAGTGAAACCAAAGAAACTGGACGTGGTTAGAATACTATAAGAAAAAACTAATTTAAGTAAAAACATATTTGAATGGTACAGTGATAGACCTATCCGCTAACGAAAAGCGTATGAACTAAAGCTATTATTTATTATTATTCACTTGAAGAATACGCGTGCTTTTCGATATAAACTACTTTCTTATTTTCAAAATCAACCTAAAAATGAGAGAAAAGAGACTCAACCAATAGAAACAGAACTCTATTGATAACACCGCACAACAGCAATTCTGATGATTGAGTTATTGCCCATGATATCAGCCTAATTTTGAATGACGATTTCAAATGCGTGAAAATTCTGTATCAGCTAGTTAAGGTTTTTTGGACCATTTTCTTGCAGATGTAGTGAGCTGTTCTGAATGCTCCAACAATAGTCAGCCTTCATGTGTGTGTTCTAGTATTCTTGATAGCGTTCTTCTATAGTCCGAAGGTCCTGATGGAATCGCTCCCCTGTTCTTCACTTAAAATCCCAAGATTATCATGAAAATAGTCTAGGTGATAGTAAAGAGTGTAACTTGATGCTAATGTTTTGGGACAAGAAGAAGAAACAATTTTCATTTTATTTAAGAGCTTCAACAAATTGTTTCATTAGTCCGAATTTCAGATGCAATGGAGGCAATGTTATACGATTCCTTGATACTAAAGGAGGGTTTATCACGTTTTGTTGTTCTGTAATTAGCACTTCCCGCGAACGCCTATCCTTTTGAATAGAGTGTTCATTTTTAGCTCTACTACCCCACAAGTAGAGGAAGGTAGGATACTTTATATACCACTTCGTTGGCCTAAAAGAAAGTACACCATTTTTTCTCAGCACATATGAGCCATTCGTTTTTTCGTATACTTAACCTTGTCTAAAACCAAAGCAATAGATGTATGTATATTCTTCTTTCACGTTAGTAGAATGTGCAATGGCAACGACCATAATTAATTTTCATTGTGTGAGACAACACATTTTGGAATCCGTTTCGACGAATCTTTGACCAAACGCCATTCATCACAAACGTAATCCCATTTCAACCATTAAACCAGATACACCTTTACAAAATAACAAATCATCTTCTTCATATAAATATTCGAGGAAATTCTGTTCTCTGGTGCGGTAATAAGAAACTTCAGTTCGTTTTATAACTAAGTTCCTTTCTTTTAGTCTAGAAGCCAGGATTTCTTAGGCAGACTTTGACTGTCTCAGATCTCTAGTTAGGTCGTTTAGATCATCTTAGTCGAAGAATTTCGGTGATTTTAGGTCACATTCAAACTTACTATCACTACTATCAGTTTTCGTCTCAATGTCAATTAACGTCTGCTGTGAAACATAAGCTTGAGGTTGGGTATGAAACGATATTTCCATTTGGTCCCATTTTTTCTGTTAATGTCAGTTATGTTCAGCAACCAAAAATATCAGTCATCAACGGGTTCTTTCCAGATCATAGCAGTATCGTACCGGAAAGTTTTTATTTGTCCATAAACGTAGAAACTCAACGCACGTTTTACAAACCTTTTGAGGAACCCAAGGCCCACTGTATGCCCCCAGTAATTTTTCTCAGCTTCATTTACGAAGTCTGTCTCATTCAAATGGTATTCTTTAAATATACTCTTTCTACAAATGAAACAAAAATGATTTGAATCATTCACAGAAACTCTTCTTCACAATGCCATATTAAATTATAGTAAGTTCAATCAATATTTTTTCAATTAACAGAAAGTTATTACGGTAATTAAGTGTTTTTCAACCAAAGCTATAACTCGTGAACAAGACTTGTTAGAGCACAAATGATGATTTATTTAGAATCAGCGACGTCAAATTAGTAAACATCAAGTGATATAAGTCATTCATCAGACGAAAATTGCAATTTTGTGGTCCAGTATAATAGAAGTCCTATTTCCACTCTTTACCTTTAGAATTTCAGAGTTGTCTTGAACTTGAAATAAACGGCACATCCGCTATTTTGTTAACATTGTACCTGGCTCTACCTAGTCAGATTGGGACCAGCCGCAACTGGAGGTACAGTAACAATTTTGCAAACTGGAAACAATGATCTGTCAAGAGAATTCACGAACTAGCATACCCCTTCTGGATGAAGTGGAAGTTAGTTTCTGTCTAATGCTTTACATTGTAATAACGAAAGCAAATGCGGACAATATATCTCGTTCAATTGCTATAATCTGTCAAATGTTGTTTTGAGTAATGAATCAAATTGCAATTTTTTTGATTTTTCAGAAAGATGAGTTTCTCTTCAGGGCACAAATTTCTTTTTACGACAACAAAAGAGAAAATTGACTGAGTAATTCAATTTCATCTTTTAGCCCGAACGCTGAACTGATAATGATACCTACGTAATTGATTTAATTGAAAGCAGAGCAGCCACTAATTCTATTGTAATTAATATAAAATTCTGACTATTTTATCATAAACGAAATATCGTTCGTGATAGGCCATTGTGTTCTGAACTGGCCAGCTTATATGGAAATTCACAGGTGTATTGAAGAATATCACGCAAACATAATATAAATTTTACTGCAATAATTCTTTTCTAGTCCAAAAGTATCCCATTTACCTTCTTCCTTAGTGTTAATCGACGTCATCTGGCTTGTAGCATCCTTCAGAGTAGGAACCATAGAATTTGCGTATTCCGCTTCCAACACTCTTTACATTTCTAGAGGAATTCTTGGTTCTCGCTTTCCGTCAAAGCATCCATCGCATTTCAATCGTTTGTTTATCATCAAATCGGCACCCCTTAAGTAGCAGAGAATTATATCAGGACTGTACAGATACTGACGTAGCTGTAAGATTTTATACTTTGACAAATATTACTTCACGTCCTTCAACGGATGTGTTGATGCGTGATAAGGCAGCTAATCATCGTTTGTCCGAAATTGTGTCCATCTTCTCTTCATTTCACCATACAACCTTTTGTAAAACTTCGACATAATATTCCTTGTTTAATGTCTAACCTTCAGGAGCATACTCATTATTATTAAGTAAACAGTGCTATTTTTCGATAGTGGTTCAAATAGAAGCTTTCACTGAGGAGATTCGTATTTAGTTCTGGAATCATAACCATGAACCCCCAATTCATCACAAATTATAATCTTTTCAAACTGATTTTCATCATTGTTCACCATTTACAAGTTGTCATGGATGATTTCAATGCAACAGTTTTCCCGCTCATCTATCAGCAATTATGAGATGAAATTTACGCACATAGGAACCATCGTCAAATATTAATTTGGACTCCTCTCCAAACACTATTTTCTGATATCGGCTATCTTTGAACAATTTATACCACTGTTTTATCCATATCCTCGTTTCAATATGCAATTTAACTCAAATTCATTGGTCCGATTTTGCCTCCGTTTTTCGTAAGAATAAAATACGACGCATGCAAAATCACCATTCTCCGCTGGTAATAAACGCCTTCAAGGAGTTAGTGAAGACTTACTGGTTACTTTCGTGTCCACAGAGGTCGCTCAGATGTTCTGGAGCGAAGATAAGAACGTAAGCCGGATACTTCTAGGATAAATTTCGTCAAGGATACAATTTTCTGAAAATTCGATTCTGTAATGAAGTCTAAATCTTCAGTGGTCTCCTTATGCATATCTGGATATTTTGAAAGTTAGTTAAGAAACGTTTCACATAATGTCTAGAACTTGGTAGCTTTTTTTCCAAAACCTTCTAACTTGCTTCGAATCAAATATTTAGTGTTCTAAGATTCAGAATCTTTCAATTCCTTGAATTTGTACGAAAATTTCTGGAAATAACGTCCTGAATGCGGTTTGCAATAGGAGTAAATTACTAAAAAATGCGTTATGGTTCGTTTATACGACCACTGTAACGTGGCCGTTGTAACCTCAATATTTTGTTTTTTTTTTTTTTCTATGGACCTACAGCTTATAGTGGACTCCGAACCACTCTCCTAGACCGTGCAAAGACAACTGCCACCTCTCAGGATTACAAGTTATCTGGCCTTCAGAGGTTATGGACCAACAACTATGGTTATGTATCCAATCTCTATGTACGTCTTTGTCAAATTAACTTTTTTGTTCAAGGACAACATCCATGACTTGAACCCGGATTCGAACCAGGCACCGCGGCTTAGCATATTCCTACATACTTGCTCACTAACCGTGCAGCTACCGAGGCGGTCAACCTCAATATTGATCAAGTAGAAATTTCGTTGATACCTATATATTATTCTTTTTTTGTTCTCTTCTGAATCATATGAGAGCTATAATGAAAATATAGAATTCAATAAGGAGTACCAAAAATATTTGAAAGAGAAAGAGAGGATATATTTTGAAAAATCAACATTTATTCGAAACACAGTAGAACAGATGAACACAGACATTTTAAATTTCCAAACTTCCAAACAGAAATATATTCTAATTTTCACACTGTCATCGTAATTCTGAAGGCAATGAGATAGAAGGAGAAATGGGTTTTCTAAAATTATTTCTTATAATAATACTCCATGAATGAATGTGATGCAGGGTCGAAACGGTAAGGGGTGAAACGGTAAAGGAGTAAAGGAGGAAAAACGTCCTCAATGAAAACTTTGTCATGTCTATTGATATGAATTTTAGCATGTATCGAATTTGATCTGAGCATCTCAAAAATTGTAGGAATAATTGAAATATATAACCAAGCTTTCAACAAGGTTTTCAACATAAATACATTAAATACTTTCAAAATTCTCAACAAATGCAATAAAGGGATGACAATGAACCATTTGGAAAGTTAAGAAACTAACAAGCTTTATAAAATCCAAAATTCTCCTTAGTTAATTGATTTCGCTGTTATTACGTGATAGTTAATCATGATGATAATAAAAATTGAGCTATGTATTATACTCTCACAAGAGAATCGTTTTCCTTGAAACATATTTTCGTGTAGGATTTAACGATATTAACAAAACACAAATCCACATTTTTCCTATTTTCTCTTCTACTTTGGACAACCGACATTTCTCCTAGCAGAATGTTATGATTCTAGGTGAAGTGAAAATATCTATAGCTTTTGATTTCCATACAAGTCTAAATATGCTGCAAGATTCAACATGCACAGCTGTATTTCCCAGTTGCATTGACTTAAGAGTCGCTATAAGTACACATTTACGATTTTCAAATTTTTTTGTATCCATTACTCCACTCATTTCATAATTTCAGGTCAACGCTAAGGACCTATAGGTTCTGAATTCCTTATGAATGTTACATGCGCAGCAAAGTGCGACGAAAAATTCTGAAAACCATGGTTATTATTCAGAAAAAAAAACCAATACTCTGTAACTTGGTTGTAACTTATATTTATGGGGACTTTTGGTCTTCACTTCTTCGATTTGTGACATATGATTATAGAACACCTTGCAAAATGTTACAAAATTATCAACGTCTGATAATTCTAGCATAATTATCGAGCACGAACATAGACGTCGATACAGTTTTTTGGTGTAGGTTTTGGAAATAAACTCGTAGCGTTTGAGGTAAACACGAAGTTCAATGATGCAAAAGATAAAAAATTTCAGTTTCTCCCATTTTTTTACTTATCCACTTCTCCTTGTATGAAACATTATTGTGACAGAGAAACGATCATAAACAGGAATAATCTTATAAAGGCTCAATTGTTTTTCCATCCCAGTACAATATTCTTCAATGAATGAAAACAATTTCTTCTCTATTTCGCAGCAGAAAACCTCATAAATCCATCTTGTCAACATCATTTTTAGGTATTTCCCGACTCTGAGTGTGACACACTTCATATACTTATTTATTGTAGTCTCAAATTTAGCATCAACAAGCGATGACCTGGCATTTCCGAGAGTAATTCAAGACAAATAAACTAACAAGTTCTACAACTTTCAAAATGTTAAATACACATAAGCGAATAAAAGTCTGATTATCGTATAGATCCGCGTACATAAAACCCATAAATAATAACAGGATCTCTTTGATATTTACTTTTGGTCGCGGAATTCCCCCAGTAACATCTAATTGAAGAGAATAATTGCCTTTCATTATTTATACAAGTAGTGAAAATTACGTTTCTACGGTATTCTTTCCGATTTTTGTTTTTTGGACCATAATGTTATATAATGATCACATTAAAACAACAATACAGGAATTTTTCTCTTGAGATAAAAATTGAGAGATAATCGAATTCGTTCCATCTACCTTGCTTAAGAATAAATTAAAGTGCCGATTTTCTAATAGTCCATCCATTGATTGCCTACATTTTAAGAAAAATTTAATGGTTTGTCGAGAAATTTCACATTTTTCAGTAGTACTTTTTTATAGATAAATCAGCAGAATTTTATATATTTTAGAACCAATTGACCTAACTGAAGCAAGTTCAGTTCAATTCAATTCAATTTATACATCACACATTATAAAGTACATAATACAAAAATACACCATGATATAGAGTCTATATCAGTATTAAAATGAATAACATTCAAAAGCATAGGAAAGTGACGATAGTCATCATAGTACAGCAAAAATTAATCCCTATCCAACCCCCCTCCCCAACCATTTGCTACCCAGGGACGAAAATGCGAAAATTTTCAATACCATCACTTTCAATGAAACAACCGAATGTGAACTTATTTAGGAGGCCAGAACAAAGGAAGGTAAGAATTAAAAAACGAAAGGATAAAAGATTTTCGGGTTAGAGTTAAATGACACTATGCAAGTATTGATAGAAACTTATTATATTCTGCCACTATGAACTCCTGAAGTTCAATTTTATTAATAATAGTTTTAGTGTTGATATTTTTCAGTTCTAAAGGAATAATTCCATAAAATTTTGGTCCATAATAGATAAAGTTCCGTTGAAAATGAGTCCCGTGAAAAAGAGGAACAACTATTAACTCATTCAATCAAAATCTCATTGGGTAGGCATGTTAAACCATCATTTTATTACTATTTATTATTCTCAGCTCTGGAAAATCAAGATCTGTCGAATATTGAGACGAAATGATTCTTTATATGAAGACACAGTACTGTGCAACCATGATTTCTGATGCGCTATTTTAAGAATCGTGTTCTGGATGACTTCCATGTCCCTCAATGTAGAACTGAACATACCACCCCATAAGTAATACCGTATCGTAATATTGATTCTACAATAGAATCAGAACCATCAGAACCAGTCCCACCTTCAAAGAGTATCTTAAATTATAAAAAATGTAGAAAAGTCCTCTCAATCTCCTTACCAAATAATCAACATGTAAGTCCTATCTCAAATGCTGATCTATAAAAAGACCCAGGTATTTTACTGACCCAACACGAGTGATTTCAGGACAAATACATCGAATACCACCACAAGTAGGCAAATGAACGGTAAGACCATTCACGTTAGGCTGACTCAATGATGAAAGGAAAAAAGTGAGGAATTTTGTTTTATCTGTATTGAATGTCAGTTTACTCTCACATAACCACGCATACACGGTTTTAATGCCACTTTCTGCTGATCTGTAAACTTCTTTCTAGTCATTACCAGTGAAGATCACAGCGGTATCATCTGCGTAGGAAATTAAAACACCATTTACTATATACAAATTTGGAAGTTGATTTACGTAAATTAGAATAAGAACCCATCCATCCAGTGTATCATCTGCATTGGAAATGATACCACCATTTACTATGTTCGAATTTGGAAGTTGATTTATGTAAATTAGAAAAAGAACTGGTCCAAGAACAGTTCCCTGGGAAACGCCCATATTGATAGTTTGTGACTCACTCAAAATTCCCCCCACACAAACCCTCTGCACCCTATCCTTTAAATAATTCTCGAAAATTGCCAATGTGTCACCCCTGCCACCAATATACTCAAGACGGTGCAGAAGGATTCCATGGTCTACCGTGTCAAAGGCTTTGGCTAAGTTCAAAAATACACACAAATATTTTTTCTGTCATTCAAAGCAAATATGACACATTGAATTAAATCCTCTGGGGCGTTTTCAGTGGTGATTCGCTCTTTGAAACCGTACTGTTTCGGGCTCAGTAAACCATATTTTGTCAGAAAACCTAACAAACGATTCTTTTGCTCTTTTCAAAACTTTTCGCGAAATTATTCATAATAGAAATCGGTCGATAGTTTGTCATCAGTTTTTTGTCATTATTTTTATGAACGCATGTTATGTGTGATGCCTTCCACTCCAGTGGTACTTTACCAGTTTACCAGTTTACCATATGCACAATTTATAATATGGGCTGAAGGCTCCACGATATTCAGATGGATTTTTTCAATTGTTTCCGAGCTAATGTTGTCTGGACCAGGATTTATGTTGTTTTTGAGGGAACTTGGCAATTCAATTAACTCGTTTTCGGATACAGGGTTTCAAGATACAGAGAATTAACGATTCTTGGAGGCTTTGGAAGATGATTGTGCCATATTCCTGCCTACATTAGAAAAGAACCCTTCGGAATTATTGGCCTTTTCTACCACATCTGTAACAACATGTCGCTCTTTACTAATTATTTCATTCGGCAAAGAATCTTTCGTTTTAGTTTTATTATTTATTTCATTTATAACGTTCCATATTTTTTTGTCGTTTCGCGCTTCTAATTTTATCACTATAATATGAATTCTTAGCTCTTCTTAAAATTCTGTTTAAAATGTTTCTATATTTGCCACAAGTCCGCTTGTTATCCAAGGTTTTTTAAGATTTTTCTTAATATTGTCGAGTGAATGAAGCATTTTTAAGTATTTATTAGTGAGTAGTAAGTAGATAATGGTTTAACCTACTCTTTTACATAAAATGTTAATCTATTTGTCAATTTTATCAAAGATAAGTCGAAAAGCAAAATGAGTAATGAATGTTGTAAATAATAACCACTTTACTGGCTCAATACTCTTTCTTTCGATAATACGAAATAGTTCAATATATGATTCGGATAGGTTAATTTCTCTTCTCAGTGCAGTTTCGAAATTATGTGAAAGTCATTCTCTCCTGAATTGCAAACAAAAACAGGAGCTTTTTTTCTGGAAAAAATATGATTAATCCATAATTACATAAATGATATTGCTAAGAATAGATGATTAATCAAATAATATTGATGGAAAACTATGAAAATATATGATCCTGCAAAATATATGATTCATGCCGCAGAAGTTTTTCTTCTTTATGAACAATCACTTATTTTTTCATCGTGTTCTACTTGCTTCTTCAGATCATTCGAACATATAAAATGCCATAACGAATATTGATTTGAAATTGACAAAATCACAAATCTTACATAAAGAGTGTGGAAAACATATAACTCACCCTAATGAGGTAGTATTTAACTCATCGAAAAAGTTCCGAGCGGTTAATTTTATTCATCATTCTTTCACCTTCTGATAAATTTTATATTATCTTCCAATGACACCTGTCAAAAAAATGAATGAATTTCTCAAAATAATACTACTATTGTCTTTTCTTCTGAAAATTCCATATGCGGTGTTCTCTATTATGTACTCTTCCTATGTACATCAAAGAATGCTGTCCAACCCAAGCCGGATGCTCCATAGCTAATTGGGTTGCTCATTATAGCGTTGACCCTCGACGACCTAGGATTGTCAAATATACGTCGTCCGTAATGTATCAGTATACCTTATGCAAACTAACGATAAACAGTAATGAATAGAATTTTCGGTTACATTATCCGATCATCCGTATTTCTTTTCAAGTCCTGTTATTACTTTAATATTTAGTATGTGTAAATATGGGCAAGTGAATGACGTATGAATTGGTGTGACATTTTCCTGTGAAGAGATTGTCGCAGGACAAATATTTCCAAGATTCTTCAGAGGTATAGATTCCATTTTTATAAAATTAGACCAATAAACAAGG
The DNA here is from genome assembly GCA_013387265.2 of Cryptolaemus montrouzieri. NCBI lineage: Eukaryota > Metazoa > Arthropoda > Insecta > Coleoptera > Coccinellidae > Cryptolaemus > Cryptolaemus montrouzieri. The sequence goes on along the minus strand of JABFTP020000144.1, from coordinate 73,188,947 downwards.
TGAATGAAGTCGATATCAATCATCGTTTAGATTTCTGGGAAACGTTTTAGTAGGCAGATCAATAACAATACGAATTTACTTCAAATTGTTTATTTTTCTGACGAATCGAGTTTTTTTTTTCGAAATGCGTGATGCATTGCCTTAACGGTAAAGTCTGGAGTTACTCTAATCCCCTTTTAAGGTTAAGGTTGGAGGGAAAATCAGGCTCAAAGTCCTCCGGCTTTAGCCGGAATCCGAATTATGAAGTCTACGTTACACCACCCAAATCGATGGGAGAACTACGAAAAAGGATTGTTCAAGTACGTCGGCAGATAATACCCTAAATGATGCAAAATCTTAGGTAATCATTCGAATCTCGATTGTACCGCTGCATGGAAGTAAATATTGAACACGTGAACGTTTAAATATGCAACCAAGCATTTTTCCAAGCCATTTCGGATTTCAATTCGTCACATGTTATTTTAAGAAAAGGTATCATACAACCTCTCTTCTCTAATCGAAAATTTGCGGTTGAAGCTGAAGGGATACAGGATTGATAAGGAGAGAGCGAAACATGTAGCAAGAGATGCTTTCCTCCAACCAAAAATCGACCTTTATTAGAACTTACTATTTAAAGATAAGCTTATATATCGTTCACAATCTTTGTAATAAAGTTACGACTAGTATGAATACATTCTCATTTTATAAGTATATTACAACGTTACATGAAACATTTTGATAACATTATCCATAACCAAAATGAAACCTATTGGAGACATACTTGAAATCCAGACTATACTGAACAGGGCGACTACCCAGGTGGACGAGTTTATGAGTAGGAACAGTCTCGAATTAGCAGTCAAGAAGATCGAACTGGGAATACTGGAGAGGCCCAAGAAGGGTTACCTTCCAACACTGAAGTAGAGGCAAGAATTTCAATTGAAAAATGGAGTAAAATATTTGGGATTAGTCCTGATGGACGACGTAACATGTGGGCAAGAAGGTTAAACACGCGGCGCTCAAAATTGCCAATCGAATGAATTCGCTGATCTGACTCATGCCGAATGTAAGAGGTCCAACCATGGGCACAAGAAAAATACTCAGCACAGTCACACATAGTTTTGGCGTATAGAGAGTCGCCATATGGGCGCGTGACATAAAAGAGGAAAAACACAGGTTAAGATTATTGGCTTCGAAGACATGCATGCTTGTTCGGGTGTGTAGTACGTTCCACACGGTCTCTGCGGATGCAGATTAACTCCTCCCTAGTATACTCTCCATAGAGTTTCTGGCAGAGGACAGAAGAATTTTCAACTGGGGGTCGGCCACCAGCCCGGTTTCCATCGGCAACTGAGGATTCGCATTATCAGCAAGTGATAATGGTGGCAGACATCGGGAAATGCGATGTGGACGAAGACCGGGATCGCTGATCTTTAAGATCTATAAATGGTTATGATGCCATCTCGCCTGTACAAATTATGGATTTACCCTAGTATTAACGGGGTATACGTCCTTTAGACATTCAGAAATAAAATTGGAAAAACCTCGAGTGGAAAATGTGAAACATGCCCGACAACTGTTTTCTCTGGCAACTAGGTAATGTTTTGGGGTGGCATTAAGCTAGGAGGCAAAACAGATTTGATTTCGTTTCCTGCGAGTGTAACGGCTAGAAATTACGTGGACCTAGTGCTGGAGCCCATAGTGAGACTGGCGAGGTGCCTAAGGTGAGAATTTCATTTTCGTGCAAGATAATGCTCCTCCGTATACAAGCAACCTCGCGCCACATTTCCTTGAAACAGAGGAAATCGCTATTTTGGAGTGGCCAGCTAAATTCTATTGAACATTCATGGGATAATCTCAAAAAAAAAAATTAGATCGCGCCAGGATAATCCAAGAACCCCACAACAGCTCATCCAAGCTGCCACAGAACAGTGGCAGAATATCACCCTTGAGGAGGTTGAAAACCTAATCCAAAGCATGCCTAGACGGATTCATGCTTGTATCAAGGCAAGAGGAGGTGATACAAGCTACTGAGGTCGAGAAAGAAACACCTACTCCGTGATAAAACAATGTTCAATTTTTTTACTACATGCGGAAAGTCTCCTATTTTCTTTTATTTGTTTTTTTCTCAAAATAAACCTTAGCTTATTTCTCTTTTTCAATTGAAATATCTCAAAAGGATCAATTCAACAATCCTTCGAAATTTCCAGAATCCCTGAGGTAATATATATATATATATATATATATATATATATATATATATATATATATATATATATATATATATATATATATATATATATGCGATGGAAACGCAAGAGAAGACCGAAGATTTTCTCGAAGACATCCTTCTGTTCGTACAGTTTTTACTATAGAAGCCTTGGAGAAGCGAGATTACTTGAGTAGCCACCTCTACAAGTCAACATACTCAATGAGGAGAACATTATAATCTGTGTTGAAGATAATCCTTTGATATGTATTCGGTTACAAATGCCCCGAAATGTCGAGTGTTTTATTGTCTAATGAATCATGCTTCACAAAGGATGGTATAAATAATTTCCAAAAAGATCATTTATGGGTCCGGCAGAATCCAAATGCGGTTAGGAAAAGACGTTTGCAAAGGAGGTTGAGTTTTAATGTTTGAGGTGGCCTTCATAATAATTTCTTGCCCATTCATATTTTAAATAACAGATTGAATGCCGTTACCGTTACTCGAAATTTTCTACAGAACCGTTGTTCAATTAATTGATAAAGTTCCACTAAATTTTATTCAGAATGTATTATCGACATGACGTATCACCGCCACATGAAGAAAGAGTTGGTGATTGACTGAATGAATATTTTTCCAATTGTTGGATTGGTAGGGGAGATGTAATTGCTTGGTCACTACAGTCACCGGATATCAATCCGTTAGAGTTGTAAGCAGATATGCAAATACATGAAATAACTCGTAAACAGTGTAGGGATGAAAATTTTCGAGCCGTTACAAGAATTGATAAACAATGCCGCCGAAAGAATTAGAAATGACAATGTGAAAATGTATTTATTTCATTCCATCTATGATAACAACACACAATCGCTCTCCTATGTTGAAAATTGTTATTTCAGAACCCGTGAGGATCAAATGTTTGAAGCTGAATATCTCCTCATTCAAAATGATTCGCATAATGCTGTTCTCACTAAATTGTCTTAAAATTTTTTCAGGATCCACCTTCTCGAAATTTGTCATAGAGCTTCAGATTTGATTGAAAAAATTATAACTTCTTCATTGTTATGGATACCAGATTGTTCAACAAGTTTTGTCGTTCGATAAGGGAGGGCGTTTCTATGAGTCCAAATTTGTTTTTGTTTTGTTGGTACACTCTTCATATGAACGTATGTGAAGGTTCATTTCAATCTGTGAATTCATTCTTTGTTTACAATCCAATTGTTTGTGGATTACTTGCAAACTGGTAAAACAATTAATTCTGAATATTATTGTAACCTTTCGGGCCAGTTGAAGGAAAAAATTCGTGAAAAAAGACCCGGTTTGCAGAAAAAAAAATCCTTCTTTATCAGGACAATGCACCGTGTCACAAGACATTTTGACAATGGCTGAAATCCAAGAATTAAAGTTCGAATTGTTGGAGCATTCACCAGATTTGGCCCCTAGCGACCAGATTTGACCCCTAGCGACTATATGTATCCAGATCTCAAAAAATTTATGTTGAAGTGTATTTTGCAGACCTTCCGGATTCCCACTTCAGGGATCGTTTGAGCAAGTGTATTAATGTTCAGGGAGAATATACTGAATAATGAAGTGTATTTTGAACCATAACATTGTGTTTTTCTTATAGAACGACAAAACTCATTGAACAACCGGTACGTGGGTAGTCTATTTTTTTTTTCACACTACAAGTTCTTTTAACATAACATTCTTCACAATTTTATCAGTTGCTTTAAGTAAGTTCCTTGTCGGAAGAAAAACACTTTGTGTTCAAATCAGATTAATTAAGAGTGCAGACAGTGTACTACTCACCTTGATGCAGACTCCATAAACAATTGCGTGAAGCCGATGAGAAGGTATCTTTTTCCATAGCAGCTAAAAAGCAGTTTGATCAAAGAAGGTTTCTTATTATGAAATTTCAGAAACTCCCAATGCTTCTCAAGTTTGTCTGTTATTCTCTTAGAGTTCAAATCTTTCGTAACTTCATAAATATCTTCTTCGTTTAAATCTCTGTTGTATCCCTTCCATAGTAGTGGAGCAAGGTATCTGCATTAAAATAAAATTAAATAATCATCGAACTGAACAAAGAGCATAATAACTGTAATGATTAAGAATGGTGTGAATAAAACATCACCGGAAATGGAGGATGATGTTAGCCGTGTATACTTCCTCGTTATAGACATAATGCATCAGAGGTCATAATATAAATACACCTGACCAGACATTTGACATTATCAGATGGCACTCAGAATTTTACCGATTAGTATTGAAGATTCATTATCGAATCATAGCGCAAGAAATTTTTGGAATTTTACGCATAAAAAATATGTTAATTTTCCATTAAATTTTTAATACTTTTATTTTGACGTCAATATACAACATCCGTTAACTGAAATCACTACATAAAATATAGTTATTTCTGTATCTAGTTGAAGAAAAATCATAATTTGTCATTAAACGCTTCGCTCGTTCGTGAAGCGCTGGCTTTCACAAAGGGTTAAACGAAATATTTCTACTGATTTTGCAAAAAGTCTTTTATACAATTATTTCTAAATCAAGTTTGTTAGTTCGTTTTATGAAAGCAGGTATTGTTTACTGTTGAATTAACCAATCGATTAGGTATCACTTCTGAATCTCTTATCTTCAATAATTGCGGATAGAAAATGTGATAGTTTCATACTTGAAACAATCGACAATTTTCTTCAAGATAATGATTCCTCATTCAATGATGAAAAATGAAAAACTAATTCGGCATTAAGAACGCAAAAGGATACCTTGTCTCGATAGCAACAATGTTACTTTGAGCTCGATGTACAAACAAGATTCCTCAGAAATCCTAACAATTCAATCTAAGCGAAAGCTTTGAAGGCTGTTCTAGTATGAGATTAGAAAATACTATATTATGAATATTATCATTAGTAAAACGTAAACTCGATATACCAATCAATATAGGGTGCTTCAACGATAACTAAACAGAGCCTATATCTACCAAGATATTCATTTCTGATCAAAACGCAAAATAGGTCAATTTTTGTTTCAAGGGGGACATCTTTTGGGGTACAAAACTTGCCTGAAATATCAACCTCCTAAGCGGGGGTTGCAATCCTTGAACATTTTGAATAGAGAAGATGGGTCGAGTGATGACTCAAAAGAAAGGTGGTATCTTTGTCTACATCGCCTTGAACGAATTTCTATTTTTAATTGAAAACTGTAAAAGATACAGGGTGAGCAAATGAATGATAGGGAAGACTATTTCCCTGAGACTATTCAAGTTTCAGTGGAATAAAATGGAACAGATCCATGCTGATCAATGGCAGTGATCATCAAGTATCATCCTCATCTCGAATTTCAACCCCTAGAGCAGGGGTGACCACCCTTGAAATGTGGGTCGAGTGATACCTCGAAAGAAAGGTATTATCTTTGTCTGCATCCAAGTGAACGAATTTTCATTTTTGATTGAAAATTGTAGAAGATACAGAGTGAGCTACTAAAAAATAGAGGAGACTATCTATCGCCCTGAGCTATTCAAGTATTAGTGCAAAAAAATGGAACAGATTCATTCCAGATCAAAGGAGACAAACAAAAATCCTTTCTCAGAAGGTTATAACTGGACCTATTTTCTGCTTTAAAAATAACACAGGGTGGTCACCCCTGCTCTAGGGGTTGAAATTCGAGATGAGGATGATACTTGATGATGACTGCCATTGATCAGCATGGATCTGTTCCATTTTACTTCACTGAAACTTCAATAGTCTCAGGGAAATAGTTTTCCCTATCTTTCAGTTGCTCTCCCCGTGTCTCTTACAGTTTTCAATTAAAAATGGAAATTCGTTCAAGGCAATGTAGACAAAGATACCACCTTTCTTTTGAGTCATCGTTTGACCCATCTTCCCTATTCAAAATGTTCAAGGATTGCAATCCCCGCTTAGGGTGTTGATATTTCAGGCAATTTCTGTACCCCAAAAGATGTCCCACTTGAAACAAAAATTGACCTGTTTGATCAGAAATGAATATCTTGGTAGATATAGCCTCTGTTTGGTTTTCGTTGAAGCACCCTGTATAATAATTAATGTATGATGGCCGCTGAAAGATCACGAGAGAACGAGAACTCCTAACTTTGGAGTTGAATATCTTAACAATAAGACCATAATTGATATATTAGTGATGAAGTAGTGCTTAATGATTTCGGAAATATTTCAATTAGAAACTCCTTTCAAGAACTTCACATTAAAGATGGCTTCCGCACGTGAATGTAAATGAAAGAGCCAGCAATGGAGGATTGCATGTTCTTAATCGTGAAATAGAATTACTCAGCTACCTTGAAAATCACCTGGATTCAAGACCAATGTAAAAAAAATTCACTTCCCAGTTCAAAATAAGAGAATGATATACAGGGTATTACATAATAGTATGTCACAACTCGAGGGGGTAAATCTACGTGCAATTTTAAGGAAAAAGTTCATATAAACATAGGTCCGCAAAAGCTTCGTTACGGAGCTGCAGGGTGTTGAAATTTCCGGAAAATAGTTTTTTTTCTTCAAAACTCATGCAGTTTTTGAGATACTCACACCAAATTTGGAATTCAAGCTATTTTTTACAGCCTCCATCATTAAACGTCCTAAATTTCAACTAGAATCTACAAGGTGTTTTCTTTTCCGAAGCCATGTCTTATTTTACCCTCTCAAACTTTTTTGCAGTACGCCACTGATCAACGTACAATCATTTTGTAATTTTTTCGCATCTTCAAAAAATTATCAAACGATTATATGCATTCGCTGAATTGAAAGCACTTCTAATTAAAAGGGCTTTGATTTTTTTCATTTAAATATTTATTTTGACAGTTGCTCAAATTGAACCAGTGTCGAATTGTTTATCAAATTGACGATTAGATTTAAGACTTTTGAAGTTATTGCTGTAAGAAAAAATGGCTATTTTTACTAACGCCGAATTGGCTGATATCCATTACATGTACGGTCTGGCTGACGGAGACAAAACAGAAACTAGGCGATTAAATCAGGTGTGCTTTCCAAATCGAGTAACACCAGACTGACGAACATTTTCAAATATGCACAGAAAGTTGAGAGAAACTGGTACTTTCACTGCAAATAATCATTTAAAAGGTACAACTCACAGTATGGGAACTCCAGATATTGAGGAAGCAGTTTGGAATTGTATTGATTTGAATCCTCATGTGAGTACAAGAAAAATTGGAAATCAGTTGAATATTTCACACGTTCTAGTTTGGAGGATTCTCCATGACTTTTTATTGTACTCGTTTTATTTTCAACGCGTCCAAACTCTACTTCCTCGAGATTTTCCTTCAAGACTGAATTTCTGCCGATGGTTCTTAGATAAAATTAGCGAAAATGCCCATTTTGACAGTGGAATAATGTTCACAGATGAAGCTAACTTTTCGATAACTGCTATCACAAATTTTCACAAGATATGATATCATTAGTAGGCTGAGGAACCCCACACTTGATTGAAGAATCTCATCATCAAGAACAATTCTCACTAAATGTCTTGGTCAGAATGATTGGAAATTATTCGATTGGGCCATTTTTTTGCCTAACAGACTAAATGATCCCGCTTATCGGCAACAATTTCTTGAGGAGGAGTTACCTTTATTGCTCGAGGATATGCCACTTTTAGTGAGAAACATAATGTGGTTCGTGCATGACGGGGCACCAGCACATTTCAATGGAGAAGCTAGGCAATTCTAGAATAATACATTCAACAACCGATGAATAGGTCGAGGTGGGCAAGAACCACTCCAGTGAACATATTAGAAGAATTGAGAAATCGGATGATAACCTTTTGTGACACGATAAGAAATACCTCAGGAATATTTCAAAGAGTGCGTGATAATATGCGAAGAAGGACAGAAGCCTGTATTCTTGAAGGTGAAGGACACTTTCAGCAATCTTTTTAGTTTTTAATGGTTTGTTTTTTCAGTTTGATATTCAATAAGTATGAGATGACGAAAATTGATCGTACGCTGATCAGTGGCGTACTGCAGAAAAATTTGAAAGGACAAAAGGAGACATGGCCTCGGAAAACAAAACACCTTGTGAATTTCAGTTAAAATCTAGGACGTGTAATGATGGAGACTGTAAGAAATAGCTTGCATTCTAAATTTGGGCTGAATATCTTAAAAACTGCAAGAGTTTTTAAGACAAAACCAATTTTTTCCGGAAATTTCAACACCCTGTAGCTCCGTAATGAAGCTTCTGCGGACCTATGTTTATATGAACTTTTTTGCTTAAAATCGCACGTAGGTTTACCCCCTAAAGTTGTGACATACTATTTATAACAACCTGTATTTGAAAAATCAAAAAATAAACCAAAGAGGCGCAAGATATTGCACATGACAAAAACAAATTCAGGCGTAACTTTTGGAATTAAATAGGTATACAAGAGAACTTGGAATCGGAGATTGTATCAGATAAATCAAAAATAAAAATCTATCAAATATCAGGCACGTCAAAAATCGATGCTACAACATCAAATAAGTGTAACAGTGTAACAGTTATCATTTGCAATCCGAATAAGAAACGGGAAAATCCCTTGCATGGTGTTGATAATATTCCATGTAATAGTGGAAAAACCAAAACAAGGTATCGAAAAAATCTGGTAACTGTGGGGAGGCAAGATATGGACAGTGGTTTCACCTTTGTCTCAATCCAACTATCTGCTGCATCCACATATAGGTGATCCGTGAAAATATCTCATGATATAGCTCTTACAATTGTTTCGATTGATTTCAATGAGACAGAAACCGAATTGCATCTTGAATGATATTCTAACAGCCTGAACATTTTTTCATTTGTTTCCCATTACCAGAAGTACATCCCATTTCAATGGTAACCCCAAATTTGTGTGCCTTCTGCTAGAAAAGTATCACTGAAAGCGCTGAATTTTCCAAGAATTATCGAAAAAATTTCTGAAGGAAATTTACATTTTCAATTCATCCATGTAATTCATAGAATGGGCTGAACTGTTCGAGTTTGTGATTTTATCTATCCTAGAAGGTGTTTTGGTTATTATTTCAGTTCAGATACCTCTTACTTATTCGTATTCTGGGTAGAAGAAGGCCCAAAACGTAACAAAAGGTTCTAATGAATCTTGAAATAAGTTCTATGACGGAATACTACTGAAAATCACAGAGAAATCTTCATTGAATTATAATCGATGTCATTCGCAATTATCAATGAGAAATCGAAAGAGATTACGTACCTACCTGCTAATTCTTGTTACTGTTTCGGACATTGAAGTCAGCAGAATTCGCATAACATAATGAAAAATAATTTTCAGCGTAAATTCAGTGTGAGCGTCTGGTTAACCGTTTATTAGAATTTTGCTTGAGTTCTCATTGAAAAAAACTTGAATCAGAACAATTATGATGAATTTCACATCCGAACATTACTAGATTTGCTCGATGATCTTCCAACTAGTTGCTACTGCTCCTCACAGCGCAGCTTTGGATGTGAACTGGCTTGACAATAATTTCGGAGGTCAATGAATAGGGACATCTCACGATTTTTTTAAATCTTCTCTTACATTCTGAGTCTTTTTCTGCCCAAAATGCGAGATAAAGTAAGTTATCTGAACTGAAATAATGACCAATTAATTTATAGGATAGAAAATTTTAATCACGAACTCAAACAGTCGCCCATTCGATAATTGGATTGAATCGATAAATTGGAAATGTAAGTTTTCTTCCGAAAATTTTCAATAATTTATTTTTTCTTCGGAAATACAGCGTTTTGAGTGATACTTTTTCAGCAGAAAGTACTCAAACTTGAATGAGTAATCCAAAAGAATTAAAATGTAGGATTACCATTCAAAAAGTCTACCAAAGTATTATTTTCCAGAAAGAACTAGGCACAATTCAAGAATTAACTCAATTTCAGAAAATATTCAATGTAGTCTTGTTTTGAACATTCATTTAGAGACGAAATGATGAAATAGTTCAACTATCAATAGGATCTACTTTTCTTCAGAAAAGACAGAAAATTCAGTCATATGTGGTTGTCTCTGAATTCCTCAAAATATATGTCAATTGACGCCCGATGCTTTCGTTAATAATTAGAAGGCAACTGCATTTAATCATAATTTTTGACACTAATGTTGTAGACCTTCTTGTACTATTCGAAAATTTCAGGCAGAATAATTTATGACTTAACATTTCTACTTCTGAAAATGTGTACTCTCCCAAATGCAAAGTAACTACTCAATTAAAGTAGAATATTTAATATAAATGGGAGTTCGTATTTCTTTATAAATGTTCCTTCATGATTTTTCATCATAGGTTTCTAGGTTTTGAACCCAAGAGAAGGACAAAATGAAAGTATGTATCGAACTAACAATGCATTTTCAAACTGAATGAAATGAACAAATGTATATGTCCAACCATATACAAGGTGTTTCAAATCGATGGTTCTGTGGGGTAACTATGTGGAACATTGCTGATAGAAAAAAAAAATTACCCTCTTTCGAGGTTTCGATTTTCGAGAAACGCCTTTGGTGAAAACCAATTTCAATTATCAATTTTTGTTTTCGAGTTATTTTGGAGTTTTCGATTTTTTGGAATTAGAGCAAATGACATATCTCGGGTACCAATTAAGTAACGTAAAAAATGTTTTCACATTCTGGAGGCATTTTTTCAATAGAATCCAGAGAAATTTTTTTTATCCAACAGTTTTCGAGCAATAACTTCTGTTTTTTATAATATGCAAAATTGGTCGCATTAAGTAGAGTATTTTTTTCCTTTTCCAAAATATATATAATAGAAATATTATTATATCGTATTTTCCAAAATGTATATCAGTAACATTAATGTTTACAGTTTAATTGGAAAATAGAAAGATCACAAATTTCTATACTGAACACGGTGTACTTGTGATTGGTGTAACCACAGAGAACACCTCACTATTGTCAAAAAAATTGATTATTATCTTTCCATTTTTAGAATTTTGTATTGTTAGTTAGATTAGGTTAGGATAGATTTAGATTTGCACACCATCCTGATAAACGTATTTTCGAAAGGTTGGAAAATAATTTGCAAACCTATGATTCTTTCAAAAATCGAGGGTCAAAAAAGATACTAAAGAAAATAATGAAGAAACGGAAAAGAACTTGATCGCAGTTGTATTAGCAAATCATGAAATATCGACGAGAGTTATAGCCGATGTAACTGTGTTTCGAAAAACCGCAATCAGAATATATTTAAAAAAAACATAAGTTTGAACTATATAGGTTGAGATTGAATCACAAACTTCTTCCTAGTGATTTCGAGAGGCGAACTAATTTCTGTAGATGGTTCGAATAGAAATGCCTCTAAAATGCAGATTTTCCAACAAATTGGAGCGATGAGGTTATGTTCTGCTCGCAATCGTTGAAACAAAGATATTTAAACCGGATGGCGCACCTACGCATAATGGACTTCCGTCCACACATTAAACGACATTGTGGGAGTTCACTGGATAGGCACAAGGGGTTCCGTTTTATGGCTGACGAGATCCTCTGAACTTAGCCCATCAGACTTTCTCAGATGGGGTTTGTCAAGAACATCAATCATGAAATCAAGAGATTTGTTTTACAGATTCCAGGATACCATTCGTGAAATTCATGTACTGAAAACTGTGATTTTGGTGATAAGAGACTCAGATTATGTATCGGGAATTTAGGAGGACCACTCGAGCATCTCCTTCGAAACTGGCATTGCTTTTTAATCAATTCTCATTTTTCATTGATTAATTCAATTCATTAATTTTTATACCATAGACTTCTATTGGTGAACATTTAGAATGAAATAGTTGCAGTTTTATTATATCTCGGAAGTTGCTGGATTAAAAATTAATAGCGAAATTGTGTTTGTTGTTTTTAACGTTCTGAACATTTTCCAAAACGAAATATCAAGAAGGCGTCAGATTTTAATATTTCCTAAGAAACAGTGAATGTTCTCGAAACTGGTTTGCACTATCCACGGTTCTCTCATGAATCGTGAACACATCTCTTTTGATATAAAGATCACCAGCAGTTCAAGCTTTGCCTCCTCTTTCAAGTGAAAGAAATTAAATCATATTATATTAAATTTTTTCGTTTGAATACACCAGAATTCCTTTCCTGATATCATAAAATCTTGCTGAAAAAACGAAAAGGTTCTCTGTGGTTTTCAATGTCACCAATACCAATATTGCCATAGAGAATTATCTTCCAATCATTACTCAAATTATTTTTTGGTTGTTACTTAATGGTTTTACTGATTTTCGAGATTAAAGTAACTGCATACATATATGTTACAATCTATAAAAACCTACTTCGAAAACATTAATGGTACTAGTGAATGCTCATATTCGAGCGATAGCTTGATCATTACTTAATTCTCATAGTCCTTCGCGAAAAATCGCCAATGATAAGAACGTTTATGTTTCTGGTTGTTAGCATTATATATATTGGTAATTGTTTTCGTGACTTCATGATTGTTTGAAACGAGATTGACTGTCGGATATTTGAAATGTTTCGTTCAATGAAAACTTATTCGAGGAGCAATATTCGACGTGTTAAATTCTCCTTTGAAGGAACGAGTTCACCGATTTTCATGATTTTCTTCCACGAGGTCATGCAAGTATTGGTATAATTCACCCCACTATTCACCTGAATTGGGTTGCGCGCATTGTATTTGACTTAGCAAGGAACTGATGCAGTGTTTATCGCTTTGGCAGATTAAAGCTCTCGAATATTTTGATCTATTTATGGAGACGCCACTCGTAAATATATAGGCCTTTCTCTCATCGATGCTGGGTTTACTTTTATTTTAGCTAGATGTTGTGGATAGGGTTGCAACTCTGAAGAATTCAAACGAGAACAAAACTGCAGTATTTGGATCCTATTCATAACATTTTTGTTAATTGTACCACGGCTATTACACTTCTTATTGGTGATAATCATGATGAGTAGATCAGAGATCTAGCTTCTTGGGGAATTTTCAATAATCTACGAAAAGTTAAACATTAGTCTATGAATTCTCTCTCCATAGTGCTAAATGCACAACGATGTACATCGCAAATATTTCATTGTTGTGATAAAATGTTTAATAACAACATACTGAAATGATTAGGCAGTGTAGGGATTTTCTTATGAAAACAAGCAGTGGTCCAACTTTTTTTCAGATAGTATGTGCAACAGCTGTAACAACTTCCCGCCAAGATAGGCTTCTTGTTTACTTCTTTGTCTCGGTCTTCCATTTTCTGCTGATGATTTTGAGAAGAACGACCTCTTTGTATTATCTCATGAGGACCAAAACAAGCAATAACTTTCATTTCAATATATTAGTAAATGTGAATTTCGTTACAGGTGTTCCATGACTTTAGGAAATTCATTTTTATATCTACATATATGACCTGGTACTCAATCTGCGTATATCCATCGGAAGCACAATGTTCAGGTACCGTTTTGAAGTACTGAAAAAAAAATCGATCCCACAGTATACGAATGAATTTATAGGAGTTGTCCAACTGTAGGTTTAGTACTACGTCGTGGTGTGTATAAGATACTTAAGGCCTGATTGTTCTGATAAAACTACTTACGTCTACCATGTTATATCTGGTAATATTTCTAGTTAATCTCAGCTAAACAAATGTCATTGTGAGAGAAACATTTGAATTCAGATAAGTCCTTTAAATCATAAGGCAGAACACGTTATTGAATGAGCAGAAATAGAAAATGACTTACATGAAAGATCGTATATTAACACGTCAAACTGAAGAGATTCATCTGCAATATTCGTAGCCAAATCAAGGATTTTTTAATTTTCCATATTCACTAGATAAAATACGACCCAAGCTTTACATGACGAGTAATTTGCGATCAGGAAATAATCATAACCAGTCAAAACACGCTATTCTATTCAAATAAATACTTTGCAAACCACAGTACATGCTGAAATAACAAGTTTCATACAATCCAGCCAGTTTCATTGAAGAGAATACATTTCTTCACAAGTTATTTCGGCAGAGATTTGCTCGTGATAGCTAGACCCATACTCAGAAGCTAAGGATATAGAAGTATTTTATTATTTTTCACTACACTAATTTTGTTACAGTTTTCGACTTCTGTTCGCCAATAAAATGAGAATATCAACTCGAATGTCGATTAACGAGAAGATATTTTACAGGTCCTCTACACAAAAAATGCGATTCTTCCATAATGCATACAAAATTTATTATAAAAAAAATTTCTGAGAATTTAGAGAGAGTCAAAATATATTAAATGACGAATGTGACCTTTTTGTGTATTAAAATTAGCTTCATTGCGCCTTTCTATGTTGAAAACTGCGTTACCCAGTTTTTTTTTGAAAAAATACGAACTAGCATTGTCGAAAACCTAAATAATACATTTCAATTTTGCAAAATGATGGTGGTCCTGAAAATGTCTCCCGGTGAAGCATTTTTAGGTATGGTCAATGGGATTCTGATCGAGATATTCAGCAAGCCTGATATTAGAAAATTTCTTGAGACTTTCGCTGTCATCAATCTGAATAAACTTTGGCCTATGGAATAACAACAGTTTCAATAACATTTCTGACATAGTCATTTTGTTGCATTCCAAATATCATCTGCGTGCTACGACTCAGTGTAAGTGCAACCTCCTCTCCACTTATCACCTCATCACGTTACTGATATTATAATTTCCAAACCCATCTTCAATTTCGATTGGTTTTGTATTTTTGCTTGGTTTCCCCTCCAATCAAAATCAAATATATAGTTGTAGTACAGGGTGTGTTTTGCACTTTGTAAAATCCACTACGACTGGAAATAGATGGATTTACCCTTAAAGACGCAGAATTCGGGATGTGAGATGAAATTTTTTTCTCGACAACATCGCATATATTCTCGCTCGTACAGATTGGATTTTTTTTCAGGAATCGGATAGAACACAACATTCTGAATTTGATAACATTAATATGTTTGACATTTCGTTTCCGATTATGCCGGAAACAATACCGACTTTCGATTTTCAAATATTACACCCTGTATTTTTTTGCTTATTTTAATTGTTCGTCTCATCCTACGACCTTTTGATGTATTTCTGAAAGAAAAACAAAACACAATCTTTATTTGAAATTTTCATCTTTCATTCTAGAAGGCTATGATCAGTGGCAATTGGTTTAGGTCAACATCTCCTATCAGGAAGATACAAGATTGTATCTAATAATTTAATTGCTCATTTTTACGGGGTGTCAAAGTTTTAAATTTTAGTTTTTCCCCAAAATGTAGGTTTTCTTCTGAGACAACCATATCGGGCCACCCGGTAACAGAAGCAGTATTTTTTCTTCTTTTTTTTATACCACTCACGTTACTCTATCCTTAACGGTTCAGGAGTTCGAGTGAAATATATATAGGAAATTTTGCAGTTTTTCCATTCCCGAATAATAATAACTACATTGGCGATGCAAAATTTTTGTTCGTACTATGCTGTGATCATAAAAATATCAGTGTGACATGACAAAATTCCATTGTTGTTAATTATCAACATTGCGAATTAGTGAATTTAGTTTTGAGTATGAATCAATACAACCAAAGTGAAAAAGTCGATAGCATCTTATGCAGAGTGCAGGCAAAATAGCGTTCAAGCTGAACAATTACACTGAGAGCGCTATCTGGAAAGGATTCATCGGAATAGAACCTATTTCTATAAAGTTGATTGAAAATTTCGTGAGGTGCAACCTGCTGAAGAGAAGGATTTCGTTATCGACGAAAATACCGAAATAGACTTCCTGACATTTGTTGATATTAATCCAACCATATCAACAAGGGAAATTATCGAGGAGCTTGAACCAAAGCGAATGGAGAATTTTTTGAAAAAACATAAGTACCGCTCATTTAAATAACAACTACACCTATACCTGTATGTTAAAGATAGTGTTAGGCGACTCCAGTATTGTGAAGTGTACTGAATGGAGGGTGATCCACAGTATCCCACAAAGGTTTTATTCAATGACGAGTCACGTTTTGGCTACCAATGGGATGTTCAATAGAGCAAAATACCAGGTACTGATCGGAATAAAATGAGCACAGATATCAAGATGGAAACTTCCAAGAAACTTTTGAGTTCAATGTCTGGATGGGGATGATGGGAAGGTATTTAATAGGGCCTATAATTCTTGAAGGTTCACTGTAAATACCAGATGAATTCGACGAGTTCCCATTAGCTGTTGAGAATGAAAAATATTTTCAACAAGATGGTGCATCTCCTCATAATACAACGGAGGTCTCGCGTTATTTCGATGAAATTTTTCCCAAAAAATGGATAGGTACAAATGGGACCATAAGATGGCCAGCTAGATCGCCAGATTTGAGTCTCTTAGATTTTTTCCTGTGGTGTCATTTGAAAAATGTGGTATACCAAAGAACCTAGAGAACCTAACGAGAATTGGAGAACCGTTTGCGACAGGCTATTGCAAGTTTTACAGCCCAACAGTTAAATAATGTTGTGAAGGGAACCATCAATTTTGTGCTGTGTTGGGTTCGTGAGAATGGGAGTAATTTTGAACTTTCTTTATAATTATTTCGTTTTCGCTGATCACTCTTTTGTTATCAACTTTGAGTTCCCGGAAAAAATGAGCAATTAAATTTTTAAATACAATGTTGTATTTTCGTGATAGGAGATGTTGAGCTAAGCCAATTTTCACTCTTCATGGCCTTCTAGAACGAAATGTAAAAGTTGCAAAAAAAAGATTGTCTTTTGTTTTTCTTTCAAAAATATATCAAAAGGTCGTAGGATGAGATGAACAATTAAAATAAGCAAAAAAATGCAGGGTATCCCATTTGAAAATAGAAAGTTGGTATCGTTTCCGGCATAACCGGAAACGAAATATCAAACATATTAATGTTATCGAATTCAAAATGTTGTCTTCTATTCGATTCTCAAATATTATCAAAATATTCCAAATAGAAAAAAGTTGCAGGTGTGGCCCTAGTTTCAGTTACCCCCGGTATACTCATCTTCGATATTATGTTGCAAATACGAGAAAAGTAAAAATTCTTTTGCACCAAGTGATTATTCTTTTCACGTATTTTGAAGATAATATTAGAGAAGGCTGTTGAATGTGAAAAGCTTGTAAAAATCCAATTTGATAGAGTAAAAATATGCGAATTGTTACAAAGTTAAAGAATAATTTTTTCCCATGATCTGAAACTTGTGCCTTCAAAAGAAATCTTTAAACATTACTGGATTCTTCCAGCAAAACACGATGAATATTTCAGGATGATGTCAGGCGTGTGCGCTCTGGACACATATCAAAATCTCCCTGTATCTCAGGAACGAGAGCGCCGTGACACTTTTCTTCTTTAGATATTTAGTAACACAAAAAAGTAGCACAGCATTGTGGAAACTGCATTCCTATGTCTCTTATGTTAACGGAGATACTATTCAATTTTTGGTCATTTGTATATACCTGTACAACAGCGCAAGTCATGCACACAGGTGAACGCTACATCTACCATCTGTCAAATAGCCGAGAGTGCAGAAGAAAATGTAATTAAAAAATTAGCTTTCTCAAAATTCTTACTTGAGAATGTTGCTAAGTTCTTAGACTACATGATTTCGGAACTTTCAGTCTTTCCTTGTCTCACTCAACATTTCAGAAACCTTAACATTGGTTGACATCTGAATCAGATGATTTCATTGAGATAATTTTTTTCCTTTAGCAATTTAATTTTTCTTCAATCTAATGATCCTTTCTTTTCTACAGGACTTTCTGTCCTTTTTGTCAGTTGATTTCAATCGAACTATATATATATATATATATATATATATATATATATATATATATATATATATATATATATATATATATATATATATATATATATATATATATATATATATATATATATATATATATATATATATATATATATATATATATATATATATATATATATATATATTATTACCTGAATCTATTGTATCAATTAATGAAGAGCGAATATTTTGTTCAGTTTGTAATTCTCTTGAATTCTTTTTGCTTTTGGTATAAAAGTAAAGTGGTATAGTAAATTCAGCTTTTGGAGACTGATTTTTGAAGTGTACTCGTGGAGGAACCCGACTTTCAAAGTTATCTTTTAAAGAGTACCGATGTTTTTTTTTTTTGTAGAAACCTAATGAATGGAAAATGTTGTTATCATTCGGAAAAGATTCATTTTTCAAGCTTCATTCTTGATCTGAATTTACATAGAGTATGGATATATTTCCAGAGATACCATTTTTGTATTATAGTTTCTCAAGCTTCTGGAGACTATCTAGGGAAGTATCTGTTCCTGTGAAGAAACTAACAGTACGATAACTGCTGCTTTCAAAAACCTTTCCCATTTTATCATCTGTTTAATGTAATTTTTGCATCTAGTCCTGGACTAGATTTTCTTAGTTTATTTTGTCTAGTTATTCGCCTCATTTTCAGTTTAATAAAACTTTTATTAGTTCGAATACTTCTCCCTCAATTCAAGCAAATGGCTTTTGTATAAAGTTCTTCTCCTCGATTAGTACGATTGTAAATATCATTCTTTTTGTGAAAAGTTTCTCTGGCTTTCATTTTATAGTTTGGGATTGTTACAAGGTTCAATGTATCAAGTTTGCGTGCTTATTTGGCTACTTATTGAAACCACCTTTAGCTAATTGAAAATTTAACGCTGGATAGCCACTAGAAGGTAACAATAAAAAATGGTACAATTACGCGACCAAGAAAAATTCCAACCAAAAACAAGATTACTACATAGAATGAAACGCCTGGTTTAGGACGTGGGCCCAGGTGTTCTCATAACACGTATTTTTTAATCTGGATACAAACCACTCCGAGAGTTAAACGTTCCCCCACTGATTTCATTCAAAGAGTACATGTTTTTGAACCCATGCTAACCGATCGACGTGATTCCTTCGATATAGGTCTTCTGTCTCTAAATTACTTTTTCTCAACCTTTTACAGGTGGTATGTCTAGAAACAGTTACATTATGAGCTTCGTACAAATGATCAGTTTTGTACTGCACATATCAGTTTATACGAGGAATTGTCATGATTGGGCAACCAAATGCCATTATCATTGGTACAAATTTCTATTATATTTGCAAGTTCAAGTTAAAGCTTGCCGGTCTCAAATATTTCCACAGCTATTAACATCTCATTTTCATACATATGACGTCTAGAAATATTTAGATTCCATATTTTGCATTTCGATAAATTTTCAACAGCTTTTGCAGAATATAAATTTATGGTAATTTCGCAGAATCATTTCTATTCGTGACACTTCTTGATTGGTAATTTTATTTTTATTATCGAAAAGAGAAGTAACGAGCATAGTTTGGGAACTGATTTGAACTTATTGTAGCTCGGTCAAAATCGACATAGAGTTAAAAATTGGTAATAATGTCAGAATCTCCTCAAAACTTCATGAAGAAGAAAATCAAAATAAATCAGTCACCATATTGCCAATAAGAAAATCCTGTTTCAAAACGACTATGCCCTTGCGCACTCGTCCCCATTACAACAACCAAGCAGATGGAGTTATGATATGAATTGCTACCTCATCCACCTCATTCTTTTCACCGGGTACCCAGTATTTCTATTTGTTTCCAGCCATGAAAATAGGGCTCGGAGAACGGAGTTTTTGAACAAATTCGGTCATCTCTGGAAAGGATACGTAGTTCGAGGGCCTTGGGAAAGACTACTACAAGAGAACTCTAGTATCGGCTAAGCAAACTATGAAAACTAGCATAACCCAAAAAGGAGATTTTGATGAAAAATATATGAGTTCTTGTTTCATTTTAATCTGACTTATCAATTCACAGTCTTATATTGTCGATTAATTTGAAACCAGTCTTTTGGATCCCGTTTCCTACGAATCCACACTTGAACTTTATAATATACCCGAAATAGATATTGATGATCAGGAGCAGAGGTTAGAGGAAGGCAAAGTAATTGAACATCTTTTTTGTCCAAAATATTTTTTCGAAATATGAGTATTTTGGAGATACATGAACTGGATGAAGAGGACGAATTCTGTTTTTGATTTTATCTTGATATATTTTTGAGCTCCTTAAATAGGTTCGACAGAAAAATTTCGAAACTTTTTTTTAACAACCGCGTTTTCTTGAAATTTTGAAAATTTGAATGAAATGAATTTTAGCAAATAGCAACCTATCATCCATTTCTCTGCGTTGATCATTCTATTTAAATGAACGTTGAAGGCTCGGAATGAATTCCCCATTTTAGAGAATGTTTTCCATTCTTAATTGTTTCTTTCGTCTGATTAACGTATTTTGTAAACTATTTTCAATAGTGTATCCGTAATATTTGAAGAAGATATTTCAAAGCTGAATCATGAAATATGCAAATCATTTATTGGTAGTAGAAAAAGTTGATAGTTTTCCAGTAATTTATCTTGTTCAACTCATATCTACATTTTCGTCCATTAGTATATCCATAATGAAGCTCAAAAACATATAAGTTTATAAAATAACGAAAATAAATAATTTTCAATTCTTATATTCACTGAAACTCAAGAAGATTTTCATCATTATTTGAAATTCAGTCACTACAAAAGAATGAGGAAATTGTATTTCAAACGAGAACTAGATAGCATGACATTGAAACGTGTTGAAAGAATAAAATTGAACCGAAGAGCTGATTTATTTACTTTGAGTGCTTTTGGTATACAAGCTTACATTCTGGAATTTTTATTTACACTGTCAAAAATGAGGATTATTGTTGTTCAAATTATTATAAATTTGGGAGTAATTTTTATTGAAGTCTACTATCTTTTATTTGGTCATATTTCAATTTTGTGTTATTGCAACTATTTATATTTATTTTATTCATTTATTTATTTTTGTTACAAAACATAGGAATCCCTACCGGATAGATCCAATTACAGAAGTGAAACTGTCATACGAAATATACTCACTATAGATTACAGAGTCAAGCAAAATATCATGAAAACTAAAAACTACCTCAATGAGCATGATTTAGATCTAATGAGATATGCACTAACATTATTCATGAAAAATATCTATACTGGCAATATGCCAATTATACAGACGCATAATTCGCAAGAGAACAGAATGAAAAAATAAACTAGTACGGGCCTTCGGAACATAGAAGAGTGCATTTCGACGACTAGGATACACGGGAACATTGAAAGTGAGATTATTAACAAGAGGAAAACGAAAAGAATAATTTTAAATTCGATGAAGAAATACAGTGTCGAAAAGGACTCCCCTCTGCTCCATGCTTAAAATTTTGTGATGACGCAAACTTAATTGATAATCATGGTTAGGACTGAAAAAGCTAAAATTGAAACTTTCGACAAACTTTCTCTGGACTCGTTCAATTCTGTCAATATACTTGTAACAGTGAGGGGACCGAAAAGGTACACCATATTCCAAATTACTCCTCACCAACGAGAAATATAGCATTTTTAAAGACCTTGGATCACTGAAACTTTTAGTAATTCTCAGAACGAAACCCAGTATTTTGAAAGCCCTAGAAACTCTATGATCAATATGATACTCAAAGGACAACTTAGAATCAAGATATATACCAGGACCCTTAATTTGGTTTGCCCTCCCAATTACAAGCCCTTCAACAAAATAGCATCGAAGACATTTACATTTTTTGTAAACCTTATATGCTTACACTTATCAATATTTAATTGAAAATACCTTCTTTCTTCTTTGACAAAAACAGAAAAGTCTGTCAAGATCACTCTGAAACCGCAAAATATCATTATAGGACCGAACAGCACTGTACACTCTAAGATCGTCAGGATATAAATCATGCTTTGTATAAAGAAAACATTCCGAAATATCATTATCGTATATTGAAAATGAAAGGGGACCAAGATTTAACCCTTGAGGAACACCCGAGGTGACACGAACGAAACCGGAATGAGTGCCATTGAGTGCAACATACTGCAGTCCATCCGATAGATATGATTCTATCCATTTCAGTGAGGACCCCACCACATCAAAGTCCTCTAGAACCCTCAACAAAGTTGCATGATGTACCTTATCAAAGGCTTTAGCCATGTCTGTGTAGACGGCATCATTCTGAACACCATCATCAAAACTACCGCTTAAAGAATGAATGTAAGGAGTGAAATTAGTTAACACCGACCTACCTTCAAAAAACCCATGTAGAAATTGAATCAACTTGGAACCGGATAAATGAAAAAATTTATCAGTTACTATTGCTTCAAAAATTTTACCGAAATAACTTAGAATAGAAACAGGTCGGTAATTACTCACTTCATTTTTCTTACCACTTTTGAAAATAGGTACGATATTTGCCTCTTTCCACTTATCTGGAAAGACACCTTGTATTAAAGGTTTTTTGAAAATAATTTGAAGTGGAGTCGCCAAATTAGCGTAACAATATTTTTTTTAAATCGGTGGATGGAGTCCGGACCGGGACCCTTCGTGACATTCAGTCCCTCGATTTTAGCTTTGATATCCTTCAGATCTATCGTGTTAAATGTAATCGATGAAGAAGATTTAAATCTAGTTTGATAAAGAACAGGTTTATGCGGATCTTGATAAACACTAGAAAAGTACTCAGAAAAAGCATTAGATATAGCCGAAGTATTTTCTAAGATTTTTTCACCATGACACATGGATTGAGGCATCCTGTGGCTATCTCTCAACTCGCCCACATAAGACCAAAAAAGCTTGGGATTCCAGCCTCTCTACAGAAACAATATGTTTCTTATCATCTCTTTCAATTAAGACTTTACATTGTCTACGCAAAATACAAAAACTTTTATACAGAAAACGGTCTTTGAATTTTTTAAATCTTTGATGTAAGTAAGTTTTATCGTTAATGCATGTAATAGTGTATTTACCAAACCACGAAGGGAATTTATTACACTTTACAGATCTATGAGGTACATACTTATCAATATCTTTATTCAAAGCAAAATAAAATAAATCAACACATTCATTCAAATCGGTAGAACATAACAAAGTTCTCCAATTAAAACTTGACACTTGCCAACTTATCGATAGAAAATTTTGCATACACTTCTAAGACTGGATGGTGCCGGTCTTTTGGTACGAAAGGAGTACAACATCGAACAGAAAACACATCAGTAGAATTCGACAAAATCAATTTCAAGATTTTATTTCAATGATTGGTGATACCGATTGAACTGATTAAGGGAATTATAAGAAAAATCCCTGAACGAGGAATACGCATCACCGCGAACAACATCACTGATGAAGCCGCACTCAGTGCCATCAGAAGACCATGAAAATGATCCGAGATTGAAATCCCCAACGATCATGAAGATATCATTGTGGTGCGACTTCAAGAGAGACGTCACACTGTCAAAGAAGACGACAAAATCTTTACTTTTTATATCTGGCGGAAAGGAACAAACACCTAAGAATAGTTTCTTATTTCCTGTAATTCATATTTTCACCCATAAATCCTCCACTAATGACATATTTCTTAGTGATACACCATCAGCCTTAATTTTTCTGTTGACGCAATACATCTCCACTCTCACCGTTAACGCTATGGGAATCGCTCCTATCGCGTTGAAATATGTTATAATTATCGCAAATAAATTCAGAGCTGACAACATTTTGATTGAGCCAGGATTCAGTAACACAAATCAAGTCAAAAGTTCAAATAAGAAATATAAAATTCTTTGTTTTTGGTTCTCAAACCACGACAATTTTGATAATACAAGCTAAATGTGGTACGGATAATTCTAGGATCTTTAATATAGAAAAACATAGTCATTTCAATAGTTTATATGTTAAATATGCAAAGCATTATGATTATTATGCTATTTATACTGTATAGTATCAACGAAAAATGCAAAAAATCAAATTACTTTGTGATAAAATCACTATTATTATTGGAAACTGCAGAAAGTTGACGAATAATTTATTATTCATTTCATTTTGTAAAAGGAATAAGATTCGTAATGAATGTGGAATTCCAAATCACAATTGATATTCTTCATCAATTTATCAATGTTCAATTTGTTCTAAATTGATGTTAAGCTTCTCATTCAGAAATATTGAGCACGTTTTACCAATGTACTCATTTTCACTTAAAAAATCGATACATTTTGTCCTTCAAAAGTGATAGTCGATCAATTGTTTCCTCATTGCGGAAAACTGAAGCATTACAAATTACTACTATCAGTTATTTTCAGCTTCGTACTCCATAAGGATAAAAAGAACATCTTTAAGATCACATCGTTGTCCGTTTGTTTGTCCGCCTATCTGTCTGAGTGCCTGCCTGTCTGTCAATACATTTTTCTCAGAAACACATGTAGGTGTAGAGTTGAACATACTACGGAATGCTCAGGTCAACAATCTCTTGTAATTGTTTGAGAATAAAATAAAACACCTAAGTCAAGGTAATCCGAAAATATGACCTTTTATGTTGCATCTTGTGGTATCTCATCTGATCTATCAGCCACTTGCCGTTGACCAAGAAAAGAAAAACTTGTCGAGAGAAAATATCATATTACAAATATGACAAAATATACGAAAACTGCAACTTTGCAGTTAAATCATGAAAAAAAATTTTTTTTTGCTAAATGAACATTTCCATCTTTTTCAAAGAAACTCATAAAGGTATCGCAAGAAAACCGAAACCTATAGGGCACTTTGCGTTAAAAAATTAAATTCAGCATGAAAATTTTTCTCAATATCCGAAAAACGATGCGAATTTATCACTATATGAGTTAACACAAAGACTCCATTTTCGAACCATCATAATCAGTCCGTGTAAATTAAGTAAATGGAGTAACTAGATAAAATTACACAATTTTCAATTTCATTCAACACTTCTGGGCAGAAAAATTGAGATCATATGTAACATATGTTTGATAAGGAAAATACTCTATTTAACGCAATCAAAGATGCCTATGGATCATATATAAAAACCGCAAGTTGCATTATATAAAAACCGCAAGTCAAAAACTGTTGAAAAAAAATTTCCGCAAGTAGTCCCATTCTAAAGTGCCAATACAACCCAAAATTTTAGGAATTCAGAGCAATTTCCAAGGCCTACTATAAGCTCTTTTTTTTCTTCAAATTCGAAAAAACTATTAGGTATTTTTTTCACTAAAATAACGACGACTGCAATCGAATCAGCGATAATTCGGTATCCAAAATGTTTCAATGTTCTACTAAATACTGGTTGTTCGAAAAATCATCATAATGTTCAAGAATTGCTTTTTGTATGGTATATTGCAACTCGTCATTCTTCATACTGACTGTTCGTGAATTCCATTTCAGTAATCATTTTTAAGAAAATTCTCAATAATTTTTTCCATTTTTGAAAGAGAAAGAACATCATAATAGGCCTTAGAACTTTCACAAAATTCCTGAAATTTTGTGTCCTAATAGTCCAAGTATCTACCAAATTGAAAAAAAAATTCAGAAATCAGTGAATAAATACGCGTATTACAGAAGGGTTTCCATGCAAAATGGATCAAACTGTATATATGTATCAAATTTGTATCCACGGTAACTACCGTAGCTATGGTCTGATCGCCACCGAACTTTACAGTGTCATTCAAAATATCACAATCGGCCCAAAGGGGTAATAAAAGAAAATTTTCAAATGACCATGTCTCTTATAATAACTAAGATTAGCCTATATGGTTTTCATATTATTCTTAAACATGTTATTATCAAAAACTTTCGGTTAAAAAATTTTTTCATACGACTCTTACCTCCCGAATCGAAGGTGTTGAAAAATTATCAAGTTGCCATCGTATGGTAGCAACAGATCGTGAGAATATTAGGCTATGCCAATGCCCCTCTGACAAAGCAGTCTAGGGGATTCCGATCGGAGGAACGTGGAGGCCAAGCTGCACGACCACCCCTACCAATTCATCTATTAAGAAAAGCGTGATTCAAATGATTCCTCAGTAGTAGTCCAAACTTCGGGGAAGCACTATCATACATTTTTCTATTTGCACAAGACACATCATCGAAAAAATCAACCAGAGAGTTCTTGAACAACTCAAGATATGTTAATGAATTCAATCTCTTAAGTAGAAGTACTGGCTCCAACAATCTTTCATCATACCAACCAGCCTAAACATTCATAGAAAACTTTTCCTGGTTGCTATGCTCAATTGTCTCAAGAGATTTTCTTCAGCCCACACGTGATCACACGTTACGGAAATCTTGAATCTTCTGGATATGGTAGGGGTATAACAGTTGCTCATGCAAAACGCTCCAAAAACTAATGTGTTACGCCAACCTATAGAAATAGCATTCGAATGTAGATACTTGGATTATTATGGACTTCATCCATAAGTTCATAATTTATCGATGTCCTAACATAACGATTTTGTCAAGAATTTTCCGTGGCTGGTTGCAACCGACTGGTTTCACGTAACGAACGGTCAATGGAAACGAAAAATTTATGTTAGGAAAAGCTTTAAGATAGAGTCTTCGAGCTTCATCTGCTTTATCACCTGATGGCCAAAGAGTAGATTGATATCAGCCAATTCTTGAAAAGTGTACTCCATCTTAACTCTTCAAAGTACTTAGAACAGTATTAACGACAAGAATTAACTTCAATTATGACAAGTCTCCTGTATGGTACGGTAGATACCAGCAAGATTAGGTGTTACTTAAAAGAACCCGTAATGTGATAGCCCAAAAAGTTGCAGGTCACTTAAATTTTCACTAAATAAAATGAACACTCAGATGCTCAATACCAGTGACGTAAAAGTTTTTCAAAAGGCCTAGTTACTGAGAAAATTATGAGGACCATTCCGATTTCTCGTTCGTCTGTCTTCTCATGTGAATCAATTTTTTACTCGAAAGCTGCTTTGATTCCGGTAAAAATTTAAGAAAAAAATAAGTTCAAAAATAAAAAATCTCGCAATAAATATTCCTAAAAAGACCAGACACTATGATTTGGATGGTGTCGAAGGTAGCATGACCCTAAAAAAATATCACCCTGTATATTTTCGCCACTACTGGATACGTCTGATGAATTTATAAATAAAAAGAATATTTTTCTGCAAATTGGAGCTAGATCACTCGAAAATTACAGGAGTTACCAACAGGAACGTGAAAAAAAAATCTGAACTTCACCACCTTGTATCACGGGAACGGAGGACAACTTTTGACATATGCTTATGGTAATTTTTTCATGATTTTCACGAAGAATCTCCTGTAGAAATTAAAGACTACAGACCTAAAACAACCTGTACATCAGAGTCGTTGGAATTTAGCAAAACTCGCGTATGCTGTCAAAATTCGGGTAGAGACAAGCCACAAAACAATAACCTCATGAAACCATTACATAATGATTTCCAAATCCAACCCGCTAAGTATTCTACCATCAATTCTGCACTCTTTAAAGAGTGTTACTCCCAGTTTGAAATTCCAAAACGTTATTCAATGTATTCGGCTGTTAATTAAAAATTTACAATCTTGCCTTATTGGTCTCTATTAAATATTACGTGTTACTGTGTGTCATAGAAACTAAAACCAATAAATTTCTTCATTATCATATTCATTCTCCTGAACCCAAAATTGGTCATATATGACTCATTCAGCGAAGAAAACATTCAAAGCATATTTCTTTATGTATTAGTCTTATCTGTTGAAGAACACACGAGATTTTCACTATTAATAAATAAAACGAAAACGTATAAACAATTTGAGACGAAATATTTTTTACGAAAACGCGGTATCCATTCAGGATATCGCTCTTTTGCGAATAACATATCTTCAGCTGAAACTGCGTATAAACTTAGAGCACAACTATTCTATTTATATTAGAGTTCCAGATTATAATCTCCAAGACGTTATAGGCTTCAAATATTCGAAGCTTTTGAGAATATTTTTCACACCATGCAAGACTTCCATTTTTAAGGCACTTAAAGCTTGATTATTCTTCAGACTAATAATAATTATTTCTATTTTTCAAATCCTAGACAATCGCGTGTCGATATATTAAACACTAGGTTACAATGAAATGACTATAACTCTCATTCCAAATCTTTATTTGAATTATAGAACATGAACGCTAACCCAAATGGAGATAACCGTAAAAAGAAATTGTCATATTCATTCCTTTCCAATAATTGTTATGAATAACATTTCGATAGAATAGCTATGTTTGAAAATGCGATATAAGAAAATCAACTACCTCCCTATATTTTCAAACACTGGTCAAGAAATAAATTATGGAACTTACCCAAAAACTGCTAGAGATAATATGTTAGCTTTTTCTTTGGGGTTTTGAACTTTGCTCCTTTCTATTCCTGGATCCATTTTTCGATTGATTTCAATTTGCACCTACGTATTCCACATACTATATTTCCATAACAGAATCTCGGGAGCTGTAATACAATAACAGTGTAAGGAGCTACGAATGACATATAACTTAAAAAATTATACATGTATTCACTATCTCTATAAGTCAAGCTGATACTGAAAATTCCTCAAATAACCGATACAACGTACGCGAAGTTAGTTTCAATACGCTCAACATCAATCGAAACCAAAGTATTATAGTTCACTACGGTGACAATTATATTATAATAACGAAAAAAATTCAATTTCTGTTGATTGTCGGTTTTTCTTAGAGAATAGTTTTAATGAATATAACCTTTTAAATTAAATATACATTAAGCGCAATAATTTTGACGGAAGGTAATTTTTATTTTTATATCCTGTAGGAGATAAATATCATGAAAAAGTATTAATGCCGAGTTATTTGGTTTTTTAACAGATTCAAATCACTTTTGTTCCTTCTATATAGTAGAATAGCAACCCAAATACCATATCTGAAGAAAACGGAAGTTAAATTACATCTTATAATTGGGGAGTTTTCGTACATTCTACAGAAGTGGGCGAGAAACTTTTTACGATTTTTAAAATATTATAATGAATATAGAAGTCTTGCAAAATCTGACCTAACCTCACTTGGTGAAACATTTCTACTAAATAATCAAACAATTTCGGATTAAGTTTCACAAAATATAATGAATAAAACTATGATTGATATATATTACGGGTTTATTTTCAAAAACTAATTGTAATTGAAATACTACATTTCATAAATACGGAAACAGATAAGAGAAAAAAGGGTCAAACTGTAATCAAGCTGGTCGTTAGTGATTGGAAGATTATGTTTGTGAGCTGATGAGATTTTTACGAATTCTGATAAATCAAATCTATTGCTTCTGTTTCCTGAATGTAACATTTAGGTTTTTGTGAGATATAAAAAATATTTTCGTCAAAACAATGTTCTAGAAAACAATTTGTTGATTTATTATGAAATATTTCTCTTCTATTGGTGTATGTCCAGTTTTTACACAGTTTTGAAGATGAGTTCATGATAGATATAGAAGTCGAAACAATTGTAGAAAAAACACTAGATGGAGGGCAAACGCAAATCAAGCAGGTCGTTAGTTACTAGAAGATTATGTTTGTGGGCTGATGGAATTTCTACGAATTCAAATAAATCTAATCTCTTGCTTTTGTTATTCGAATCTAAAATTTTAATTCCTGTAAATCTGAGAACTATTTTTATTCATACAATGTACTCAAAAACAATTTGTTAATTTATTGTGAATTATTGATCTTTCATGCTCCTCTACTCTAATTGATGGAAAGTTAGGTTTGACCTATATAAAAGGCAGAACAATCATTACAATATAATTTATATACACCACTTTCATCACCTGTATCAAATCGATCTTCGATATTGACCAAGAGTGAACAAGGATATTTCGTATGCGTTTAAAAATATGGCGTGCGAAATTAAATAATTTATGCAAGCTTAAAACATTCAATTTCTAAGATTTCTCCTTCTACTTAAAAACTTTGACATATTACTTAGAATTTTGAAAACAGTGGCGTCAAATAACGGGTATGACAATATCATGGATAAATGAATTGCTGAAAATCAACATCAATTATTATTATCCTCGATTTACTCCACCCTGCAAATTTACGAAACATTAATTATGTCAAATAAGTATTTAATTACGCCATATATTGAAACAGAATATAATCAATACAATACGTACGAACGAGGAAAATCTATGTTCACACTTGGTCAATAACGAAAATTGACTCGATACAGGTGGAAAAAACGGTATAGATAAATTATACTGTAATGAATGACTTGAAGAAAAGTTCACATAACAACAGCAGAAGGTTAGATTTATTACGATTCGTAGAAATCTCATCAACTCACAAATATAATGAATAACGAAGGACCAGCTTGATTTTTGTTTGTCCCCACTTCTCTCATCCATTTCTTGGATATAAAAACATATCATATTTTAATTTTCCTTAATTATTGAAAGTGTGATAAACCCGAAACATACGTCAAACATACATATTATATTCATTATAATTTGTGAAATTTATGTTTTGTTTTTTCTTCAATTCTTTAATTATAATTATATGGCACTCTTAAGAAAGTTCTAATATGTCTACGTAGAGAAAGAATAAATTTCCATTATCACCCCAAATTAATTAGTACCTGCGTGATTACACTAATTAAATTGGAATAAGATTCTGGAAACACGAAACTGCTATGTTTTCTTCAATGTGGAGTTTTATGAATTTTTGAATGTTTTGAATTCGTTAATTCCTACAAATGATTTGAGGCATAAAATACAGCTATTGTGTTGTGAAAAATTAGATTCCAGCAAAGCGTATTTTATTCTGAAGAACGAATTCAAAAATAATGTATATCATACAAGAACGATCAGGTAGGTTCTGATCCAAACAACAAATTTTCTTGCCAACAACAATGCCATAAGTCCACTTAGACTTGCGAAATATATCAAAAACTTCATCTTGAATAAAAATGAAATAAGCAATTCTCAAATATATGATCATAATTATGAATATGTCACATATTCAAAGGACCCTTTTCAATGTTATTATAGATCGCTTAGTGTGGGACTAACCAAATTCAAATTAACTGAACCATCAAACTTAATTATATCAAGAGATGAGGTTGTTTTAACTAGAAATTTTCTGGTGGCAGCTTATCCCATAAAGAAAATGAGTAAATTATCCACCGAAAATTATTCCAATGTATTTTTCTGATTTCTGTTGCCTTGTAAATAAAGTGTTTTAATTTCAATTATAATGTAACAAATTTAAATTCACAAAATAAAATTCTATGTTAATTCTTACTGTTGAGAATGATCATGACAAATCATTAAAAGGACAAGAAACATCGAATCAAATTGAGTTTGACGTCATTATGGATGTTCATTGAGTATTATATTCTACCTGTTCTTATCTAAAGTTTTTTGTTGATGTAAAATTCAGTTTCATCAATGCGCATGAGTTTGAATACTATGAAGTAAATATTAATACAATGATATTTAATCTTCGGAAATTGATTCACCAATTGTTTTTATCAAATGGAAATGAGCCGAGACTTTTCTACAATTTTCTGCTCTCACCCCTCTTTTCCGTATAGAGAATATTCAATATTTCAAAATATCTATCTTGAAATATTAGAAAAGCTTTGATTTAGTTGAAATGATAAAAATTTCCGAAAAAACTGTTATCAACATATTTAGAAAAATTTAATATTTTCAGGAATGGTCAATACGATCTACTGCAACTAATTATGGAAGAAAAGATAGAAGGAAAACGAGAACTAGATCGAAAAAGATTTTCATGGCTCAAGAACTAGGGGGAGTGGTTAAATATCAAAAGTGCAGAGAATTTCATTCGAATGGCACAGAACAGTAAAGAATCTGGGTGATGGTCGAACCTCCATTAAGGAGAGGGCACTTACAGAAGAAGAAGAAAAGTTTCTAAAATGGTAATCAAATTATATTGAATCCAACTATTCCTCAAATTCATAAAGTTTCCTTATTCAAATAATGTTTGCTATTTTTGTTCTAATCACGAGTTTGTGAATATCTATTAGATGGCACTCTTATTGAAGAATTCTGATAATTTATAAGTAATTCTAATCTCCAGATGGTGACTATCTACATTTTCGGATAGCCTAACGTTCTATGTATGAATTGAAGTAAAGTTCAAACTAAATATTAATTTGGCAAGTGTTATCCGGATTCCACAAGCAAGGCACATCAAGACAAAAAAAGAGAAGAGGTTTGCAGATTGGGAAAAGCATGTTCAAACACGAATTACGCTGGTCACCCAAATTGGACAGTTGTGTTTGCGTTTTTTTGAGAAATCTTTCACCGTTCCTTTCGTATTTATATTTTGAATGTAGCTATATGAGCATGAAAAAAATTTTATGTAGATTATCTAAGTCGATGAATTATGGTTCTTTAACTACGATCTGGAGATAAATCAGCATTCAGCTGATGAAGCAAAAGCAAAATGCCATTGGTAAAACTTAGAATCCATGAGATAGGGTACAGTTATGGTAAATTATCCTAGTCTGATTAAATCAGCAATTTTTCACTAGGAGGTATGCCACGTATGAGTATTTAATTGTGACTTTCATTTTGTTCATATCGTTTCAAAAGTCTATCTTCACGCTACTTAGCTCTGAAGAATTCGACACCTCTTTGTGTCTCTACAGTGTAAAGCGTATGATTCATGGTTCATGCGTCTCTCGACAATTTCTGGTTTTATTTTGGTTTGATTGTCGTCAACATCTTAGAAATTTCAATTTCTAAATAAAATTATGGAGGTTTTGTAATTAATAAAAAAGTTCCTGGGTTTTTCCTTGAATTACAAAAGCTTCGGGAGAGACCCGAGCTATAGCAGATATAAGTTTTGGATAGATCCAAGGTTAAAAATAAATATTAATTGATTTTTTAAGAGATCCCATTCTTGAAGTCTGGATTAGAAGAAAACCTGATTCGAATAGTAATTCAATCGTCTTTAGGATTCATGAGCCCAACTTTTAGAGGTTTATGAAGCAAAATGTTTTCAACCACTCAAGAACACGACACTTTAAGAGAAACGTTTATACGTGTAACAATAATGCAAAAAGTTGTAATTCTTGATACATGTACGATACTAAGAAAATTTATGTCAAGTATATTGTAATCGAGCCTATTCCCTTTGATTGCTAAAGATAGTGAACAAATCCACGATAATTAATCATAATAATAATGGTCAAGAAAGGAATTGCATGGACTACATTACCGTGACATTAATCAACCACACATCGACAAAGAAGCTTCCAACAAATGGTTGATGAAAGGAGAACTATACGCAGAAACCTAAGGATTCCTTATGACCATTAAGACCAAGTCATCGCTACAAACAACTACAAAAATTACGTCCGGCTCCGAACAACTGACCAATACAGACTATCTTCACAGGCATAATCAAGTGTGCAAAATTATCGATCAGAAACTTGCACATAAGTGCGGACTTTTGAATGCCTTCCACCTATATTACAAGTATCAACCGGCGCCCGTATTGAAAAATGACTCTATCAGATTATAGTATGATATGCCTGTTATCACTGACAGAATGGTGACGAATAATAGGCCGGACACAGTGGTGTATGATAAGACAGCCAGAACAGCAATGCTGGTGGATGTCGCCATACCGAATAATAACAAAGTGCTGAACAAGTTCCAGGAGAAAAAGTCCAAATACACAGACCTTGCTATTGAGATCAAGCAGATGTGGCACCTCGATAAAATAGATATTGTTCCTGTCATCGTATCCTCGACTGGGTTAATACCCAAAACTTTGCATGATAGCCTTGAGAAATTAGAATTGCATAAGAATACCTATATAGAAATGCAAAAAGCTGTAATTCTTAATACATGTAGAATAGTTAGGAAATTTATGTCAAGCATATTGTAATCGAACCTATTCCCTTTGATTGCTGAATCTGGAAAAGGTAAATTATATTCAGCTAGCAGCTGAGATAGTGCATAAGTCCACGATAATAAATAATAATAATAATACCTATATAGAAATGCAAAAAGCTGTAATTTTAATACATGTAGGATGGTTAAGAAATTTATGTCAAGTATATTGTAATCGAGCCTATTCCTTTGATTGCTGAATCTGGGAAAAGTATATTATATCCAGCTAACAGCTGAGATAGTGCACAAGTCCACGATAATAAATAATAATAATAAAAATAAGATTTTATATAAATCCTTCAAATCCCCGACTAGTCAAGATTTTACTCTCAGTTTTATTTGAAAATATTCAACAATTCGTTATAACAATATAATCTCAACTGATTCTAAAACTCATAATCTTTTATTGGTTATATAAAGGTCATAGTTTTTAAATTACTTTGTTATTTGGTTAATTGATTAACCCACGACTATGTTTTCCGACCTGAGCTGAATAAAAATCCAACTTTGGTTAGTGACCAGAGAAAATCAACGAAAATTTGTGTATTTCGGTGTTCTAGCGCAATGTGTCCAACGGAACAAACGATTTTCAATGTTATCAAAACTTGAATACGGTTTCGACATTATGAATGAATTTGAACACGAGCGGGTTCTTAACTTTGGGATACGTTATATGCCTGCATATACCATTCCCATAGCAGAAACATCTTAATTTTAATACTCATTATTATGCAGATTGCCATAATGAGAGTTTTGAGATTCAGAGAAATAATGAAAGCGGCTATGCGTTTTTGGGATGTCAAGAGAAGAATAACATTGAAACGGATTCCAGATTTTTCATATTCCTCTGACTATGGAATATTTTACCAAGAAAATAGGGGAAGATGCTGAAGGAGTGATCAAAACTAAGAAGCCGATTTCGATCTATGAAATTGAAAAACCAAGAGCTTGCACGATATAATTCAGAGAAGAATTGAAATCTCTTGTCATATCCCAAAATGGGATCTCTTGCGTGTTAGTAACACGCAGCCATGTATATAACAGTTTTTCATATTAGGTTTAGTATACACCTGGGGAGGACACGACAGGTTCTGAAGCATACCCGAGTTTGGCTTGGCACATGTCAGGTACGTTGTAAAACAATGTGGTAAATAATCAAAATAGCCTTGTGTTTTGATGTTTTTTGATGTTGTTTGTGTTTTTTGATAGATGTGATTTACTTATTGTTTTCATCGTTCCTTAGTTAGCCGAATAATTTATTCGCTCGTAGAATTGAGGAGTGATTGTGAACTATATAAGATGAATTAGAATCAACATAAACTCGAATCCTTCATATCATTAACATACTCTAATGACATTCTGCAGTTGATGAGTAAATTTAACATGCATACAATTTGAAATGAGTTTAAGATCCTCTGCAGTTATATTTGGTCAAGTCAGACAAGAAAAAACATGCAATCCATAAAGAGTTCATTCAAATCATTTATAAATTAAAGAAACAGAATAGGTCGTAGGTGAGTACCTCGACCAACTGCAGGCAAAAGTCACATTGATCCTAAGAAAATCATCGCATACAACCTGTGAAGATCGAGAAGAGAGGAAGTTAAGTAGGCATGACAAAAGAGGATCAATTAGGCCTGACTAATTCATAAAAAAGATATGCTGTTAGCAGTTAGAACACTGCTGCTTTTTTATATCTATATATATTCGGCCAATTATAAAGATACCTTCTATTCGAAAGTGATCAGTTAAAATCGATTTGTTTCTGTAGACTCACTATAAGAACCCTGCTGCTCTTTTATAAATATGTATATGAAATCAATTGCAAACCCACCTTCTATACAAGTGTTAACGAAACTGGTAAGACAAAAGCGATTTATTCCTGATTCTGATTTACACTTCAAGAAACAATGCTGCTCATTCATGATCACTGATTGCACATCGGGAATGAGAAGCTTCGATTTGATTTTATTGGATATTCAGCCTCAATTATATGCCGTGAATGATCATCGAATAAGGCTCTTTTCACGCATTCTCTTTTACTAGAGAAACAGTTATAATCGAGGAGATATGAATTTATATTTTCTGTGAAGAGCTATTTTTCGAATATAAGTGTTACTAGTCCATTCAGGTAAACTAGAGAATACGAACATTCTGAGAGGGACATACGTGTCAATAACATCATAAATTAAATTAATACATACTGAAACACGCTAGTCGAAATGTGGGATATTCATGAAAGCGTTTCAGAAATAATTTTCGAAAACAGTTGTACGTTTAGAACTATCGTAAGATATATTACTAGGAACAATGATGAGAGGTGGATGAGGATTGCTTACAGGCAAGATAGAG
This sequence comes from Cryptolaemus montrouzieri, assembly GCA_013387265.2. Lineage (NCBI taxonomy): Eukaryota > Metazoa > Arthropoda > Insecta > Coleoptera > Coccinellidae > Cryptolaemus > Cryptolaemus montrouzieri. The sequence goes on along the minus strand of JABFTP020000144.1, from coordinate 73,152,566 downwards.
TCCGTCTTAGACACATTCAATTCGTAGGAGCTATAATGTAAGACCAGATCTAAGATGACATTGTTTGAATTCACAATGTTATTTGATGGAACATAATTTTAGGGGCAAATAGACTCATAAAAGGATATCTTCTAAGAATTTAGAAATTTTCGTTGGTGGACTAGCACATGCTCCATAATCAAATTAATATCCGGATAAGGCTCACTGATAATACCTTCACAAATGTCATCTACTTTAGTTCTCAAACCACGTATATTGTGGTAGGATATAGCCAAATCGCTAATATTGGAAAAGATTTTCTGGAATGGCAAGAGACCATCAGGAGGAGAAATGAAAGAGCCGAACGATTACACCATCCGACAACATATTCGATTCCAGAGATTAGTGTTCAGGGATGTTATTGTCTCGTATTTTATATAACCTCCTGTTACCTTTAAATTTGAAACCGTATACCAACAGATTCTTGCTCCCTTTGTTCGCTTGTCTATAGCAGCTCATTTTATTCGGCCAAGACACGACTTTTTATTAATCAACAAGTTTTACATAACGAAAAGAGCAATCGAATTTACAATATGCACATCATATCTCAAATGAAATTATGAATATTGATTTTACGGTGACCTGTTGAAGCTCGTTATGGAATTTTTTGATCGTCAATGCATCTTTGAACTCGCTTCTTAGTATTTTATTAATATCTCTTAGGTTTCGACAACTGAAGAATCCCCTAGCTTGAAACTCGTTTATATTGTTCCTCTATGTAAATTCTAGTTATCTTGCCTTTCACAGAACACATTACTTTGCCTTTATTTATTATTATTACCTTGATATAAAGAATGCTTTGATCAAATCCAGGATTATCGCATTAAAAGCAATTGCCATTATGATTATTATATTAATCGAGATTTATCTTATCATAATTGAGTTCAACCCAGTTGAAACCGATCGATTTAACTGATCGATTCAAATTTTAATTGTTTCAATTGATTAATGGCAAAATAGAAGAAGAGCGATCAAAAATTAACTCTCAGGTGAGGAAACGAAATATACGTGTGAAAAAACTGCAGCCTCAAATGAATAACAAATAGAAAATAACCTCTACTTTATATTTCAATGATATTATAATCAAATATGAATTCAAGTGTTCATTAAAAACTTTCAATTGTTTACCTTTTTAAAATATTCTTTTATATATAATACGCATAACGGTATTCAAGGAAATTTCCCAATGAATGAATTCGAAATTTGCTGAGAAGTTGTTGATTCATTATCCAAAAACTATGGATGAAGCTAACAAAAATACTACATTCGTTTTTCAGATATTCTTGGAAAACGATTAAATTCTCGAAAATGTTTTGAAACTTCTACCCGCTTCAATTATACCATAATTCATATAAGAAAGCTAGTTAACGCGGTTCTTTCTTCCTTTACTTTCAGAGTTTGCATCTTAAATAGTTAACACCCAACAACTATACCATTAAATTAGGATGACAATAATTATTTACTGATATCTTTTGTCACATTGAATCTAACAAATCAATTAAATTATTATTATTAAAACGCAAACATATAGTTATTGAACATGAACAGTATAATAACTAGGAATGAGTATCTAATTCTACGAAAATTAGGAAAACTGTTAGTTGAAAAAGTGCATATGAGGCAATAAAAAATAAAATCTATTACCAAATTATCCTTGAACTTGTGAAAATAATGAGAATTGAATTAGGACGATGTGTTAAAAGTATTGAAGCGTTATCGGTAAGACATATATATGATATATGAAGTATGTTACGTTTTTGTTGGTTTTACCTGAGAAAACTATAACGATTTAAAAATTCAGCTCTACACAGAGTTGATGAGTTGAAGAAGTTAACCAATCATTATTTAATCTTTCTCATTTCAGTTTCGAACTGTTAGCCAGTTTTTCAAATTTCGGTTACACATATAGGTTAGATTACACATTATGATCGATATACTTTTGTACAGTTAAACTTTGAAAGCATTGTGTATGATAATAAATGTATAATTCCCCAAATCCTATTAACTTACCATTTAATGTCATTCAAAAACTTCTAATTCACCCACGAAATCAACAATAATGAGTCATGATCTAATTATTACTAGAATTGGTAATGAATATATAATCTAGTTTTCCCATAGACATCTACTTAAAGACTAAGTATTCAGCAACCTCGGTACTCCAAAATTAACACAAACTAGAGCCCTTCTACAGTATGACTCATACATTAACTGATTAACCTATGACTAATAAGAACTTCGATAAAGTAAATAATAATGTAAAGTTGATTTATAAAATAAACGAGCATACATGTTAGCGAAGCTATCGAACAAAATTAGATGCGGATACAAGTCTTCAGTAGAGAGGGGCCGATGAAACCTCAAACTCTGAATTGCCATGAAACGTAGTAATGAATATAAATGATTAATTAAAGCATATCATGATTATCATCACACGAGTTTGCTTTTTGAGACATCCAACTTATTCAGATGTCAGGCAATAGAGATGACTTCCTTCCTCCCACTATGTATCCATTACTGAATAAAGTATGATTCTTCCAAATCTACATACCCGATATATTTTAACGAATTAAAGCTACTGCAAAATATGAAAGGAAAATATAGATCGTACAGAAACATAAAATGTAGAAGAAGCGATGTCCCACAATGCACTCCTTTACCGCATAAAGTTGTTGAAGCTTAGTGTTTTTGTTCCGATTCAGCCACGTTGCTATGAATTGTCGTCTACTTACATTCACAATGACCTCATCAAGATTATAAATCATTATTCCTCTAATAAATACATTAATTCGGCAATCGGACGAGAACATACTCAGAAAGAGAATATAAGAATTTCGATTTCAGAGTAAGTCTGATGAGTGCACTTGAGAAAATGTGTAACAGCAGAATATATTTCTGTGCGGTTACTATTTCTTTATATTTGTTATAAAAATAGAGAAGTGTAGTTTCGATACAGCCTCTATAAATGTTTATGGATTACCAATTAAATATCAATTTACGACAAAGATTTTTAAAAGCTGCTTCCATTGATACTAACTAAATTGATTACTTAGCTTTACATGATATTACACAACTTGGGATAAATGGACTGTGGTGCGAAACTTCACTTTTATCTCATAGAGGTAAGGAACACAATGGAATGTGAAAGTTTAGTACTTAAAATGAGTTTTTGAAGTTGACGTATGAATTAAATGAAAATTTTCCAAACAATATTATAATAAGCAGCAAAATAATACAAGTCATCTGAAATAGCAATTGAATATATGAAAGAAAAATCTCAAACGTTTCAAGGAAACATTATTACAGCGAACTCACTCTCCTAACACGCAGTTGGCCCCACCTACATTGATAATCTGGAAATTTTTTTCGCAATAAAAAACAATAACGGACCCACTGTGTAAACCGAAATAATTATTATTAATTCAATGACAAGGATTTCATTCTAAAACTACTCCCGACGCATAAAGAACAGTGCATATTAAAATATAACCAATAGGAAGAATTAATATATTGAGTTATATTTGAAGAGATTCTGGAATTTACCGACGATGAAAAATAAAAAAACTATTAATTCTTTAAACGGAACTGAAATTTGAGTATGCTTGAGATTTTTCTTCCAGTTTAGGCTGAACGCTAAATGAATTGAAGGTTTGTGTGTCCTCTACATCTACCTTGAAATTATCATGGGGGGTCATGAATCTGTCATTGGCTAAATCAAAGAACTTTTAGCTGATGAAAATTTGTAAACTATAAAATTTGTAAATTCATCTAGTCTTATGTTTGCATATTTTCTTGTAACTATGAATCCGGGCTTCTAGGTTTATCCACAACGAAGTTATAGAGTAATCAACAATGCCTCCCCGAAGAGGTTCAGTATGCCAATTTCAATGTTTTCCAGGAAGCAGAGCTTTTCTGGCACATTTTAAAATAGAATGTGTCCTTTTGTTGTTAGTATGATACCTAATTTTAGTGAAAGATGGTAGGACTTTATGGTTTCTGCATCGTTGTATGAAAGCTAAGCTGCACTACTAGTTTAAATTTTTGCAACGCAGTTTTCCGAATTTCTTACAGTTATTGTACATCGACCTGCCTGTAGAGGTTAATTATGTCAATTTAATATTTTCGTGGATATTGTGTATTATTATTACTTTTATTTTTATGTACACTATATAGAGGTTAAATATATCAATTTCAATGTTTTCGCGGACATAATGTATAATACACAATTACCGCGAAGACATTAGAAATACATTATGTCCACGAAAATATCAAAAGTAACATGATTAACCTCTATACAGGGTATCCCAAGTTGATCGACTTATTAGGTGGTTCTAGAGAACTAATAATACTATTGTTCTGAAGTTTTGGTAGTTCATACAACTGCTTTACTTCTAAAATATTCTCACCTCAATGGCACTTCCGGTTATACCAGAAGTGCATAGCAACTCTATTATTCAATATAAAACACCCTCTATATCGATGACTGGTTCGATAACACTTGTTATTCCAATTACAAAAACATCTAACACATCAGTTTAGCTTGTTTTGTTCATGAAATATCCTAGTTTTACTTGAAAATTATCGATTTTTCGCTTTTTGAAAAATTTGATATATCTCGAGTACGGCGTGAGCTACCAAAATGATGAAAGGTGTTTTGCAAACAAGAAACCATGCGGAACATAACTCATATCCAACTGATTTTCAGTCAGTATGCAAAAAATCTTCACGCGTTGCCGAACACATTTATATGCTCAGTCTTTGATAATGAATACACCTCATATACTTACTATCTTCTGGATAAATTAAAATCTATCAGGAATTGAATGTATTCGTGATAGAATTGAACAAACACTCCGAAACTTGATTAAGTTTGTTGAAGTACGCTGTTTAATCAATTCAATGGACGAAAAACACCTGTTCGTTATTGTTGTTTTGTAGAGGAGAAAAACCGAATGCCAAGAAAAAAATCACGCACCTTAGGTTCCATAGAAGCTTAAGTATATGAATAGTTCGATATGAGATTTTCTTGATTAAACGCAAAATATATTATTACTTAACCCTCATTCCAACCCCTTCAAAGTAGGTGACCTCGTCTTGACTACGAAATTCCAATAGTGATTGAAAAAAAACTTAATTCTACTTTTATCTATTTGAAACACTGTGTAATAATAATAATCCTCCATAGAGTGGTATCGTTGGCTGATAGGGGATATACACCCCGAAATCTTGCTACCAGAGATGACCTGCTGCATCTACCGTTCCTATCAGCTACTGAAAAACAAGAGCAATGGTCAAGAAAGGAATTGCATGGACGACATCACCATGAGATTAATCAACCACACATCGACAAAGAAGCCTCCAACAAATGGTTGATGAAAAGAGAATTATTCGCAGAAACAGAGGGATTCCTTGACCAAGTGATCGCTACAAACAATGACACAAAATATATAAAGAAGGACGGAACATTACAAACAGATAAGTGCAGAAAATACAGCATATTACGTCCGGATGCGAACAACTAGCCAATACGGACTATCTTCACAGGCATAATCAAGTGTGCAACATTATCCACCAGAAACTTGCACACAAGTACGGACTTCTGAACACCTTCCAGCCATATTACAAGTATCAGCCGGCGCCCGCATTGGATAATGATCATATTATAATACGATAAGCCTGTTATCACTTACAGAATGGTGATGATTAATAGGCCATACATAGTGGTGTATGATAAGAGAGCCAGAACAGCAATGCTGGTGGATGTCGCCATACCGAATAATAACAACGTGCTGAACAAGTTCCAGGAGAAAAAGTCCAAATACACAGACCTTGCTATCGAGATCAAGCACATGTGGCACCTCGATAAAATAAATATTGTTCCTGTCATCGTATCCTCGACTGGGTTAATACCCAAAACTTTGCATAATAGCCTTAAGAAATTAGAATTGCATAAGAATGCCTATATAGAAATGCAAAAAGCTATAATTCTCAATACATGTAGGATAGTTAGGAAATTTATGTCGAGTATATTGTAAACGAGCCTATTCCCTTTGATTGCTAAATCTGAGAAAGGTAAATTATATCCAGCTAACAGCTGAGATAGTGCATTAGTCCACGATAATAAATAATAATAATAATACGTAGTGGAATTTTTCAAGGAGAATCTTTGAGTCCACTATGATTCTGTTCAGCTATGAACCCATTGTCCTCAATGCTCAATAGAACAGGATACGGATTTAGGATAAAAACAGATAGGAATTATTATACAGTCTCCCACCTGCTGTCTACGGATGACATCAAATTATATGCTTCGAACAAGAAACAATTGTATGATTTGCTGAAAACTGTCAGTGAGTTCTCGGCAGATGTTCATATGAAATGCGGGATTGAAAAATGTAAGACCCTGAACATTCCAAGAGGGAAAGTCATAGATGGTGAAACACAACTTCCAAACGGTGATATTATACAGTGCATGAGGGATTGCGAAACATACAAATATCTAGGATACCAACAAGCCAGATCGCTAGACCAAAAACAATCAAAGGAGAAGATTCGTTCAGAATCTAGTCAGCGTCTGAAGACTGTGATGAAATCAATGTTGAACTCGGGGAATCTAGTCAAGGCAATCAACACCTATGCCATTCCAGTGTTGCTTTACTCATTTGGAATAATCAGATGAACTAAGACAGAACTGGATGATATTGAAAGGCAGACCCGAACGATGCTAACAAAGTACAACATTCATCATTCAAATTCATCTGTGATACGAACAACTTTGAAGCGGAAAGAAGGAGGACGCGGATTGATAGATGTTGTCAATTTACACACCGAACAGATAAAAAATCTCAGAGAATTCTTCTCAGCAAAAGCTCTCACTTCTGACCTCCATAGAGTGGTATCGTTAGCTGATAAGGGATATACACCTCTAAATCTTGCTACCAGAGATGACCTGCTGAATCTACTATTAGATAATGAAAAACAAGAGCAATGGTCAAGAAAGGAATTGCATGGACGACATCACCATGAGATTAATCAACCACACATCAACAAAGAAGCCTCCAACAAATGGTTGATGAAAGGAGAATTATTCGCGGAAACAGAGGGATTCCTTATGGCCATCCAAGACCAAGTGATCGCTACAAACAACTACAAAAAATTTATTTTGAAGAACGGAACACTACAAACAGATAGGTGCAGAAAATGCCATATAAGATCGGAGACTATACAGCATATTACGTCCGGATGCGAACAACTGGCCAATACGGACTATCTTCACAGGCATAATCAAGTGTGCAACATTATTCATCAGAAACTTGCACACAAGTACGGACTTCTGAATAACTTCCAGCCATATTACAAGTATCAACCGGCGCCCGTATTTGAAAATGACTGTATCAGATTATACTAGATAGGCCTATTATCACTGACAGAATGGTGACGAATAATAGGCCGGGCATAGTGGTGTATGATAAGAGAGCCAGAACAGCAATGCTGGTGGATGTCGCCGTACCGAATAATAACAACGTGCTGAATAAGTTCCAGGAGAAAAAGTCCAAATACATCACCGTATCCTCGACTGGGTTAATACCCAAAACTTTGCATGATAGCCTTAAGAAATTAAAATTGCATAAGAATACCTATTTAGAAATGCAAGAAGCTGTAATTCTTAATACATGTAGGATAATTAGGAAATTTGTCAAGTATATTGTAATCGAGCCTATTCCCTTTGATTGCTGAATCTGGGAAAGGTACATTATATCCAGCTAACAGCTGAGATAGTGCATAAGTCCACGATCATAAATAATAATAATAATTGATCTCAATTGCACTAACACTATGATCAAAATTCTCAAAACAATTAGATCCCTAAGTCTAAAAGATATCAGATATTTTCAACTTCATAAATGAACACATTTCATCAAACCAATCCCAAGAAATACAAAAAAAAAACAACTGAACCTATCAACCATAAATGTGGAGAAAAACGTAAAGAAGAAAACAAGCGAGTTGACACAATTAGTTTCTGTATTAACTATTATATCATTCCCAAGTAGCGCCTGAGCTTCCTCAAATTATCGATCCTTGTGTACAAGTACAACTCAGTAGCAGCAGGTAAACCTCTTCCTCGCAAAAATCCACAGCCTTTTTAGAAGTGAAATAAATTCGAGAATTCATTCTTGAAGGAGTCTTCAGTGTGAGCGAATTCTCAAATTCACCAACAAGTTTCTTCGCAATATATTTCATCACTATACACGATGTATTTTGACAAAGCTTACAAATGCCACCATGAGTTTATCTGAGAGTGATGCATACTAGTAAAGTCTTTTCTGATAACAAATTATTCCAAAGGAATTTGTCAAAATTCATCAAATAATAGAAGCGAATATTCTGAAAAACATACATATATGAACTTGCATTTCGACGAGTTCCACGTTCTTTACAAACATATTTTGATGCCACAAGAAAATCTCCAACGTAACGTTTATTGGATGAGGCAGGCAAAACCTGATAAGAATATCATTTGAGTGTTTTATCGACTGGGATCACGTTTTACTTTGAAGCTAAATGTGCATTGTCCGTACATAGTTTTTAAATTCACTCAACTCATTAAAAATGACCTTGACAAAATATTTATAATTGTAATCAGGAAAATGAAAGCACTTAACTACCTACTAACTATAATAGATTATTTACTCAAATTGTAGTTCAACTCTAGAAGCAAAGTATAATGAAGAGGCAATTGCTGCTGCAGTACATATATAAGGTTGGAGAAATATGTTAGAATGCTTCATTTTCAATTTTTCTAAAGGTACTAGTTCTATCAATGAATTTCTGGTATTTTAACAAACTGTGTTGATTTGAATAAAATAATTGATAGTACTTGTCCATACTGATAGATTCCGTGTGAAATACTTAATTGAGCATCTAGCTCAATTATGGGCAAATAAATAGAAACTTGGACTGTAACATTATTATGATGATTAATCTTCTCAAGAGACCTGCAATACAACAATCATCAGTCAATACAACAGTCCTGAAAAAAGTGTTTCGAAATACACAGCCTAAAAAGTTTTCTTAAACTTTATTGAAACGGGTTGTGGTCGCATAAAATGTTTTTTATACATTTAATTGAACGAAAGAACCAGTTTCAAAAAATTGAAATACTGAATTTTTCATATCATTCTGTCGAATATTTATTTGAATGAAAACTCGATTTAAGGAAAGCAGAGTTTGTAGAATGCATAACTATTCAAAACACGCTCGAACTCGCTTGTAAAGTGTAAGCTCATGTGCGTAACATTTCAATTCTTTCAAGAAAATAGGAAGGAAAACCTGTTTCTCTACTGATATATAACAGATAAACTTTGAGTGTATTGTAAAAAAAAGTGGAATCAGATTCTTTGTGTTTTCGTTTCATTGTCCAGTCGACTCAGATTAGTCACAGCAGTTATCTGTTAAATAAAGACAAAAATCAGCAAAAGAGCGTGGTGAAAGTAATATTGAAAGTTTGAACCCAAGCAACAAAACAATCTGTTACTATATATAAATATATATATATATATATATATATATATATATATATATATATATATATATATATATATATATATATATATATATATATATATATATATATATATATAATAACAGGGTGTCCCTATTTTCTATATGAAATTTTGGGTGGTTTTTCAGATTGGAAGACCACTTTTTGTTTAAGATTCAGGAGCGGCCTAAACTCTGCTATATTGTCTTTGAGTAATAAGTGTTTAAATTTAAAAATATCATATCTTGATTTTTTCAAATGAAACATCCTGTATTTATTTATTCATGTCAACGCATAAAATATTGTGCCATATTTTTGCTGAAGTAACCTCATCTTTGTCTTCGATCATTTTCGAAATATATCTTTGCCTTCGATCATTTTCGAAATATATCTTTGTCTTCGATCATTTTCAAAATATTCGATTATATGTAAGAATTTTTGATGAAAATTCTACAAACCGTATCAAACTCATCAACATACTTCATTATTCGCACAGAAGTGTTTTTTTCTGTAATGATTCGAGTAGTAAAAAATGAAACCTAAACAAGATAATTCTTTTAACAAATGATGACATCAAGATGATTAAAACGTAAGTCGAGGTATGTGTTGAATTTTTTTTTTATTTGGGCCTTTTGTCAGGTGTCCGGACATATCATATTTTGCATTTTACATGGTGAACTTAGCAGTGTTTCGTTATTAAACATTGTTGAAGTGAGGTTTGAACCCAATTTTCTCAATTGACTGACATGAAGTTCTCCACAGAAGAAATGGTTAATATGATTTTTATTCTGGGTGAGTGTGAAATTCTCACAAAGGTTTCCTGATAAGAGGCATCCTGATACAAGATGCTTTGAAAACTTCTAATTTGATTTATCGAAACAGGTAATATCGCCTACAAAAAACATGAAAAACCAAAAACTGCTACAGCTGAAGACAACCAGTTATCAGTTTTGTTAACAATGACAGAGGATCCATATAAAAGCCAAAGAGAGATTTCTCATTTAACAGATATAAGTCAAACTTCCGTCCAGAGAATCTTGGAAGTGAATAAATTTCATGCATATCATGTACAGCTGCACCAGGAACTGAACAATCAAGACTATAAAAACCGAATCAATTTTTGCAATAGGACAATGTAGCGGAAAATCCAAATATGTTTAGCAGAGTTCTTTTCTCGGACGAGGCGACTTTCCACAAGAATGGGCTTGTTAACCGGCACAACTTTCATTATTACGCCACGGAAAATCCACACCTCCCGAGACAAATAGATCACCAGCATCGTTGGTCCTTGAATGTATGGGCCGCTATAGTAGATGGATATCTAATTGGGCTGCTTTTTTCCGACGGGCACCTCAATAGTGAAATGTATTCAGATTTTCTGCAAATTAATCTACTAATGTTACTTGCCCATGTACCAGAGCATATAAGACAAGATTTGTGGTTTCAACAGAATGGAGCACCGGCACATTACTCACATCAGGTTAGGGAACATTTGAATCATGTGTTTCCAAGCTAATGGATAGGACGTGGTGGTCCTGTTAGTTGGCCAGCTAGGTCTCCGGACCTTACAAGTCTAGATTTTTTCTTGTGGAGTTATGTTAAGGGCATCGTTTACCAGATTCCTTCTACAACACAGTTGGATATGAGACAGAGAATAGTCGACGCATTTCAGTCAGTTAATCCGCAAATGTTGTCGAGAGTTCAACGGTTTTTCCTCAGAAAGATTGAGTTGTGTCTACAAAGATACGGGCAACATTTCGAACACTTATTGAAATAGTTCATCACCTTGTAGATCATCTCACCAAAAACCAATCTATTACGTAGTTACGAAATTCGTAATAGATTGGTTTTTGGTGAGATGATCTACAAGGTGTTGAACTATTTCAACACGACTACCTTAAAATATCTCCATTTACCTGATCAAGTATAATGATAATTGATATGTACTAATAAAATCTCCTTTCGCAACCTCTGATTTCATTATTTTAGTTTATTTTCTTTTATTTCGAAAATGGTCGAAGTTAAAGATAACATTTGATTCTGCAAAAATATGGCATAATATTTTATGCGTTGACATGAATAATAAAACACAGGATGTTCCATTTAAAAGGATCAAGATATAATATTTTAAAAATTACAATATTCGATAATTTTTCGAGTCACTTCTGTATAAAATGAGGATAATCTATTTCAATCCATCAATGAAACTATCCTTGGGCAATAAGAAAACAAAAGGAAAAATGTATTCATCCTCTCTTGCCGAAAGAGCACGCGATGATAAGAGAGCCTATTTTCATGAATTTTTACGGAAGAAAAAATATTGTGACGAAACTACTCATCAGAAAAACTTATTACTTAAAGACATTATAGCAGAGTTTAGAACGCTCTTGAATCTTCAACAAAAAAGTGGTCTTCCAATCTGAAAAAAACTCCAAAGATTTTTTCATAGAAAATTGGGACACCCTGTTCTTTTCAAATGAATTGCTGATGTAGTTTTTTACTTTCTAAATACAATACCGTTCGAACAAAAATGAAATCTTCAAGAGTGTACGAGATACAGAGCACCGCGCCACTGGTGAATTACCAGTATATATATATATATATATATATATATATATATATATATATATATATATATATATATATATATATATATATATATATATACATTGAAAGTGAATGGAGGGTCCAATGTGACAATAGTTGAGAATCATTGAAATTCCGCCTCGATTAATCAAATAAAAGGAAGATTCTCCGTGGATTAAGACATAGAGGTCCTCTCTTAGAAGAACTTGTTTAGAATATCCAGATCGGCAGTCGAAACATGTTCTATGGATTCGAAAGTATCGTTACGAAAAGATAGAACAATATCGTCTACATGAATGAACTAATTACTTCAAGTTGTTCGAATATCACGCATATATAAATTGAACAATGTTGTGGCAACAGATCCTGTAAAAGACCAAAAGCCTTCTGTCAAACAGCATTTTCTCGATCAGGTTTACTGTTTTACTACAGTTAACAGATTTCTTATCAGAATATATCTCCATTCTGTATCATATACTGCAAGGAAAACTAAGAATACGAATTCTGTTTTCAATTTACCCTGAAATCCTCATCAAAGAAGTTGTTAGACTTTATCTCATAAATTGACATATTTCCTGAAATAGCCTTGCGAATGAGACGAGAGTTCATCAATCGGTTCTTATCTTCACTATAGCAGGCTTCCCAAAATTTTGGGAAAGACAGAAAGTAGACTTATAGGATGAGAGCTGTTGAATTCTCTTAATTCTTACTTGGCCATTTCTTTGGAAGGATTTTTTTGTTATCCTCATAAAGAACATTCAATTGTTCCTCAAGATTCTAAGGATGAACTTTTTAACATCAATATTTCAACAACGCCAAAAAATTTTGATTAACTCTTGTATGTTAGAGGCTTTCATCTCAGCTCGGTATGTACCTATTAGGAAAAATTAGTTCCATCAGCTTTCTTGAAATTCTATAATTCTATCTAAGCTTCTCAAGCAAATTCACAGCAAACTAACCTGAAAGGGTACCTGAAAGCCTAACGACAATGAAATGGGTCAATACTAGTTGAAGATCTTATAAATCAACAAGAAGAACTAACATCGTTAGGAGCAAAACTGACCTTATATCATCATATTGCCACCGGTAATAAAGATATTGACCATTTCATCCGTTTTATTATCTATACGAACTATAGTTAGTAGAAGAATTACATGGGTATCCATGCAGAAGGAAAAGATGAATAAAAGAAATCGTGATAATGTTTTTCTAAATAATTTTGTTTTTTTTAATGAAGTGACATTCACAAATAAATGCATTTATTATTCATCATAACTATCATTTCTGGGCTAATGCTTATGCTTACGGGATGGAGGAAAGTCACATTCAAATCACTGAAAATCAAATATATGGATAGATTTCGGTGTTGCAACGAAAATTTGACCCCCTCTCTATTACAGAAGAAAACAGTATCAGCGGAAAACGCTGAAACAAGTCGATATATTATTTATACCGACTTTGAGCTTGCCAAATCGATCTCCTTCAAAATTATCATAGAAACTATGTGTCGAGTGGAAAAATTCCACTAAAAAAATATATATCATATATTATTTGAACAAACCTTTGAACCCGATATATTTTGATTGAATAGTAGTACAGATTGATATCAATATTGAAGAGATTCTAGCATGTTGACTTGCTGGGGATCAACCCATTGATCTCAGCATTCTCAAACTTGAGAATTTCATTCTCGAAGAATATCACTTGACATCTGATTGAAAAGGTTGATGCTCTAAAAGAATTTTGTCAACACTTCATATTAGGAGACTAGATACGGTGTTCCAATCAAAAAATTTATTCCATTAGGTAGATCCACCTGTTATCTGAGACGATGATAAAAATCTTGTAATCAGCACATCAATTTCATACACATATTCTACAATTTTCTGCCTATAGCAATATTTTCATCAGTCTTATCATATAAAAATGAATCGGTGTTACACTCAGAACTGCATTACTGTTATTCGATACTTACGAGAGTAATTCAAAAATGGTGTATTCCATTGATCAGAGAGTAGAAATCCTGTCACATTTTCAAATTCAAAACATATGGGCAAAAAGAACAGCGAAAATATCTCACACAAATCATCCTTAAAACGATTGTCGAAATTTTTGTTGTTGCTGAGTTGACACAACTGGCGATATGTCATTTAGTTTGTTTACAGTGCTCGAATTTGTTAGTTCTCACAAGTGCGTTTTGCGATTTTCCCAATGGATAAAAATTTACAGTGAATCGACTTCATCAAAAACACGTGCACATGAGTGGTACAGTGCATTCAATAACAACTTAAGATCTTGACCCTGCCATCAATATATATTATGGAATGTGTGAGATATGTATATAGGCACTTACCTGAATTTGAAACAAATGGTCAATTCCATCAATTCAACACGAGGAGAAAGGGGGACCTGAGGACGACCTTTCATAGCAAAACTAAACTACAACAGGGTGTTGATTACTGGGTTCCTAAGTTATACAACCATCTGCCCATTGAAATCAAAGAAAAACATCAACTTGCATTCAGGAGAGAGGTGAAAAACCTACTTCTACATAGGACCATATACGAGTTGAAGGAATTTCTCTCTGAATCGGCGACGTAAACGACGCATACTTCTATTAAATCTTCTATTAATTTTAACTTGACATGTAACTAATTGATGTCGTATATATATATATATATATATATATATATATATATATATATATATATATATATATATATATATATATATATATATATATATATATATATATATATATATATATATATATATATATATATATATATATATATATATATATATATATATATATATACGACATTGATCGGCCATCAACAACAACACATTCAACTGAAAATAACATAAAGTGAAGGAAATGGTAATTGAAAATCATCATTTAAGTTTGAGAGAGTACATATCAATTACAGCAGTTCGAAAATAATGAAACATCGCAAATTTCATCCCTACAAAATAAAATTTCACCATGGGTTGAATGAAGATGACTTAGATTTTCGCTTGCAAATTTGTGAAGATTTAGTGAAAATATGAATAATAATCCCAACTTTCTTCAATATATCTGTTTCTCTACCAAGAGTACCTTCATGCTCAATGAAGCGGTGAACAGACATCATTGAGGATATGGAACACCCAAAATCCTCACTTGTACAGGGAAATACGAAAATATAATGTTTGGGCAGAATTTTACGGGAATCGTCTTGTAAGGCCCGTTATTCATCGCAAGTAATCTCAGAGGATATAGTTCTCTATAACTGCTAGAGAAATTGATTCATCCCAGAAAAATCAAGATTTTGGAAAACGGTCCCACTTTCAAAGAAGATGAGTTACATTTTGAACAAGATGGTATTCCCCCACATCTGAATATTCCAGTACGAAAATATTCAGATAATAATTTTCCAATGAACTGGATAGATAGGTAGAAGGGGGCCAATTAAATGGCCAACAAGGTCAAGGGATTTGAATCCTCGTTTTTTCAAGTTTTGAAAAACGTAAGAAGGGATATCGAGAACTGTTTATACCATTGTATGGAGGTAATAGGGAATCATTTTGAACAGTTTCTTCAATAATTTTTTCCTCAATTGCTTCACTCTCTCTACTACGTTGTAGTAGATCAAGTGTAATGAACATTATCTTTCAATGCTGTAAGAGTTTTGAATAGATGAAACATACATAAAATCTAATGTAATAATATATTTTGAACTTTTGAGAGAATGTTTTATTATGTGTGTACTGTTACTGAATAAAACCCAATTCTGAATTGCTAATTTATTAGTTCATTGAACAAATAAATTAATGCACGAATAACGGAATCAATAACAGCTCAATTTTACTACTACTGATTTTAATTCTCCAGAAAATGAATGCAATCATAAATCAAAATTCAGAGTTGTCAGATATAAAAAGATAGCAAAACAATAGAGAATCATAATTATGTCTAGGAAATTTCCACTATGAAATGTTTATGCTCGATTTGCGCTACATTATGTAATAAATAATAATTTCCTCGAGTTTCTGGAATGCAATAAAAGTGAAAATATGCCAAGATGCTACAAACTGCAATCAGTTCTCTGAACATCAACGATCAGATCATTTAAAACGATATATAAATATAAGAAAAGATGAAGGAAAGGTAAAACAAAATATACGTTAATAGAGAAGTTCTTGTCAAGAGCTTAATTCTTTATATTACCTGACGAAGTGATTCTTCCACATTTTCAATTTTGAACTACATTCGATGAAATTTTTTCTATGCCATCGTTTCTTCTAAAAGGATTGTGATTTATTGTGATTTTTCCACATTTTTATTTTTCTTTGGAAGACATTCGATGTGTGCAAATGAGTCATTATGGCGTACCGATTTTGAACGATTTTATAAGTAGAGATCAATTTCATACATAACGCGAGTTATGTTGTCTCTTTGGGAGTTGTTTATGGTTTATCTACATAAACACGAGATGTAGCATCACAAATTGTAGTCAAATGGTTTCAAGTCACACGATCGCGATCACCTCTTGATGCGGTAACGAAGCCCTCCAACTTTTCTCCTAATTAAATTCAATGTTTCCTGTACAGAATGGCAAATGACGCCATTCTTTTGGAAGACATATTGGTGTCCTTTCGTCCTTGACCACAAAAATATCAGTCACCATTGGTACTGATTGAAGGCGCGCAAAGACCAATAATAATCACCGACCAAAATCTTCACGAAGCATTAAGTTTTTCGAAATATACAGCTACTGAATTGCCACCACGCAGCTTTCCTTGGCTGTTCGCCGGGCGTTCCGAATTTCATTTGTGAAACAGATTCTCTCGAGCAGTCATTCTCACTCTGCAAAAATGAATCTTTTTCAGTCTTACATGCCTTGAAAACCTTTCGAATGATTAGAGACATCTGAAGCAAAAGCTAAAATAAATATCGAACTTGACATTCGATTCCCCCCATTCAGTAACTTGTAGGATTACCAACTATACATTATTATAACGATTCTACTTCATTATTGATAAATAAATGATTTAATTTTGCAAGAAAAAAAATTTATGTTTGTGATAATGCTTTCTATCTACTTTGGCCCAAAACGAAACAATCATAATTATGGATGATTGCAGAACTATTTATCATTTACAATAAAGTGAACATAACGTAGAAAACTGTTAAGGAGAATTTGAATTTTTGAAGATAAAATTTCAGAGGTAAGAAAAAATACTATGGAAAAATGATAATATACTTGGAAATATATCTGATAGATTATGAAATGTAAAAGAATACTATATATTTTTTCCTTTTTCGAGCATTTGAGCGTTCACTGGCAAAGGTTATAAACCTGAAGAGGCCGAAGAGATTTTTAGTAAATTCAATGAGGGAATATAGTTTTCATTTGAATCTCAATTTCGATGGTAACCTTCAAAACTTTCAAAGGAAACAAAATATTGTTACCCTCGGCCTATAATAGTTCAAATCTAGTTCAATATACATTTTTTAACGTGTGCCGCTAGTATTTTAATTAATGAACTTTTAAACCTTAGTTAGGGACTGGAACCTTTGGCGTTCTACTGAAACCACTGTACACCAGTTTACCAAAACATTAGTTCAAAACTCGACTTACGTTTCGCCAACTAAGTTGATATTGTCAGGAGACGATAGTACACTTAATCTTATTCTACAGGGCCCTATCATTTATAATTATACTTTCTCTGCTACTAAACACTTTCGACGAACCATCGTCTCGATTGGTCGAACGCGCTATTAGTAAACGTGTCTAATCTAACAAACTGTAGAGTACACTACTCGGAACGGAACCTTTGTCTTTATTTTTTGGATGATTGCATATACGAATACTTTTTCGAAGCGTTCTGTGTATTCGCATTTTCAACATTTTCAATCAATTTTACATTCTCAAAATCTGTTCTATGAATTTAATCAAACAACAAGTTTTTCTGTTGGTCTGTATTTCAAATGTGTTTCATGTTATTTCAGTTTAGTTTTAACTTATCTTTTAGTTTGTGCAACATCCTTCTTTTCACAATCTTCACAACTTATTTCATATATGCGTCAGGTTTATCTCGATATTTTCAATTTTATGTTGATATTTTCAAATATTTTTCTAATCCTTTGGTAGATCTTTAGAAAGATCGTTATCTAAAGATAACGAATATTATTTTCTGTTCTTCCGGTTGAAGGAAAAGCCATTCGATAACTTTGTCTCTTATCTGTGTATTGTTTAACTTATCGACGAAGCTATCATTATAACCATTCTAAGAAGCTACATTTCTTATGATAGCTTCATCTGTCTGAATCCTTCCTTGTTTTAGAGGGGAAATTGATTAATCTGTGAAATAGGAAATGCAAACTAGCCATTTTTGTTATTGTCAAAGAAGTAAGTCGGAACGACTTTACCTACTTGTGCCAATTTTCTTTGTGAAAACATCAAGTTCTAAGGATTTGTTATTTCGGATGACAAGTATGTCAAAGAAAGCCAAGGGATTATTATTCTCTACTTCATATGAAAATTTAATCAAAAGGTGATAATCATAAAAATTTTCCAAGTTCGCTTTCTTGGTATCATGAGAAATAAATATATAATCAGTCATACCTCTACCACACTCTACGTAAATATTCTAAGCTTTATACCAGGCATGTAAATATGAAACCGGAATTTTTCCAAAGATGGCCGTAGATGTCGATGTGATTACCACGGACCGCGTTATATGCGCCATTTCATTGATTTGACATCAGACAAAGATTTTCAACTCATAACAGTACACGTTTCATACAACAACATAGTGTGTAATAACGTTAAACATATCGAATTTTGTGCCTGGAAACTACGATTCGCAGACAGCATTAGTTTTCTGTTATCATTGGAAGAATACTGCTGCAGAATCGCATCGAATGCTTGTGGAAGCTTACGGTGAACATGCTCTTGGTAAATCACAGTGCTTTGAGTGGTTTAAAAAATTCAAAAATTGCCATTTTGACGTGAAAAGCGAAGAAGGAGGGAAACCACCGAAAAAGTTTGAAGACAACGAATTGCAAGCTTTATTGGATGAGGATAATGCTCAATCTCAAAAACAACTCGCGGATCAATTAAATGTGACAAGAGAAGCCGTCCCCATACAATTGAAGGCCATGGGAAAGATCTAGAAGATGGGAAAATGGGTTCCACATGAACTGAATGCAAAAATCAGGAAAATCGGAGAACCATTTGCGAAATACTGCTCGCCAGATACAAAAGAAAGTCATTTGTCCTTCGACTTGTGACTGGCGATGAAAAATGGATATATTTCGAGAACCCCAAACGTAAAAGATCATGGGTAACTGCAGGCGAACCAGCAACATCGACTGCAAGACCAAATCGCTATGGATGGAAGACAATGCGCTGTGTTTGGTGGGATCAGAAGAGTGTGATCTATTACGAGCTGCTAGAACCTGACGAAACCGTTAATACTGAACGCCACTAACAACAAATGATCGATTTGAATTGAGCTTTGCGTGAAAAACGACCAGAATATCTAAAAAGGCAACACAAACTGAATTTGCTTCATGATAATGCACCATCACACACAGCAAAACCGGTCAAGGAAAGATTGAGACGTTTAGTTGCATCGACACGACACGGACTTGCTGAGCAACGCTTCGTTTCTTACGAAAATTTGCGGAAATGTCTTAATGACTAGTTTGCTTCGGAAAAGCGGCATGGTATCCAAAAATTGACAGAAAAGTGGGGAAAATGTATAGCTAGCGATGGACAATACTTTGAATGAACTATTTTGTATCATTTTCATACAATAAACGTGTGTTTTCTATAAAAAAATTCCGTTTTCATATTTACGTACCTGGTATATTCATAATTGTTTCAAATTTACTTATGAATATGTTGACAAAAAAAGGGACTTACAGTTTCAAATGGCTTGCGCCTTCGTATTGATTGTGAAATTGATTTTCGTATTGAAAATCAATTTTGGTCCATGCAAATTTCGCCCAGAATTGATCATTCATTGATAATTTTTGAATCTATAGTGTTTGTACTAAGCCATTCCTTCAAATCGATTAGAGCATGTGGTACAGATGAGCTTGGATATAATGGAAATGAAAGGAGGCCAAAATTCCTCGTTCTTGTAACAGAACTTCAGTGATCGTATTTAGGAATTCTAAATAACTATCACGAACGAGAATGTGTAGGTAATTTTTTGAATTCTTGATTCTAGTAAAGTATCTACTCTATAAGAATATTCTTTCTTGTCTAATATTAATATAACAAGCGTATTGCCTTTGTCTGCTTTCGAATAAAAACGATCTTTCTGTCTTAGACTTTTGATGAGGAGTTTCTCTTTATTTGATGTTGTTTCTCTACTGAAGCAAAAATACTGAACGCTTTTGATAGTATCCATATAATGAAATGCAAATATCTACTAAGCAAGGATAAAAGTCCACTTCTTTTCAGCGTATTCTACAGTTTTTTTGTGAGAAAGTAAGTTGGAACACATTCATTTGCAAGCCATAAAGTGGTTCTCAAATAATTGAGGCTTACGTGTTTTTCTATTCTATTTCTTGAGATATCTTGGGTGGATAGTTTCCAGCCTGTATGTGTTGAAGAAGAATCTAAGTGATTGTGCTTCGTTGTTAAAACTATTACAAACACAGTCCTGCAAAACTGGTAATGACATATTGTAACTAGGGGATAAAAATCAAAATAATTGTAAGTTTTTTATCATTTGAGCAATATTCATGCTATCCATATGTTCATGGCATTTGAAACCGATAATGTTGTTGTTGTTCTGTTTTTTCAGTGTTTTTTGACGACCATATCGAAATAATGTAGTGCCGATTCGAATATTTCGAAATTTGGAAAGTTTTGGTTCTGAGATTCTATTTGTTTATAAGAAAATTCCTGATGACGTTTAGAACTTGACCAGTTCAATCAAATAGTCCTTTGAATAATCGAAGGCGACAAAGAAGTACCACTTCCATCAAGGACCAGGTAACAGCAAGAAGAAATGGAACTTTTTCAACAACACTCACCAATAGCATAGAAATGCTACAGGAACAACAATATTTAACCAAATAGTGATAAGGAGGTTGCATACGGTTGGTTTGAGGAGTAGAAAACAAATCAGGTGTCCAGAGTTACTTATACAATATGATGTAGTTCGACCACAGCCGATGAACATTTAAAATAAGTAAATGGCGAGCATGCCTTTCTACAGTTTAGTTGAAAATCTGAACAATGTTATGTGAAGCAATTTGGAGGGCCAGTGAGGGGCTTTGGTGAAGGCTCCATGTGTGTTAGGGGTGGAATAGGTTGTGGTCACCAAGCAGATTTATTTGTTTTGCCTCATTCAGTAATGAACGCTGTACAATACTCGCTAATGGTTATTAAAACAACAATTGATCTCTTTCGTGATCATGTTGGTGACAATTCAATTTCAGTCGATGACAAAATCCCTACTGCATCGCGTAGATCTTTTGACTATTGCGTTAAAGTTACTTATAAACTCTCCTGAAACTCTCCAACAGTTTAAAGTAGCCCTTCAACAGATATGGCAAATATCCCCCGAAATTTCACAGAAAATTTAATTCCAATATGTGCATAAGATTTTCATTTCCTCCTATCTTGAATTTTGTATCTTTTCTTTTCATTAATTCATCAGTTGATATTTTCTCTTGACATGAGTGCTCTTTGTCTCCTGCTCTTTGAAAAATTCATGCACATCGAATCTTGTTACTCTTGAATGAATCGCAATCTTTCTGCAGTAATTATTTCATTTTGTATGGATTCTGGATTACTGTGTGGAGTACACAGAAACCAGAACGTCAAATTGCATAAATGAAACAAATGGAAGTTTTTACATTGTAATGACATAAAATCTGCCATAAAAATAATTACCAAGTGATCACAAGAGTGGATTTAATGGAATTCACTGAAGCTTAAAGATCATTTAAAATAATTGCGATAGTATCAAACAAGTGCAAATCATAGGTTGTTGAAAACTGATGGAATTTCGAGGACATTTTTTCTTTCCGTTGTTTACGTATACTGCGTTTTTATTTAATACAAAGATAATCATGAATAAGTTAATTTCATATTCCAACAACCCCATTATCATGGCGGCATGACATGGTTAATATTATAACCATAAAGTTTATATCATAATGCCTAATCAAAAAGTGGGTGGCTAAAAGAAATTTGGTAATTAGTTCAAGTTGAGATTTTAAAAGAGAAATTCTGGGTAAGCTTTTGACAAAAATATACCCTTACAAAATGAACCATCGTAGTAAGCACTTTAGGACATTCTTGAGTTCACTATGATACCGGAATCATAGTTCTTTCAATAGATATAGCTTTTGAAAGTATCTTGTCGAAGGTTTTTTTAGTTCTTTATGCTCTAGGATAATCTTGGCGAAAAGTTCGAATCGATTTTACTTGCTACTGGGCATTCTAAATTACTGTCAGTCAAGGATTCAAGTGAAAGAAAAAATAACAGGATACATTTAGATTTTATGCAAATAACCTAGCATCGGTTTGTGTTTCCCAGATTGAGTTGTGATAAGCTACAAACGGGATACTTCAACTATCCTCAAATAAAATTCTTGTTCTCCCCCATGAACAAAAAACACAAGAAGACACTCTCTGGACCGAAAAATGACGAAACGTTCTATCTTACAACCCTACAAACATTAGAAACACCAACACAAAATATTCCATATTTCAAAATACAGAAGAATAATGCTACTTGCTAAGAGACTCTTGGTCATCGAGTATCGATATTGAAAGTGATATTGAGTTGACCTTGCCATTATGCATATGTTAGTCTTGTCAGAAGAAATGTCAATGATAATACAGATAAGAAACGGGATACTAGGGCTTTGCTGTATATTTTGAGATAACCCGAAATTACAGGAGCGAGAACAGGCAACATTGCATTTTTAAAAACCCTCATCCTTCACTAGTAAATGTCTGACTTCCGCTGCTCTCACAGGCTAAATGTGATAACGACTATTTCTTAATGAAAGATGGAGAACAGTGGATGATTTATTACGATTGCTGCGTTGGTTTAACTGAAGAACAAAGACTCGAACAGTTGGAGAGGGCATTTGGTAATCAGAGTCCATCACAACTATGTTTCGGTGACAGTGACTTTAAAAGAGGTCGGACATTGCTTGGTGAACCAAGCACTGGTTATGCCTCGTCAGTGGCTGTTAATAATAGCGAGTGCGACGTATGATCGAAGTAGATTCCAGATGCACCAACAAAATGATTGAGATTACCTCTGTTATAAGATCAGCAATAGTCAATTCCGTTTTACAGAAGCATCTCCTCATGAAAATGTTCGTTGGGTGCCCCATACGCTGAACAACTTCCAAAAAGCAAAGCGAATATGAATCTCACAAGAAAAGTTAGATATGGTAGATAATGGTGGTTATCGTATTCTGCATTCGTATCTCTACAGGTGGTAAAACATACATTCCGTTTCCGCATGTTCCTTTCAGCCAGAACAGCCATGTTTGGACTCATTAACAAGACTCAACGCCAATCATTGCGAAAAAGCAGAAATCTATCAACAAATGTATGTACGCAGTTTTCTTTTAGAGTACAGGATTAGGAAAGCAATCAACCATAATCAAAATAACGTAATAGCGAACTGGTACAACACACAATAGTTACCTGCAGCGCTTGAATCGGTCAAGATTCTCGGGATTATGTTGGCTCCAACAATGCATTGTCACACAAACGATTGACTTTTTACGTGAACATGAAGAGAAAATCATTCCACATCCATCCTGAATTGTGTGGTTTCTGGTTGTTCTTTAACCTAAAATAATATTTACGTGGTCGACGTTCCACGACGGAGGAGGAGATCGCTGGCGCTATTCATCACTTTTTTGGGAGCATTTCCAAAGATAACGACTTCAAGACTTTCAGTTGTGGAAGCTTCTATTACGAAAGTACCTTGATGTAGCTGGGGATTTCTTTGAACATCAATTTGCATCATACGCCTCGTGTATTTATTTTTATCTCAAAATATAGTGCTCAGCCCTCGTATTTTCCATCAATAAAATATAGAAAGACAGAAAAATAAAAACACATATCGTGAAAGATAAAAAGCAGAATTGCATGACAGATTTCTCAAAGAAATTGGTTCATGACTACTTCAAGACTTTTACATTTGAAAACTTTGGATACAAAAGTGTATTGATGTAGGTGGGGATTACTTTGAACATAAATAAACCTATTTGCATCATATTTCTCGTTTATTTAGACCACGTAGACTTCGTATTCACCATCAGTAAAGAATGAAGAGAAAGAAAATCAGAAACTCGTAGACATCGTGAAAGACAAGAAAGTGGAAATTAATGAGATATTACGCACAGAAACTGGTTTGCTTATGAACATTCCAAAAGCAAGTTTCAGTGAACTTGGCCATTCGAGTCGAAGATTTCCCCAGAATTGGTTTCAGAAATAAATGGAATTGGTTATGACTTATATTAAAGGTCAAATGAGAGACAAATAGAATGGCTGCGATTACTCTGATTTGGCAAATAAAACAAATATGCAGAAAATACAACCTGCTCATATGTTCATTCATTCCTTTGGCATATGATAACCCCAACAATGCCTAAAATATTAGAAAATATTACAATTATAATATAAAAATACATTAGTCCCTAGTGAATAGATGTTTAAAGAAGCCGCCCGAAAATCGTCTAGAGAAGTTTTAGCAGCATCAGGCGTATGAAGGAAAGAAGAGTATTAATAATAGCAAGAAACGAGCGATAAATGAATGGATAAATATTTCCTCTTTTGTTTTACTTAATACCATCTTCTAGGGTAGATATAAGTCACAGAATTCAGACAAATACCTCATTGTGAGCCGTTTGATTTAATTGAAGAAAATTGTCTGCAGAACGTCAAAATTATTTTTACATTTTATATAACTACCCAGATATTGCATATCAATGAGATCCCACAATATTCAACTAACCCAAAAATTGAATAAAATCTTCTTGTATTCGCGACAAAAAAAGTACGAGGCATAGCTTCTAACAATAAAATTTCACCTAGCTGCAATATTAAAACTCTCCCTCTGCATTATGATCTTCTGATGTAGTAAATATTGTAAGAGAAATGCACATCAAGATTATCGAAAATAAAATTTTGTTACATTAGTGTTCATTAACAAATACCAAAGGTAACAAATCATCGATATAGTATAATAATAACTAAAAACTTAATTCTCTCAATAGTGGACAGAATCATAATATTATAAAACTAACTTTGTCATGCCATCTGAATTAGGTTATGTATATGCCAGTGATATTAAAGATTGGAAATGATCTTTGGCAGTTCTAACAATTATCATTCTTGAATATTCCATCAGAACGATGAAAATAGTAGGCACTATCAAATATCCTTAACACTTTCTGTGTGCAACGGTATCAGTAATTTTATTTGATTTTCCATTAATTCAAAGAAGCTGAAATATAAATACAAAACTTTCCAAAAGACTAAATCGCTGACATTCCTCTGGATCACAATTTACACTAAATGAAAACTTTGAAATCATAGTGCTGTTTGAAAAAATATAGTCCATCAAACAACTTAAAATATGCATTCTGCGCAGTGCAGTTGAAAACTCATAACGATATTTATTAGAGAAACCCTTAAAAAACTTAGCAAAGTACCTAACCTCGAATAATAAAAGCTGATTTCCAAGTCAAGGATTCATCTTATTTCGCTAAAAAAAATCCAAAATAAAAGAGTCGAACAATAGAAATATATTGCCAGTCTAGAAATTAGATTTCCTAATATCCTGAGCAAGAATACGTTCAGCGTTAATTGGATTTAGTGGCTCAACTTATAGAACTTTTAACATTACTTGAGAATTCCCTCTTTGTTTTAAATAATCAATATGGATGCATATGATTATTTAGGTTCTTCGGTATTACCTACTCTACCCAACTAATTTTCGGCCAAGTCCAAAATTGAATATTTTACGTGGATGATATTTTATAACTTTAGCTTTATGGATAAGAGGTATCGAATAACTTTGTTTTGCGTAAAAGACCTACACTATAAAGTTAGTTTCTTCAA
This sequence comes from Cryptolaemus montrouzieri, assembly GCA_013387265.2. Classification (NCBI taxonomy): domain Eukaryota; kingdom Metazoa; phylum Arthropoda; class Insecta; order Coleoptera; family Coccinellidae; genus Cryptolaemus; species Cryptolaemus montrouzieri. Next base: position 73,126,286 of record JABFTP020000144.1, on the reverse strand, counting down.
GAAACAAAAACAGAAACCTACTTTAATTACTAAAAGCTCTGATAACAATGATTACTAGTGTGGATTCTAGAAATCAGCCATCACAAACAATTATGGAATAGATTCGGCACTAACTTAGTGATATCTAATTGACATTATGAGTATTACGAATGTAATATTCGTAATATACGTAATATACGTGAAAAAAAACCAGTGTTTAAGATGGAAAACTGCATTCAATGTTATAGCAATTGAGCTTACGATCATCATCAGACAAGTATTAGTTTAAAACTAAATACAGTTAGCAATTTTCTTATATAAAAAAATCAGAGATTAACATTGGGTACTAATTTATTGATTCAGGTACTACACTCAGATTAACTTTCATTTTCCACCCAATAGAATTAGATATTTTGGATGATATTGATATATATTGTCAGAAATACTAGCAGCGTGTACATTCACAAAATATATAAAAAACAATGCAGAAAAATATATAACCTCACATTAACACAATCTCCAGTTCCATCTCTTAACAATGATCCGCATATAAAATTTGGTGAGCGAGTTATTAGATATTCCAACACCTTTTTCAACTCCTCTGAAATTGTTCTTTCAGAAAAAGGTCACAAATTGTGTCAAATTCCTAACAATATTAATGTGAAAGAAATATTAACGGTCGTATCAACCATCTTCCTGAAAAACTCAGATAACAATAATGTCACTAAAGCAAAATTTGCCCAAACTTTTTTTCACCACCACCATCCCAAACCCGACATTACCTTAAACACAAACTTCAAATCCATCAAACAAAAAAGAGTAGAAAATAACATCATCGAGAATATTTATTTCCAATAATTGTCTAACACACATGGTTGTACAATTCGTCAATAGCAGAGAATAAAACAAAACAAAAACGAAAATGAAACATCTAACAGAATAACATTGAAATAACAACACACATCGCATATAATTAAAATTTTCTCATTGAGCATTTAGGAACTCATTTATGGTGTAGGGCTCGATATCACGGATATATTTGAATATTTGAGATTTGAAAATTTCAAAGATTTCTGTACGTTTGATTTCAGACGGCAACTTGTTATAAAACAATATTCCCGTATAGAGAGGTGATCTTTCAGTCATGTTGAGTCTATGAATCGGTGTATTGTAGTTGATATTATTGTTTCTAATGGCAATGTCGTGATTTATCAAATAATTGGAAAATTCTGATTTGTTTTTAAACATGAATAAAAGTGTCTCATATATGTAGATACCCGGAAAAGTCAGCAAGTTATTTGATCTGAAAACATCGTCATAAAGGCAGATAAATCAAATGCCTCAGTCATAATCCCACGCTCCACATACATATCAGAAATTAACGATTTTTTGATGAATGAATCCATAAAACAATTAAAACATCATCCTACTTTCGTTTTCCAAATATCCCTAAAAAGTTTTCTGAAATAGATCTCCACCTCTCTTTTTCATGAACCGATCTGTTCCCTCATTAATATGAAACCTGCTGCACGAAAATTCTATGGACTCATAAAAAACCATAAAGAAAACACTCCAATTCGTCCTTTAGTCCCCAACATACAAGCTGTCAAAATAATGATATTTTCAAGCATTTCTCTAAATTATCCCCCAAGAACTCAATAAACTCACTTGAACTCACAAATATACTGCAAAATATCTCTGTTCCACCAAAGTCTTTTTTAATATCTCTTGACGTAGATCACATGCATTCATACCAATATTTTTGCGTGTTTGAATGGTACTTCAAGACAATTAGACATTTTCCTAAACTTTATTAATAATATTCATCCCGAAATTAAATTCAAACTAGAAAAGAAATCAACAATCGAATTAATTTTTCAGATTCAACCATTCTTAAACTATACAATCTTCTTACTTTCGATATATATGGTAAACCTTCCTACACAGACATATGCTTTCCTTCTGATTCCACTCAGCCTATTCAACATAAATTAGCTACCATCAATTCTATGATTCACCTCTTTCTATTACAAATCTCAATGAAGAAATTTTCTTGGTTAAAACTTTTGCAAAAAATAACGGCTATTATTCCTCAATGATAGACTAACTTGTGTCTAAAAAACGTTTACAAAAAACCTATAACAGTATTTATACTCAAAATAGTTCTGACAGCCACACGCATCAATATTCCTCATTAACCTACCTCTGCCCAATTTCTAAAAAAAATCGCAAATACCATCCAAATCCTCAATGTGAAACTAGCCTACAAATCCACAACTAAAGTATGAAATATATTTTTCAATGCCAAAAATGAAACTCAAAAATTAGATACTTCAGGAGTGTTTAAACTAACATGTCCCAATTGTAACGGAATTTATATTGGCCAAACAGGCAGGTCGTTTAGAATTAGATGTAAGAAACATCATTCACATTGTTGTAAAACGAAAACAGCTTCCACTCTGGCACAACATTGTATAGAAAACGACCATATTTTTCCATCAATAGACAATCTACAGATCCTATACCAAACCCAAAAAAGTATAAAACTCAATTATCTTGAATCCTCGGAAATATTCAAAGCCAAACAATAAAGACAATAATCAAATAATACTTAAAGACCTGATTGATTTATGTTATTCTCCAATATTTGGGATTTTGATGTAGTTTACAATTAAAAGTCGGTATCGAATGTTAATACATAATATGTATTTTACCTGTTCTGGTAACCCATTACTCAGTACCTTTATATAAGAATATTGCTAACTTTGTATTTAAGTTTTAAACTCCTACTTGTCTGAGGTTGAACGAAAGCTCGAAATAGCTATATCATTAAATAAACTTTTCCATCTTAAACAGTGATATTTTTTACGTAGTATAATATCCGCAATTCTCATAATATCACAAACAATATTGTATAAGGAGAAGCAAACCCAAGAAAATATAAACCAACAAATATAAATTACATTGAAAATTCAATAATCCGACAAAATCTTTATTTGAAACAAAAATTACTGAATGGACTAGACTTTACAAATGCTCAAATATTTGTTAAAGAAAATGAAAATTCCTCTTTTATTCGGTGTTTCTAGTAAAACAAAGGATTTTTCTAGAAGTTACAAATTAAAGATGCATATAATATCAGAATGAAATAAAAATCAAGCATCAAAACCCTTTTAGTTATGCTGAGAATAAAAACTCCTAAGCTTTACTGCGGAATTTAAGACCATGACAATGCCTCGGCCAACTGCTCGACGTTTTCTGGCTCGAAGGGCTCATCCCACTGAATCGAGAACATGATTGATTAATTCAATGATATTACAGGGCGTTCACAATTTGCAGAGAGCGATGGGGCTTCGTCACCAATGTAAATGAATTCATCACCAATCGTAGTTCCGAAATGTAAACAATGTATTAAATGTACATAGTAGACCAAATACGATGTTTAAGTACAGTAGCTATATGATATATTGTAGATAGAAAAAAATGATCACTTTCTCTCGAGCTCGATTTTCGAGAAAATTTCATCAGTAAAAACGGATTTTATCTATCTTTTTCAGTTTTCGAGTCATTCCGGAATTATGGATTTTTCGGGATTTCGATTTCCCGAATCCTATTATATCATAGATATTTTCACGCTGTATAGGCATTTTTTGAGTAGAATGCAGGGACGTATTCGAAAAATTTTTTTCGATCGGTTTCCGAGTTATGATGAAGCATACTTGCGTTTTTCCAAATACGAACTGAAGGTGATTTTGGAATCAATATAGAGGATTATTTTTTCTTTCCAAATATATATCACATGCCTTATTAATTCTTTCAACATCAGCCTCTTTCATTAATAAATCTAAAATTCATTTCTATCCACTCGGAATATCGCTGATATTCGCAATTCAATGGTAGAAGAGGTTTATCAAAGATCCTATTCATTCATTTTTGTGTTGAAAACAAAATCGTTCACTCCTTTCAACATAGATTTTTTTTCCTGACACTATTTCACTTATTCAATTCGGTGTTTGAAACAACTGTAATATTCAATCAATATCAGTGATTCTATTATTTAGATCATAAGTTTATGTGGTTCTTCTGAATCTTCTCAGAAAATTTCTACTTATATCTCAACCATTATGGCTCTTCAATTCCAAAATGACAAAAAGTATGTTGTAATGTTAAATACCGATTGGTTATGGATTGGTTGCTGCGGAGGAATCTTATTTCAATAGATTCTCTGAGACGAGACAGCCGCATAGATCTATTCTCAAAGAACTGAAAAACAGTTTAATTGCTGACGGTTCATTCAAAGCACCACGGAGCAGTACATGAAGTTGACGATAGGTAGATCATATCGTCGAAATTTAAGGAGAAGTTGCAGCCTTGAAATTTCAATCCTTCAAATGACAATTGAAACTGGCATTTCGAAGTCAAGGGCTCTCAGAATTCTCAAGGAAATTGAATTCAGATCTTACAGGATGAGAAAATCGCAATTCCCCCAGCCTGGTGACCACCAACGACGACTTAATTTCAATCACTGGTACCTTCAGATACAGGAGAAAACCCAGAATTCTATCAACGCGTTATATGGACCGATGGAATTCTTATAACAAGTGATGGAATTTTCAATAGGCACAATGAGCACTGTTGGTTGGATATCAATCGCCCATTGGCAGTTGAATATTCAACACCAAGGGCTATACGTTTTCAATACTCCTTGAATGTGCACTTTGCTAGATCATCGTGTATTGGCATGCAATATTTTTGACGACAACTTTAATGGCGAAATTTACCATCGTATTATAGATGAGAATACAGTAGAAGAATATTTAGATGAATTGCCATAAGGCAAAGAAGAAATATATATTTTCAGCATGACAGCGCGCCACCACACCAGAAACGAATCGAATTCCAACTGCTGGACTGGAATTTTGGTAATCACTGGATAGGAACTTGGGGGCCTGTGGAATGTTCCCCAGATCTGTCCTATCTAGACTTCTTCCTCAGGGGTCATGTTGAAAATTTTTTGTTTGAAGAATAACCGAGTAAAATAGATGAGCTAAAACAATATTTTAGGATTTGTTTGTAGGATATGAGTAACATTAATATAGGAAAAGCATGCAGAAGTGTTTTGGAATTCATAAAATAATTTGTTTTTTGATTCAATTTACTGTGTATACAGGGTGCTTCAACGAAAACTAAACAGAGGTTATATCTACCAAGATATTCATTTCTAATCAAAATGCGAAAACGGGTCATTTTTTTGTTTTAAGGAGTACAATACTTGCCTGAAATATCAACCCCTAAGCGGGGGTTCCAATCCTTGAACATGTTGAATAGGGAAGATGGGTCGAGTGATGACTCAAAAGAAAGATGGTATCTTTGTCTACATTGCCTTGAACGAATTTCCATTTTTAATTGAAAATTGTAAGAGATACAGGGTGAGCAACTGAAACATAGGAAAGACTATCCCCCTGAGTTTATTCAAGTTTCAGTGAGGTAAAATGGAACAGATCCATGCTGATCAATGGCAGTCATCATCAAGTACCATCCTCATCTCGGATTTCAACCTCTAGAGCAGGGGTGATCACGCTTGAAAATTTGGAAGAGGGTAGATGGGTCGAGTGATAACTCGAAAGAAAGGTATTATCTTTGTCTGCATTCCCGCGAAAGAATTTTCATTTTTGATTGAAAACTGTAGAAGATACAAAGTGAGCCACTGAAAAATAGAGAAGACTATCGCCCCAAACTATTGGAGTATTAGTGCGAAAAACTGTAATAGATTCATTTTAGATCAAAAGCTGACATCTTCCGAAATCACCCTCATCTCAAATTTTAATCCCTAGAGCAGGGGTAATATTTCGATCCAGTGATACCTCAGGGCGATAGATAGTCTCCTCTATTTTTCAGTAGCTCACTCTGTATCTGTATCTGTATCTTTCAAAAATGAAAATTCGTTCACGGGGATGCAGACAAAGATAATACCTTTCCTTTGAGGTATCACTCGACCCATCTACCCTCTTCCAAATTTTCAAGGATAGTCACCCCTGCTCCAGGGGTTGAAATTCGAGATGAGGATGGTACTTAATGATGACTGCCATTAATCAGCATGGATCTGTTCCATTTTACCTCACTGAAACTTGAATAGTCTCAGGAAAATAGTCTTCCCTATCTTTCAGTTGCTCACCCTATATCTTTCACAGTTTAAAAATGAAAAATTCGTTCAAGGCAATGTAGACAAAGATACCACCTTTCTTTTGAGTCATCACTCGGCCCATCTTCCCTATTCAAAATGTTCAAGGATTGCAACCCCCGCTTAGGGGGTTGATATTTCAGACAAGTTTTGTACCCCAAAAGATGTTCCCCTTGAAACAAAAATTGATCTGTTTTTGCGTTTTGATCAGAAATGAATATCTTGGTAGATATAGCCTCTGTTTAGTTTTCGTTGAAGCACCATGTATAGTTATTACTCTTTGTCTAAACTCATTTTCTTTCAAGTCCAAAATTGAATTTATCAACAAAAAACTCTATGCGAACACAAAATTAAATAAATGGGATCTTTGACGCACACAGACGAACCTTTTCTACCATAGAATTGTGAATATATGCTATCTTCCGAGTGGATAGATATGAATTTTCGATTTTTTTCTACGGCATTAGTTGAAGGATCGATATTATATGTGATACATATTTGGAAAGAAGAATAAATAATCCTCTCTATTGATACCAAAATTACCTATAGTTCGTATTTGAAAAAATACAAGTTTGCTTCATAACACAGAAAACGGATCGGCAAAAAATTTTTCGAATACGTCTGCTCAAAAAAGCGCCTACAGAATGTGAGAACATGTTTTGCCTAACTTCAAAAGGATTCGAGATATCGTCGCTTTTCGAAAAATCAAGAATTCAGGAACAACTCGAAAACTAAAGAAATAGCTGAAATTCGTTTTCACCAATGAGCTTTTCTCGAAATTGGGCTCAAGAGAACGAAGATCATTTTTCTAAATCTACAATATTTCACAAAGCTGTCGTACCGAAACATCGAAATTGGTCCATACTGTACATCTGATCAGTCATCCTAAGCATATACCAGCATAAACCATTCGAGAGCCACCCAGACAGAAGCGTTCTTAGCATAACCGATGTTGCTATATCTCTCTCCCCTTTCAATTACTTTCATTATATGAAAAAAAAACTTGATCCGTCTCCAGAATCTACGAAATTTCCTTCTGCTAGCCAATAATGGTCGTCTGACGTCCATCGTAAACAAGCTGCATGGTCCTCATTCCAGAGCCTGTGTGCTCGATATGTTGATAAATGGCTCACCTCGATTGAATGCATGGCATTTTTACCTTAAGAATTTTTAGAATCAGATTGTACTAACTGTTAGATTAATATAACGATCGTCTTGAGCCGTTGTATAACGTGGACTACTTCTAGTTCCAGGACAAACTGTACCTGTCCCCAAGAAAAGATTCTACAGCTTCAAATTTGTCGTAATACCGTTTCGGTCATACGAAAAATTACTCGTTAAATGAATAAAAGACGATATAAATTTTAAATCAAGAGAATCGAAACTGGAATTGTACGTTGTTTCATACTAAAGCAACGATAAAAACCACAAAAGAAATAATAATTTATTACTAATATCCAACTTCTAATGCACAGTGTATTAATTGTTACTTAAGAGTATATACATATTCGAAAAAAAGGTTTTATAAGAATAACGAAGGCACGAGAGCACTAGAGCTCTTCACGAACTACCAGACGGCATTTGTTACTGGCACAACGCCTTGCTTTGTGAACGGGAACAGTTTATCGCGTCTTTTCTGCGCACTACTGTTGATAGCGATCCACGCTCTAGGTGGCCCTTGAAAAACAGACGCATCAAACAATGACGAGCAGAATAACTGTATGCAGTATACGGCTCAGAACAACTTGGAAATTGTCAAACATGATGAAAATCAGCTTATCATTGGAGATAACAACTGATGTTGAAATCTAACCTAAAACATCAATCTGTTCGTTGGAAGCATCGTTTTGAACGACGGTAGGAAGTAGCACATTAGAATCGGAGCAATGTCAAGTTATTGTTTACTTTTGTTTTATTACGATATTCTTATGCACAAAGGTATGCTAGTAAAGGCAATCAGCAGGTATTATTACATTCTGTCAAAAAAGTACTGGAAATTGATTATTTAAAAGACTACTGGTCTACTTAAGACCTTTGTCAAATTTTTTTTGTTGCTAAGTTGGCACAACTGTTTTCTATACTGACGCAGAGTTTGAACGCGATTTGTCGTTTAGTTTGTTTACAGTTTTCGCATTTGTCACTACTCAGAAGTGTTTTTTACGATTTTCACAATGAAAAATAATATCGAACAAAGAATTTGTCTCAAATTTTGTATTGCAAACGGAACTTCATGTGCCTAATCGCTGAAAGAAGGCTTGCTGTGAGTCGACTTCACCGAAAACCCGTGCATATGACTGGTACAGTGCATTCAACAGCGGCCGAGATGTGGTGGTAGATCTGGTCGGCCATCAACATTTTCAACAGAAGTTAACATAGATAAAGTGAAGAAAATGATAATTGAAAATCGTCATTAAAATTTGAGAGGGATAAGTAATAAACTTTATATGTCTCCCTAATCAGTTCGAACGTTTTAAATGATTGTTTTGGAATGAATCGCTTTGCCACTCGACTAGTTCCAAAAGACCCAAATTTTCTTTCCAAAATTAATTACCAGTCAATTCCGACCTCACATTTATAAAACGCATTGTAACTGGTGATGAGGCATGGGTTTATGAGTTTGTCATGCAAATCAGTCAACATGCTTCGGATTGGTAACTTCCAACTGAATCAAAACCGAAAAAGCCACGTGAAAGTCGATCAAAACTTAAGGTAAGGAGCGTTTGGGAGAGTCAATTCGTCGAAAAAGGCCAGATTTGTGAAAAGAAAACTCATGGATTTTGTACCACGATAACGCACCATCGGACCGTTGTCATTATGAATAAATTTGTGACCAAAAACACCACAAATACCATCGAACAACCACCGTATTCACCTTACATGGCTCCGATAGACTTTTTTCTTCCTTCAAAACTCCGAGGCACCCATTTCGAATCGATAGAAGACATAGAAGAGAATTCGCAGTGAGAAGAGAAGAATTGGTTTTTTCGTTGACGTAAATGTATCATTTCGGAAGGGGCCTACTACGAAAACGATGAAATGAATTGAGATGAAAAATAAATATTTTGCGTACCGATTCTCGGTACTTTTGTCACAGAATGTATGTCGAAATTCTGAAGTTCTCCTCCAATGGGGACTACTTCGAAGGAAGCCACGAGCAACGCTACGTAGAATAAGACTAGTGAAGAAATCTGGTTGGTCGGATTCTTTAGTAATAGTTCATACGAAAAATATTCCAACTTTTAATTTTCCTCATTCTTTTTCTGTTTAAAACATTTCTAGAGTCATGAAGTACAATAAAAAATAACAATCAGAGTTGTGAGTTATGATTGATTGATGATTGAGTTCGTACTATATTTCCACTTTAGAATTTCCCCGAATTTTCGAATTTTCGATCTAGATTTTCCAATTGTTCTCTTCATTCAGTCGTAATTTGAACAATATCAAAAATTTTCTAACAAATAAAAGTTCAGTTCATTCAGCCACTTTCAAGAGATATTTATAAAGATTTATTATAAAATACTAAGTCTCAATTACCAGTTGATCGGTTGGAAGGCTCGTCCGAATATAGGCAGATTCTGAAAGAAAAGAAACAATATTATTTTACACTCTAAATGTCCTTTTTCCATATGATGAGAAGAATCTTAAATACTAAAATAGAAAAAAAAAACAAGAAGCAGAGATTGTTTCCATAATGTGACTGAGGAAGTAAAGTCAAAAAACCTCTAGTTTCAACTCGAATTTTTATGCATTATCATTGTAGCATAATATTTCAACTCATCAAATACTGTAGCTGATTTCAGGTGGGATATTCATGACATAAAGATAGTGGTAATAAACATATAATATATTCTTGTAAAAGTTATGGAGAAAACCAATTTCCGTGACCGACGCAAAAATATCATATGTAAAGTGTGGTACAACAAGCCTATGGTGAACCTTTCATCATTTCTATTCTTCAAACTTTGAGTTAAAAACGATAATATTATTTTATTAACGATATTTGTTTGATTTTTATTTCTTTAACGTGCTCTGTTTCCGCCTTTCGGCCAATGACACGCCTGATAATTCTGTCATCTCACTAACCCGGAAATTTTGCCGAACCCCTCTCGTATCGAGGGAAGGGATCTTTAATATCCAACAAATCTCTGTTAGACTGGACCGACGGCCTTACATCTCCTCCGAAAGATGGATACTCAAGCGATTCCCAGAATCCGAAAAATCGCACCTCCTTTGTGGGGATTGAACCCAGGTAACTCTGCGCAGGAGACGAGTATCGTATCCCCTACGCCACCGAACCGGCATTAACAATATTTCTGAATATCCAGATCATAGAACTGTCAATTTCAATTCTTAGATATCTAATTTTTTCGATTATAGTTATATTTTACCCATGATATCTATGAGCTAAGGCGATCAGTCAGTTTTATCTACCGAAAACAGATTTTGCACGCATTTTTATTTTAGTAATATATGAAATTTACAAAAGACTCCTATGCTATCATGTTCGCTCTTTATATTTTAAATAGATCAATAGTCATAAAAATGCGTTTCCTACAGATATTTGCCTTTGCTATGAGTCTTATTGGTAATTTATTACATTATCAGTGATGAAACAATTACCTACAGAAAACTAATATATATTTAACACTTTATTCAGGGAACAATATTCAACTTTCCGTAGGATGTTAAATATCCTTCCCTGAAAGAGCTGCTTCTCTGATCCACTCTTCATAATCATGTCAACTAAAGACACATAGTAGTGGTACAATCTGGTCGAATGTTTTTTTATGTGAGCTTCCAAGGAATAGGCGAACCTGTTACAAACTGAAGGATTTTGGGAAGATGTTGGACGGAAGCGAGTTCCATAGCTCACAGGCCCTGTAAACGAAGGAATACTTATAGAGAAAGGTTCGAGATCGCGGGGAATCTCCGGGTGATCGATGAGGCGCACAGTCCGTTTTTGCACAATATCAAACACCCGCAACGAATGTTTGGGCGCAGATACCCAAACATAGGAACAATATTCCAAAGCAGGCCGAATCTGCACCTTATATAGAAGCAACAGCTGAGCTAAAAAAAAAAAAATGAAAGTATCGCTTGACTTTGAAAAGAAAACTATTTTTAGCTGATGCCGACTTAGCTATTGCTGATACATGTTCATGCCAGCAAAACCCGGAGTTGACCGTTATTCCGAGAAGGTGCATCGAATATTTGGATGCAATTTGTTGGCCTTGCATCATTAGGGGAGGTTCTCCAGCGGAGACCTTTCTAGAAAACGTATTTGCTTGCATCTTGCTCGCGTTGAATATCACCAGGTTCAACTGACCCCACTCAGATATCCTCTGTAAGTCAGAGTTTAAGTTATTAATTTGTTGACATCTCTGTCGCTGAGATTCCGCAGCTATAATAGGCAGCAGACTACTAAAAGACGAAACTAGAGTACAATCGTGTGCAAAACCGAAGATCTTATTCTCTGTAGATGAGAGAAGATTGTTTATCTGCAACAGAAACAAGGTTGGCGAAAGAATGGATCCCTGGGGTACTCCTGCTTGGACAGGAAACAATCAGATGTTATACCGTCAACCACAACTTGTATTGATCTATTTGAAAGAAAGCTACTCATCCAACCCCGCAATTTTTCAGGAAGCCCATATGAAGCAAATTTATTCGACAAGGCAGCATTTCAAACCCTAACGAAGGCTTTAGAGATGTCAAGGGCTATTTCCTAGATTCCCCATGCTTTTACATCGTTGATGTACAAACATGAGTGACATAGGCGAGTAGAACCCCTGTCGATCTTTGCCTGTGAAAACCATACTGACGGTCGTTAATAATTCCCTTAGGACATAATGGAAAGAAGTGCAACAGGGCGGTAGTTTTGGGGTAAGGACTTCTTTCCTTTCGTTGGGATCGGTTGAATTCTCACTATTTACCAGCTGCTTGGAAAAATCTGGCTTTCATAAGAAATCCGAAACAAACGGTTAAGAATGGGTGCCATCTCAGGAGCACACTTTCTCAGGACGATTGGCGGCATTTCGTCTAGACCATCTTGCAGTTCAGCTGCTCGAGAGCCCATCTCACAGTGGGAACTCTGAACTTGATTTCTGCCATGGAAGAATTTTTAGGTGGAATGTTCGGTGGTATTGCGTTAGATGAATATAGAACAGAATTCTTTGAGAACAATAAAGCAAAGAGATCGGCTTTATCTTTCGGAGATGATGCCATACTTCCTTTTTCTCTAACAAGAGGCGGAAACGCAGATTTGCGCAGAAATTGGCACTGAAAATCTTCGCCATAGACCAGAATTGTCTCTTCCCGCTTGCCTGTTCAAGGAGTTCATTAGTAACCCCTTCGTTGAAATCGGCCTTTGCTCTTGCAGTAGTCAGGTTCATACGTTCCGTATTCGTACGAAGGTTGTTCTTGTTTCCTCTGTTGGATTTATCTTCCATGACTTGTTAACTCTGCTCTTGGCAGTCTTTGTTGTGTAGAGATCCATTACTGCATGAATGATTTCTGTAACAGATTCAGTGCATACATTGATGTCAGTATTTGAAAGGCAAACATCACTGAATGGGAAGCACGAAAATAATTCACGCAGCTCATCCAAATTTGCACCGTTATAGTGCAAAATGCGTCTGGGTGGTTTAGGTTCTAGGTTCAGCGGCAGCACAATAGCTCCAGTAGCAGATAAAGGGTTGTGGTCACAGACTAGCTGCGTTAGATTATGGCTAATTGAGAAAGTTTCAGCCTGTCTTCCCGCTTCATTTGTTCTATTGGAGTGCCGGAGCCAGTTGGTGTTGTGAACGTTGAAGTCATCCAGTACAATGACCTCAGCTGCCGGATGATGTATCTGAATCCAATCCATCTTATCACCTAGATACTGAAACAGTCTAGGGGAGTGAATATCATTTGGCGAGCGATATAGCCAGCATAAGAACACTGTTTTGATTTCAAACCACGCAATGTCTAAAGCGTCGTCCTCCATCGTGTCCTCTCTCTGGCATGCAACATCCGATCTGGCGAAAACACCCCCTTTTAACTTAAATCTCTTATGTAACTCATACCCATTAAAACGTAAATACGTTGTGTCGGTTGTTTGACTTATTTGGGTTTTGGTTAGGCCAGTACATGGAGTTGTGCGTTTTGCAGCTGCTGGTGGACTGCATCGACATTCACATTGTTGTGCCCCAGTCCTCTGATATTGTAGAACTCTATCAAGAGTTTGCTTTCTTTTCTATAGCGTGAATGAATTAGTGAATTCGCCGGAGGAATGCTCGACTTACCCACATCATGAACCCCTCGAGGCAGTCCTAACCCCCGGAGATCCGAATGGGAGACTATTTTAACTCCGTATGATTTTGTCCCAGAAGAGCTCATCATAAATAAGAGAATATACTACAATTTCGGTATCGTCCAACTTCTGCAGTGTTCCACACCCATTCCAACACTAAGCCAGACAGACACCTACTCAATCCATAGAAGCGCGTTAAGTGCATCTATATGTATGCAAATACAAGTGGCGAGCTCCAACAAACTAACACAGAGGCTGCTACCAGTGCCCCGGCAAACGATGAAGACAAAGCGTAGATCAAACAGAAAATTTTAAGAGAATTGAGATGAGCAAGTGGCTGTCTTGCTTGGTGCTGTGAATGAGTGTGTAACACTGACGAGATCGAACAAGACCGAAACTGCTGCCTGTTGCTTCTCTTCATGACATCCGTCCTGTTTGTACGACTACATGTGGCCCTGGCTGACGATGAAAAGCGTAAGGTTAAATATTATGCTCCGAATAAAAGTCTTCAATTTGTTCACACATATAGCGATACATTTCGCTATTGAAATATAATGTACACTTGCTTTAACCTCTAGACAAGGACTAGTGAGTTATCTATCGAAAAACTGCATCCAGCAGACCCAATGTGCAGCGTTGTAGTAGATGGTGGAACTGGTCTGGCTTCTTCAAGTTTTCTGTTTGATCTACTTTTTATCTTCATCGCTTAACGTTGGCACTAGTAGTCTCTGTGACAGTTAATTGTGTATGTATATGTATACATGTATTTCACGCGCTCCAACGGATTGAGATGAATAGTAGTTGGCAATCTGACTTGGTGTTGTGACGGGTGTGCAACACTGATGAGGTCGAACAAGCCCCCCTTTCAAGACTTCCGACCTGATTGTACCACTAAGATACAAAATATGTGGCCATGAATAACCATGATTTTGAAGAGTGGATCGGAAAACCATCCTTTAGAGAAGGATATTCAACATTCTACGTTGAAGTTGAATATTGTCTTGAATATGTTTACACATGCAGTAATAAATTTAACATAATATCATTATTTCGATATACATTTCTCACATACAAGTAACCATTCTCATTTAGTATGGCTTATGAAGCATCAACTGAATGTAGGAATTTCCGAAATGTGTTCTGCACTAGATAACTAGTTCGTCAGATTAAAGCAATGAAATAGTGGCTCATAAAAAATATTACATAATAAAAATGTTTGTTGAGTTCTGAAAGATAATGTCTATTCTCACCCATTTCCTTAATGGATAATTTGATTTGATTTTTATCATTTAATGAAGTGAAATAGTAATAGATCTATAAAAATTGAAAAAATAGGAGTACATTACAGAACTGAAAACTGCTGAAGGAACATTGCATCATTTGAAAAACCGTTTTCATTTATATTGGGACACCTTATTTATTTATTCGAATGAAAGAGTATTTCATATGAAATTTTTCATTTTTGAGAATTGTCTCAAAATTTGTTTGAAATGACTCAACTTTATAATTATTTACTTCAGATTTATAAAAATTGAAATAATAATAGTACATAATAATATTGAAAATTGCAGATGGAACATTGCACCATTTTCAAAACCCTTTTCAATTAAATCGAGATACTTCATTTATTTATTGAATCGAATGAAAGAAGTGAGAATTTCATAAAGAACTGTTTTGCTAAATGTCAAATTTTGATGTGAATCAGATCTATCCTATGAAGAAGATCTCATAAACTTTAATTTTGACGCCATTTTTCTATCTCTTCGAAGAACGAAGTCCTCTCACATTAATACACCCGGAATATTTCCATGTTTAATGTCAGAGCAAGAATCTTTCCTTTATTACAACAATGGAAATTGGAGTTCGATAACGATTATGCAGCTCCACTCAGCAGTAGATACATTCAGCAAATAAAAACGTTTAATAATTCAATTGACGAGGCTTTTACGTGATAGAAATTCATTTTCACAAATACAAGTAAACGATGATTTCTACTGAAATATGTTATTGAATGCTCGACGCGTTTCGATACACAATATCTTTATCAAGAGCGAATGAATGCTACGTAGTATTCATTCGCTCTTGATAAAGATACTGTGTATCGAAACGTGTCGAGCATTTAATAATATATTTTAGTAGAAATCATCGTTTACTTGTATTAGTGAAAACGTTTAATGCCGAAACTACTGAGATACTTGGCAAAATCTATAGTCGAGTGGTTGGAGAATTAAAAAGCCCCAAATTGTTGATATAGCAGTTGAAAGTAGATTTCATTCAATTCTGTATTGAAAATGGGATATGGAAAAACTTGCGGAAATTGGTGCCGCATTTTCTTACCCTAGGAAATAAACGCAATCATGTGGTCAACACTGACACTAATTCGACATCACATCGAGTTTTTTCATAAATTTATGACTATGGTCGAAGCATGAATACACGACTCTATTTTCTAGAGATAAACTAACTGTGAGAACAGAGAATATTCGAAGGCGAAAACAATGAAATCAGTCGGAAAGTTGAGATTTACGTTAATTTGGGTTCCACGCGATATCAACGGAGATTGTTGTTAGTAGTTATTGCTCCATTCGAGCGAAGAAAGAACGTTTCAACTAAAAAGGAATTTCATTTCATTAGGACAATACATGGTTGCTTTTTTGATGGCACAAATAGTTGAATTGGTTTTAAAATTCAAATGTGTCTGAAGAGAGACATCTTTTAACTCACGGTGATTTTATTTCACATCAACCCCCTAAGCAGCTGTGCACAAAACTCAATTTTTTGAATAGGAAAGATAGGTCGAGTGATACCTCATTGGAAAGCTCTTTTGATTTTCAACACAAATGGGTGTAATAGTTTTCGAGTTGTGACATATTCGGAGGAAGATACAGGCTGGTTCGTCAAAAGACTAGTTATTTATAGTGATTGCAAAATCTGTCGATTTCGAATGAACATTCACTGAAATACTGTTGTATTTTGAAGAAAAATATCTTTAAGCAGGGGTGCTTCCACTACACCCTCTCAGATGAAGGTATCAACCTCTCAAATCTTCGAATTGATCAGTTAGTC
The DNA here is from genome assembly GCA_013387265.2 of Cryptolaemus montrouzieri. Taxonomy (NCBI): domain Eukaryota; kingdom Metazoa; phylum Arthropoda; class Insecta; order Coleoptera; family Coccinellidae; genus Cryptolaemus; species Cryptolaemus montrouzieri. The sequence goes on along the minus strand of JABFTP020000144.1, from coordinate 73,109,769 downwards.
CTAGTTATAGCTCATGGGGTAGGTATTTAAAACTACCTGATTACAGTGAACGAATGGTGAAATCTGATTACATTTCAATGGGGATACAGGGTGGATCATGGAGAAATTTATATATTCATCCGAAATCACACAGATGTAATGCAGATTTCTCAACAACAAATGCGGCATTTTTGTTTTTTTTTTCCAGATTGCTTGTATCTGATGAATAAAATTCGAATTAGTTTGTTTGTTTATGTAGCTGTTTTTCACACTGACGGGTTGCTTCCATACCAGTATAATGGTTGATTCAATAACCGAAAGAGTAAAAATTATTGAAACGTTTTCCAGCAATAATACTTGTGCAAATAGGGCAGCTGCTATTTTCAATGAACGCCGTGGCGACAAACATGTAAGTACCATGTACATTTTGGAATTGGTGGAAAAATTCAGGGAAACTGGCCTTGTTCAGAGTAGGAAAAGAGAGCATGTCCAGAGACCCATACGAAATGAGGGAATGTAAACTCGGTTGCTTGAGAAAGTAGTGATTGATCCCAATCTGATTACAAGAAAATTGGAAAGCGAAATTGGTTTACGAAGAACTATTGGACGAGTTTTCAAACAATACAAATTCCATCCATATAAAATGAAGATAGTCCAGGAATTGAATAAGTGAGCAAATCGCAAACAATCTCCACTTTCTCTATAATATTTGCTTCTCGGATGAATGTACTTTTTTTTGAATGGCTCTGTAAATCGTCATAACTGCCGGTTCTGGTCGGAGTCTCAACAGAATCTTTCGTGGAGTACATACTCAATATCCAGAAAAATTGAATGTTCCGGCCATAACTGAAATTGAAATATGTAGATCGAGAATTTTATGATCGATGTATCGGAAAAGAGACCCTACAGAATGGCATCCACGTTCTCCCGACTTGTCACCATTGGATTTTTTTTATGAGACCACTCAAAGAGTCAAATTTATAAAACTGATCCAGCAGATTAGGTGAATTGACGACTGCGGATTGTAGTTATGTGTAATCGTATAACCCCTGAAATGCTACGTAATGTCCAGGAACGTTTCGAGCAAAATATGTATTTGTGTTTGGAAGTAAGCGGCGAACATTCTGGACATTTGTTCGATTGTTACCAAGTTGACCTATAAAATGTATCAGGTATAATAAATTCAATTGTTTTTCCAATTTTTCCTACTCAGCAACATGTAGGTAATTCTATAAATAAGCTCTTTTATTTAAAATTCTGAATCTCCATCCAAAACCAGCAGACTTCACAAACACTGTATCGCTCTCTATTAATTTACCCTGTATATTCATCACAATGCAGATGAAGTAAAAGTTTTGCCTACAATATTCTACAAATTCTAAAATCTTTCTTATGAGTTATTACTTAAACTAACTGATCAATTCGAAGATTTGAGGAGTTGACACCCTCATCTGAGGGGGTGTAGTGGAAGCACCACTGCTTCAAGATATTTGTCCCCAAAATACAATAGTATGTCGGTAAATGTTCATTTGAAATCGACAGATTTCAAATGAACATTTATCTCTGAAAATAACTCGCCTTTTGGCGAACCAGACTGTATCTTCTTCCGAATATGTCAAAACTCAAAAATTATTACACTTTAGTTTTGAGAATCAAAAGAGCTTCCCAATGAGATGTCATTCGACTTATCTTCCCTATTCAAAAATATTAGGCGGTTGATATATAAAATAAAATCACCGTAAGTTAAAAGATATCCAGTATATATATATATATATATATATATATATATATATATATATATATATATATATATATATATATATATATATATATATATATATATATATATATATATATATATATATATATATATACCGGTTTGGAAAAACGCATGAGACAATCAGAGTGAAAGTGGAAAAATTCGAAATATGCAAGATCATAAAAGATGATTGTAACGACGTATTTGGTTCTCTTTTATTTTATCAGGGATAGTATTGAAAAATTTTTAGGAATTTAGAAAATTTAGAAGCACTTCTAACCAATAGCAAATATATTACATATAGGTTAATTCTTATTCGGTATGTTAATTGAGGTGTTGGAAAATTGCAAAAATCACATTTTACGTTTGCACTCTCGATCATAACTGACAAAGAATCGACATATTTTGTTGAATTTTGTTCTTGTTTTGTTTTTTTGACTTCACTGAAAACTTGCTTGATGAAAATATGTAGAAAAACCTGGCATTGAACAGAAAGTCTTGCGGCTCAGGTAGTTTAGGTAACTATAGTATTTTCACATTTGAACCAATATAGCATTTTATTTCAATTTATTGTTGACTTCTGTGAAGACTCTCGCCAGCAGCCCTAATTTTCGATTGAATTTATTTTATGCAACCATACATTTCACAAATCCAGTAGATGCGAGAGGAATATTTTCAGGGGAATAACAAAGGTATATTACTGAATTTTTTTCCATTCCGGATAATGTCACGATGTGTTGTTAGCCTTGAGAATGTTTTTAAAATTTAACAGAATGACGGCAATTAATCAATTACTGTTTTCCACTCGATATCCAGTTTCTAAAATTCACAATCACCGATTCATTCAATACCACCTTGATGTAACTACAAATTTACACTTTTCGAGAGAAGGATCTTGACAGACAGATAGTCAAATAGACAGATAGACGGACAGACAAATAACGAAGTAATTCATTACGGTTCTTTATTCTTCTTTTAGAGTACGGAATCGATAATTTTTCCAAGCCCGTTCCCTTGGCAGTGGATTCTCTAGATTTCGTCATCAACTAATGTAGTTCTACTCTGTTTTACTTCATATCGCGGGATTAAAAATAGCTGGGATATCTGAACGAGACATGTGGCCAATATATCTACACTGCGCCACGAAATTAAGTCACAATTTCAATATCTCGAATTTCTTTGTTTAGCGGGCAACTAATTACTAACACATGTTTTTTCAGATATATGCCAATAACCTAATATCGATAACACCAATTGTTGATCAATTTTTGCGTATAATATTTGTTCTTCATGAAAATTTTAGTTCTCGGTAATAATGCAACGCTAATCACCAAAGTAGACCCAGGCAGATATGCTGAAGTCATAGTTTTAATGACCTAGGTTGGAAACAAGAATATGCCAAAAGCTTGGGCTGTCCCATTCAACTGATTCCAAAATGATCCGCAGATACAGGGAAACTGGTAGTCAAGAAAAGATATCGACAACAACGGCGATCCATGAATGTTATTTAAGAATTTTCTCGTTGACACAACTGATAAATACCTTGAAATGCAGTTCTGACAGAACAGTGGAGTGCAAATTAGCACTGAAGTGGTACGACAACATCTCAAAGAATTTGGTTTGAGGCCCTTGTCGTAGCTCGAGGCCCAGTTCTCCCAGAAAACATGTGAATTGTTTAGTAGCTGAGTGGGAAACAGTTTTGTTTATAGATGAGTCGAGATTTTTCTTGTCTTTTTGCGAGTGGAATTAGAGATATTCCTAGTACAATCTCATCGAACATGTCTGGGACATTCTTAATACATGATTAAAAAGCCAACTTCCATAAGTGAGCTTAGGAACATACTGATCGAAATTTGGAACGAAATTTATCAGAATGCTATGAGGTCATTGATTTTGAGTATGAATCGTAGGTGCCATGCAGTAATTCTCGCCAGGGTTGAAAATATCCGGTATTGACAAGTTTGTGGGGACTCTGATTCTTTCTAAAAGTTTCATATTTTTAATTATTATATTAATTCAACTTCTATGAGTATCATTTTCTTTTCGATTTTTCTCAAGCATTCCTAACTGCTAGTGGATTACTGTAAACATAATTCTTCAACTATTTAAGCTACTTCTGAATAAATTTCAATTTTCAATTTTGTGCGTCGATTTCTTGCCGCAGTGTATATCTGATTCCTGTGGTAAATTCGATGACACATAAACACCTCAAAAAAGTCTAGGGGACACTTCTGAATATCGATATATCGTATCCAGAACGATCAATATGGATGATTTTTTTTAAGAAATGAACACCTGCATCAAGTTAGTTGGCACTACGTTCCTGTTGTAAGCACAAATAGAAGATTCAAGTTTTGTGATTCGGCCATGGAAAGACGACATTTGATTAGAGAAGAGATGTTACGAGCCGTTGATATGCTCCAAGCTGGGAGCTCACAACTGGAAGTATCAAGGGTTTTGGAAATCGTTTATGGTCGCGTTTCAATGAAACATCATAGAAAAACGCTATACAGGTCGTTTAAGGATTACTACAGTCGCCCAAGACCGATTTTTGGTTTTACAAGCCAAAAGAGATTGTACTACCACAGCATCTCAATTAGCTCAAGAGCTATCACGAGTTCATAATGTACAAATTTCCGACCAAACTGTGAGAAATCGACTGCACGAAGGCCAACTCCACTCCAGACGTCCTTTAAGAGTTCCACAGCTGACCCATGGAAATCGCGCTGCTCGTTTAGCTTGGTGCCAAGAACACGTAAATTGGGATCAAGAGAGGTGGGCCACAGTTCTCTTCAGTGATGAATCTAGATTTAATTATTATCCCGATTCGGGAAGAATTCGAATATGGAGGGAACCTGGAAAGCAAAACCGTCTCCAGCATGCTCGAGAAGTTGTTAGACAGGCAGCCGGATCAGTGATGTTTTGGTGGAAGAACTGACCTCGTTTTCATACAGAACAAACTCACGGGAAATTCTTACGCAAATGAGATAGTTTTACCTGTAGTGGTACCGTATCTCCAAACAATGGGTCAAAATCCACTCTTCCAACAAGATAATGCCCCTCCTCATCGTGCAAGAGTTGTCTTGAACGTTCTTGAAGAGAATGATATCTATCTTCTACCGTGGCCATCCTGCTCCCCAGATCTGAATCCCATCGAGCATATGTGGGACACCCTAAAAAGGAATCTCCTGCCTCAAAACGTCTTCCATCATGAACAGAAGCTTCGATTAGCAGCTCAGGAGGCTTGGAATGACTTAGGCCAAAATGTAATAGACAATTTAATATTGAGCATACCGCGACGATGCCACAGTGTCATTAATAACAGAGGTGGACCTTCTGGGTACTGAAAAATATAAGTGCTTCCATATCGTTTCGAAAATATTAGTTCAGGATTTTTTTTGTGTTTTACCAAATTTCGTCATTTTCAAATTTCAAATTTTTTTTTATAATATGTGCTTTGGATAAGTCAAATATTATTTTGTTTTCTTGAGAATACATTATATACAATACATCCTAACAAAAACCGAAAAATTTCTATAAATTCGAATCATCAAATTCATATTTTAAAGATATTGGTACGTGTTCCTAGACTTTTTGAGGTGTTTAGTAATAGGGTTTTATATTTTATGTATCTTTGAAATATGTTGGGAATAATTCACAAACAATACAATTATCTCTAATGAGAAACGCCAAACTTGAGTATGCTACCAAGAACATTGATGACAAGGGACATAGTGTTGTGCGTAAGCATAATATTGATCGATTTCACCATATAAAACGACGAACTCAGTTTCATCACTGTCAGGATTCAGCAATGTCCCTATCCACCCTGAAACATCTATGCATCATCTTCTTGAACTGTATACCGTATTATTTATTATCATGGACTTATGCAATATCTCAGCTGTTAGCTGGATATAATTTACCTTTCCCAGATTCAGCAATCAAAGGGAATACGCTCGATTACAATATATTTGACATAAATTTCCTAACTATCCTACATGTATTAAGAATTACAGCTTTTTGCATTTCTATATAGAAATTCTTATGCAATTCTAATTTCTTGAGGCTATCGTGCAAAGTTTTGGGTATTAACGCAGTCGATGATACGATGACAGGAACAATATCTATTTTCTCGAGGTGCCACATCTGCTTGATCTCAATAGCAAGGTCTGTGTATTTGTACTTTTTCTCCTGTAACTTTTTCAGCACGTTGTTATTATTCGGTATGGCGACATAAACCAGCATTGCTGCTCTGGCTCTCTTATCATACAACACTATATCCGGCCTGTTATTCGTCACCATTCTGTCAGTGATAACAGGCCTATCATAGTATAATCTGAGTAATTTTGTTGATACTTGTAATACGGCTGGAAGATATTCAGAAGTCCGTACTTGTGTGCAAGTTTCTGATGGAAAATGTTGCACACTTGATTATGCCTGTGAAGATAGTCCGTATTGGCCAGTTGTTCGCAGCCGGACGAAATATGCTGTATAGTCTCTGATCTTATATGGCATTTTCTGCACCTATCTGTTTGTAATGTTCCATCCTTAATAATAATTTTTTGTAGTTATTTGTAGCGATCACTTGGTCTTGAATGGCCATAAGTAATCTTTCTGTTTCCGCGAATAATTCTCCTTTCATCAACCATTTGTTGGAGAATTCTTTGTCGATGTGTGGTTGATGAATCTCATGGTGATGGGGTCCATGCAATTCATTTCTTGACCATTGTTCTTGTTTTTCAGTATCTGATAGGAACGGTAGAACAGGTCATTTCTGGTAACAAGATTTGGAGGTGTATATCCCTTATCAGCCAACGATACCACTCTATGGAGGTCAGAAGTGAGAGCTTTTGCTGAGAAGAATTCTCTGAGATTTTTTTGCTGTTCGGTGTGTGAATTGACAACATCTATTAATCCTCTTCCTCCTTCTTTCCGCTTCAAAGTTGTTTTTATCACAGACGATTTTGGATGATGATTGTTGTACTTTGTCAGCATCGTTCGGGTCTGCCTTTGAATATCTTTCAGTTCTGTCTTAGTCCATCTGATTATTCCAGATGAGTAAAGCAATACTGGAATGGCGTAGGTGTTAATTGCCTTGACTAGATTCCCCGAGTTCAACCTTGGGTTCAGCACAGTCTTCAGACGCTGGCTGTTTTCTGATCGAATCTTCTCCTTTGACTGTTTTTGGTCTAGCAATCTGGCTTGTTGGTATCCTAGATATTTGTAAGTTTCGCCATGCCTCATGCACTGTATAATATCACTGTTTGGAATTTGTGTTCCACCATCTATGACTTTGAATGTTCAGGGTCTTACATTTTTCAATCCCGAATTTCATATGAACATCTGCCGAGAACTTACTGACAGTTTTCAGCCGACCATCCAATTGCTTCTTGTTCGAAGCATATAATTTGATGTCATCCATATACTGCAGGTGGGAGATTGTATGATAGTTCCTATCTGTTTTCACCCTTAATCCGTATCCTGTTCTATTGAGCATTGAGGGCAATGGGTTCATTGCTAAACAGAACCATAGTGGATTCAAAGAGTCTCCTTGAAAAATTCCACGAAGTATGGGTATCTCGTCGGTTTTAATTGACTTATTGTTCATGTTGACCTGCAGAGACTTGCGCCAGTGTGTCATTGTTGTCTTCAAGAATTCTACCAGGGCTGGATGAATTTTGTATATCTGAAATACTTCGACAAGCCAACAATGGGCGGTTCTATCGAATGCCTTCAGATAATCTAGAAAAGCTGAATGAACATTCCGATGCCCTGCGTGTGCCTGTTTCATTATCACAGAATCGATGATGAGTTGTTCCTTGCACCCGTGGTGTTTCTTTCTGCATCCTTTCTGCTCCTCTGCTAATATATTGTTGTCGTCAAGGTGTTGGTATATTCGATTGGATATGCATGAGGTCAGTATTTTGTAGAGTATTGGCAGGCAAGTGATTGGCCTATATTGAGACGGATACTGTGTTCTATCGCTCTAAGGTAGCATATATGTTAATCCTTGTGTTAGGAAAGTGGGTGTTTTCCTGGGATAATGAACAACATATGTGAGCTGTTTCGCTAGGACTCCATTGAACTCATCAATCTTCTTGTACCAGAAGTTGTGGATATTATATATATCTGTGGCCTTCCAATTGTTGGTCGCTCTAACTACTGTTGTGATGTCTTCCTCCGTTATTCCTTCGAAGTCCATATGTTTGATATCAAGGCGTTGTTTTTCATTCGTGATTCATTCCGTATCTTTATTGTGTTCTTTGGGGTTCGACCATAGTGATAACCAATAATCGGTCAAGCACTGGGCGTCAGGTACTTCTCTGTTGTTGTTGGTCGCAGTTCTGTTATTTCCCTTATGAAGATTGGCCGCGCTTCGGAGGAACCTTTGGTTATGATGTTTCCTTTCAGTACACTTGATGTATCTTGAAAGCCTCTTTGCTTTTGCATGGAGTTTATGCTTCAAAGTGGCCATATACACTTCCATATGTTATTTCTGATCAGGATGTTTTGTGTTCGTACCAATTTTTCTATGAATTGCGTATATTATTTTGCGCTTTGAGGGCGTTTTGCTTCTCAGGAATTCTGTGACAGAACAATATCTACTTTGTCGAGGTGCCACATCTGCTTGATCTCAATAGCAAGGTCTGTGTATTTGGACTTTTTCTCCTGGAACTTATTCAGCACGTTGTTATTATTTGGTATGGCGACATCCACCAGCATTGCTGTTTTGGCTCTCTTATCATACACCACTATGTATTATTATTATTATTATTATTAGCCAATGAAACTTCGTTTCATGGATTTTCCGCGAATAATTCTCCTTTTCATTGTCTGATTAATCTCATGGTGATTTTCTTTTCAAATCAGAGAACATTTTCGATAGTTCTATGAGCTTCAAAATTAATCCAATAACTCTTCTTAAGTCACAATCTCTTTTCTTACTTTGCAGGTGGCTATCACATTCTCTTAATCACATTCGTAAGACTCTTACGCTGTTGAAGCTGCCCATTAGAGAATGTCACTTACATACATATTCCTATTTGAAAGCTAGGTAATGAAGATTTCATGATCGACATCATTAGCATATCTATAACTTTACGTGATCTGTTTCGCTAGGGCTCCATGGAGCTTATCAAACTTCTTGTACCAGTAGTTGTGGATATTATCTATACCAGTGGCCTTCCAATTGTTGGTCGCTCCAATTACTGCTGTAATTTCTTCCTCCGTTATTCCATCGAAGTCCATATGTCTGATATCGAGGCGTCCTTTTCATTCGTGATCCATTCCGCATCTCTATTGTGTTCTTTGGGGTTCGACCATAGTGATGACCAATAGTCGGTCAAGCACTGTGCGTCAGGTACTTCTCTGTTATTGTTGGTCGCAGTTTTGTTATTTCCCTTATGAAAATTGGCAGCGTTTTGGAGGAACCTTTGGTTTTGGTGTTTCCGTTCAGTACACTTGACGTATCTTGAAAGCCTCTTTGCTTTTGCTTGGAGTTTCTGTTTCAAAGTGTCCATATACACGTCGATGTGTTGTTTGTGATCAGGGTGTTTTGTGTTCGTACCAATTTTCCTAAAATTTTGCGTATATGTGATTTCAAGCGCCTTGAGGGTTTTCTGTTTCTCAGGAATTCTGTGAGGCGACCGATTTCTGCTCTAATATTATCAATATCCTTCTCCAGTCGTTTTTGCCATGGTGGTTTTCTGACGCTTTTTGGCTCAGCTTGAATCAGAGTTGTGGAGATTTGTTGTTTGTGAAGTCGAAGAACCGCTACTGCTCCACAGTAAATCAAAGTGTGAATCTTCTCCAAGGTGTTCTGGTCGGTATATTCTTCAAACATTGAGTTTACACTTGCTAGGATGATATTGGTGTTCTTGTTCGTCTTGAGTTTGGGCAGTTTAGGTCTTTTAGTTGGGTTACTACCACTGAATTCAGTTATTGCTCTGTTGAGTTCTGATCTTGCTAAATACATATATTCGTTCTGCTGATTCGGCTCAAGAGGGCGTTCCATGTTAATATTCGTTTCCGTGGCTTCGATGTTATCTGTAACACTTTCATTGACTCCAGCAGGTATACCGTTATGAGTGTCATTTTCGCTTCTGAGTTCCATTATGACCTCTTCTCGTAAGCTTTGCAGCGTTTCTGAAGAAAGTAGCCTGTTTTTAACGATTGTTCTTCGTTGATCCGAAATTCTCTGCTCGGATATGTGCTGTAATTCAGGATATTTTTCTATGAACGCAAGATGTAACGCGTATCTGTATGCTGTCATTTCCGATTCCAAGTTTGTAATCTTGTAATAGGAACGCATAATGAAGGTATTCATTTCTGGAGTCCACTTCATGCGTTCCTAGGAGTCCGGCTCGTGGTCGTAGGCATAATGGCTTGCGCCGCCGTTGAAACATCAAGAGTCGGTTGAGAGGTGTTGATGTTATTTCCCACTCGGTTTTGTGTTGCAGTATCCCTACTCGATATCACGCTGCTTCCGTCGCTAACCGAGGGAGACTGTGACTCACTTTCCGAACAAGACCCTCTTCCTAAATCTTGAACGCGACAAGAGGTTATGGTGGTACAATGTCGATTCACCCGTTTATTCCTTAGATTGTACATCATTGGATAGGTTGCATTTTATACCTACTGCCAGGTTCAGCTTGGGTACCTCGGGTTCGCTAAGCCCGTACTCAGAAACAATGTTCCTGAGCCCCTGAGGCTATTATTATTATTAGCCAATGAAACTTCGTTTCATGGATTTTTTTCATTGTCTGTTTTTCTTTTCAAATCAGAGAACATTTTCGATAGTTCTATGAGCTTCAAAATTAATCCAATAACTCTTCTTAAGTCACAATCTCTTTCTTACTTTGCAGGTGGCTATCACATTCTCTTAATCACATTCGTAAGACTCTTACGCTGTTGAAGCTGCCCATTAGAGAATGTCACTTACATACATATTCCTATTTGAAAGCTAGGTAATGAAGATTTCATGATCGACATCATTAGCATATCTATAATTTCAACACATAATAAGACAACATTTACAGGATAGAAGGTGACATAAGCACCTCAGGCATTGACGTATAATTATGAATTCCAACTGCATGGACTTAATTTATTCTTAGTACGTATATTTTCGTCCGAATTTCCTTTCTTGGTTTCATGCATGGCGCAGCTGAACACATTGTAGAGTGTTGCAAAGCTATTTAAAAAAAAATTGTACAACTCACAGGTAAAATTTTCATTTCAATTGGTACATCATAAAGTTTTTTATCTTCACCTCTAAGAAAAACGATGAGCGCCGCAAAGACATCAAAAATATTCATCCATTGTCTTCCTGAAAAAGATGCAGATTTGGAAATGGTAAACCAAAATTTTGGGCAGTGACAAGTCTCTTATGAAGTTACTTTGGGTTATTTTCGATCCAATGGAGAGGTTTCAAAGCAAACTCATTACTACTGAAAAAAGTCAACTTTGTAGAGATTCGTTCTATTTTTCTTTATGACAGTCATGTATGACTTTCAGCAGAAACAGATATTCCTGAAAGTACATTACTTTCACTCGTGATGACAGCATATCTTCCTCCAGCATATTGAGCTCAAATTATTGAGAATGAAGTGCAACTTATGACAAATATCATACTTTGTCATATTTGTCAGCTGCTACCAGCACGGATATAACCCTTGAGCATTCATTTAACGAAGCTAAAAACGAAAGTTGGATGCAGAAGGAATTACACAGAAAGCACTCTAAAGAATTAAAAAATAATTATATTGTCGAAATCGCATCCAATAGAAGGTGAGTGAGATCTGGAGAATTGTTCGCTGAAATAGAATGCTTGGCAATTGCCATCCGTCGTTTTCAGAAGAAATTATAAGAACACATCATCATGCAAAATATAGATGATTCTTTCCGTAGATGTTTTTGTTCTTCAGAATTTGTTTTTCATATATTGTCATCTCGCTCTATACTTGCCTCGACAGATTATTTAGAGAGACATAATGCCGTCGCTAATTTAATTAATTTTAATCTAGGAATAAAACATGACCTTGTTCCCATGGAAAAGAAATAATACAAATATAAACCTGAGATTATTTGTGAAAACGGCAAATATAAACTATATTTCAATAAAACAATTCTTTGCAACAATGCTATAAATGACAATACGCCAGATATCATTCTAACGGATAAACAAAATCAAATAACATACATAACTGATATTACTATACCCGACACACATAACATACAAAATAAATAAAATGAAAAATTTCTGAATAGATGATGCTTGTCGACGAGATAAAAAATGTGGAAAAAAAACTTATTTATTCTACCGATTATTATTTCTACAGCAGGTGTTATTCCTAGGACTCTTCACAAAAATATTGGGATTTTACGTCTGAAGAAAAATTTATTTGAATAGTTACAGAAGATAAAAGTCATTAAATCTTATTATATTCTTCGAAGGTTTCTTTCCAAAAGAAATAATGAGGAAGAGTCATTAGTTTTCTTTATTTTCTATTGCTCAGAATCTTATTTCATATTTATTTATTTGTATATGTAAATGTAATATAATTAGCTGACAATTTTATCATTTATATTCAAAGCAGTATTACATTCGATCGTTCATTACTTCACACAAAGAAAACTATGAATGAATAACATTCAGTGTTACTTGACTAAGATCCGAACACTGGATTTTTCCGGGGAGAAAGCCCCTCTGACACTACTCATTGGTACATTGATGTCATTGACTGATAATGCTATACTTTATTTGTATTCTGGTCGATTGATATATTTCCATAACATTTAACGTTATCCTAATATATAATCGTTCCAGGATATGTTTTGATTATGATAATTGCCTGGCAATGGTATTGATTACCGGGTGGTAAATTTATATCTTTTCATGAAATCGCTTTGATTGCATGAACACATATATGGCCAACTCAGAAGAAGAATTATTCGAAAATCCGTAGATCAATGAATAATCCTTCCTGACAAGAGCTGGTTCTCTAATATTCCCGCCATGCATGCAGCCCCCAAGAGCCACAATAATGCAATTAAGTAGGATGCCTAGAAACGAAGCGGAAGACTGCAGTTTCGTCCTTACTAGAAGCTCATCAGTGTCTCGCATCGCTTCTCAGCATCCCAACCAACTACATCGGGGTACCCTAACGATTCCATAAAAGACGCATCTCGTACATACATACGAGAGTCGCCCTCTATAGTCCGAGACGGTGAACCCGCAGCCTGCCTTCGAGACAAACAACGAACAATAATAAACTGAGGTGAGAACGTAAATATTTCAATACTTGTAGAACATCTTTCGCCAGTCCGTGAATCCCATCACGAATAAAAACGGGCAGAATAGTCCCGTTGGTTTTGGTGCTCTAGGCCCCTTTTTTTCAGGAAAAACCTCCTGTCGGTGAATATCTTCCGCGATAAACTCGCGAGAAGTCTACATTGATTTGAGAACTAGCTCTTGTCAGCAAGATTATTCAATAATCTACGTAGTTTTGAATGATTCTTCTTGCCTCAAGTTTACATATGTAGACTACTCGCGAAGTTTATAGCGAAAGATATTCACCGACAGGAGAAAAAACTTTGAAGTATATTAAAAACATATTAGGTGAAAATCCATACCCTGAAAGATATTATAAACCACTTATTAAGAAGAGAATACTCCAAATATACAATTCTGGAGAAATAACAAAGAACAATGGCGAATTTAAATACATCGGACTTAACTACAACCCTAAATTGTCCCAACAAATAGATAGATGCTTAGAGAAGTACAACATAAGAGTAGGTCACAAGCCAAATAATTACACAAATGGTTTTTTCACTAATATGAAACCACAGTTTGAAACTAAGGATAAGTCATAGAATCAACTGCCAGAAATGTGACTCCACATATATTGGAAATACCATTGCATAGAAGAGTTTATGTGCATGAATATTCAATACGATCGAATAAAAGCCAAACAGCTTTAGCCATACATAGTAGAGAAAATCTTCACAATTTAGACTTGAACAATACAGAGGTTCTTGCTATTGAATTCATTGATTCGGAACGAAATATTCTTGAAATGATAGAAATTCAGAAAGAACCAAAGGCAGTAAACTCCATATATATATATATATATATATATATATATATATATATATATATATATATATATATATATATATATATATATATATATATAGCAATTTAATAAAATAATAAAATCGAATATTTAGAGCATCAATAATATTTCAATGTATATTTGTGTTAACATAATATGTTGTTATCGATACATTCAGGTGAACAATTAGCTAAAATGATTGTACCGAAAGAGAGGTTAGTCTGTTTATAATTGTTTGAACGACCCGTTGAAGGTTAATTTTTGTCTTGTATGTTTATATATTTAACAATAATTTCATGTATTTTATATTTTTAGATAATTATCTTGTGGAGATATATTTTGAAAATGGCTAACGCCGAAACGCGTTAAATTTAATCTGCAAATTAAGAAATAAATATTTAACCGTAGATTCTCTTAACCCAATTACCCAGTAAGAACAAGTTTTATCCATTAAACAGGGTTAGTAAGTAATATATTTATATATATATATATATATATATATATATATATATATATATATATATATATATATATATATATATATATAGGGTTTTACCCCGACGATATATATATATCATGCAATCAAACTGATTTCATGAAAAATTAAATACCCGGTAATTAATACCATTGCCAGGCAATGATTATAATCAAAACATATCCTGGAGTAATTATATATTAGGATAACGTTAAATGTTATGAGAATATATCAATCTACCAGAATATATACATACTATAGCATCATCAGACAATGATATCAATGTACCAACGAGTAGTGTCAGAGGCTTTCTCCCCGGAAAAATCCAGTGTACGGACCTTAGTCAAGTAACACTGAATGTTACTCATTAATAGTTTCCTTTGTGTGAAGTGGTGAACGGTCGAATAGAATACTGCTCTGAATATAAATATGACAAAATTGTCAGTTAATTATATTACATTTATATAAACAAATAAATAAAATATGAAATGAGATTCTGAGCAGTATAAACTAAAGAGAAAACCTATGACTCTACCTCATTATTATTTTCGGAAAGAAACCTACGAAGAATATTACAAGATTTGATGACTGTTATCTTTTGTAACTGTTCAAACAAATTTTTCTTCAGACCCAAAATCTCAATACTTTTGTGAAGATTTCTAGGAATAACGCCTGTTGTAGAAATAATAATCGGTAGAATAAATATTTTCTTCATTTTCCACATTTTTTAATCTCGTCGCCAAGCATCATATATTTAGAAATTTTTTCATTGTATTTATTTTGTATATTATGTGTCGGGTATAGAAATATCAATTGTATATGTTATTTGATTCTGTTTATCATTAAGAACGATATCTGGTCTATTGTGTTTTACAGCTCTGTTGCAAAGAATTGTTTTATCAAAATAAAGTTTATATTTGTCATTTCACAAATAATCTCAGGTTCATATTTGTGAAATTTTTTTCTTTGGGAATTAGGTCATGTTTAATTCCTAGATTAAAGTGAATAATATTAGCGACGGCATTATGTCTTTCTAAATAATCTGTTGAAGCAAGGACTGAGCAAGATGATAATATATGAAAACTGTTTCTGAAGAACAGAAACATCTACGGCAAGAATCATCTATATTTTGTTTGATGATGTGTTTTCTATAATTCCTCGTGAAAACAACCTGATCCTGGATCGCAATTGCCAAGCCTTCTGTTTCAGCAAACAATTCTCCAGATACTAACCATTTATTCGATGCAATTTCATCAATATAATCATTTTTCAATTCTTTAGGGTGCTTTCCGTGTAATTCCTTCTGCATCCAACTTTCTCTTTTAGAATTATCATCAAATATATCAAAATCTACCTTTTGCATTGTCAAGTTCAGAGGTGTAAGATTATAATCTGAAGCAACAACAATATCAACAACAACAATAACAATATATCAGTAATTTAGACGTTCTCTGTTTATCAGTTTGGTCTTATCTGTCCTCGTCAGTATTGCATACCCATTCACAACTCCAAGCCAATATGCTACCTACTCATCTCAATCTGTTGGAGCGCAACAAAACATGTAAATGTTATTGCGCTCTCCAACCAACTGACACAGAGGCCAATCACCATCGTCACCAGAAAACTATGAAAACAAAGGGTGGATATCGAACAGAAAACCTCAAGAAGTTACATTAGTTCTACTATTTACCGCAACGCTACACACTATGCCTGCAAGGAAGCGATCTGTCGAAAGACTAACGCTGCTTATTCTTGTCTGTCTGTCAACCAGGTATACATCAAAGCTCAACAATGATAATATGCGAAATTATCTTTATATGTGTAGAAACACTGAAGAATTTTATTCAAGGAACAATATATAACCTTCCGCAGAATGTTAAATGTCCTTCTATGAAGGAGCTTGTTTTCTGGTCCACCCTTCATAATCAAAGGTAGATATCAAATAGAAAACCTCAAGAAGTCACACTAGTTCGACTATTTGCAAGAAAGCGATCTGTCGAAAGACTAACGCGATGATTATGAAGGGTGGATCAAAAAACCAGCTCTTTCAGGGAAGGATATTTAACATTCTACGGAAGATTGAATATTGTTCCTTGAATAAAATTATTCAATGTGTCTACATCAGATTGTTTGGTGTAAAAGCGGCCGAACTAGTTTTCGTAAAGTATAACTTTATCGCTAATCAATTTTGAATATTAATGTAATTAAGAATTGTATTTGCAAAAATCTTTTTTCTCGAAGTATATACACTTCCGCTTCTGCTTCCACATCCGTTTCCGTTTATGTGAAATTTACTTTTTACATGCTTTGTTTCTGGCTCCGTCATAACATAACCATTGTATCACTACTATAGGTCGGCCGTTTAAAATAACGTGTGAACGACAGAACTTTGGTGTTTTCAGCAAATCATTGGTACAGATAAAAACAGCACGATTACTTGGAAATAATACCACCACTCTAACGCTCCTTTAAAACTGCTGCTTATAATTGAGAGAAATTAATTGGCTATTTTTAAGATTTCGAGGATTGTGAAGAATTCAACATGCCCATATTGATACAGATCATCAATATTCAATGCATTGTTTCATTTCTTCCATCTTTTTTGCGTCATTAAAGAAATTATCAAATGGAATTCTAAACGAATATATTTTATATAGGTGGGTATTTAATGCTGATGTTCTGAGTACCGGAAATTGTAATTTTATTATACTTTACCTTAGCCTTAAATGATAATCATATAGTTTCCTCAAAACTTCACAACAGAATATTAATTGAATAAGAACAACGGACAGTATTTCACCAAATCTCAGATAGATATCAATTGTTTTTTTTCAAACACAATTCTATTGTATTTTAATCTTTTCTCTAGACTTTTCATTATCTCCAATTTTATGATGTAATTGTTCGTATTTGATGCACTGTCACCCGAACTGTTGGAATTAAAAGTTATGATTACGACTTGCACTGAGTCACTCGTTCTTCAAGACTGCTATAATCATTTAAGTCATGGTGAGACCTTTAATACAATCAAGCAAATTTAAGTTCAGCACAGGAAGCATCGAATGTAATTCGACCAATTTATCAATTAGTGGCGCAAGTTTCTCCCATAAATTATTCAGAATAATTGGATTTCTGGAAAATCGTCGTATGACGTCTTGTCTGAATTCAGTTTAGAAATCGTTGTTTCCTTGAAAAAGTTTTGACCTTCTCAATTACCCTCACAATGCCTAACTCTATCGTTAAAATGTTCATTCTGATCACATTAGAGCTGATATAAAAAATAAACAAATTAATAAAATTACCTACTGACAAAAGTTGAACGGCACAGATCTCATTTTGACTAGGTACTTAAATTCGTACAGTTATTCATTTATTCCCGTGCGAGGTTATCAGTCCCCCATTGGGCGCCTCCTCAGGTGGCGGATAGGGGAAAGCTTCCCAGATATGGGTGGTACCGGAGGAATTAAATGGGCCAAAATACTTTTTCATGCCTAAAACTTGGTTCCTGCGAATGAATTCCACTCTTCATGAAACAACATAGTAAATTCTTAAAAAGAAATTTATTTTATATATCTACGACATTATTTCTTCATACTATCGAATGAGAAAAAATACAAAATTTAATTTTTTTCTCTCGGAAATCACGGTAACGCAGTTGTTTTCCATACAAAATGTTGCTGTCCCAGAGCATTACTCCAATACAGTATTGGTAATCTTTCACAATTTGTCCTAGATGGTGCTATTTTTCAATACCATTAGCTACTATGTGGGTTTCAAACTTCATTAAAATGCCGTCAGATGGCTTCTACCAACTACGTCCAATTAAATAGAAAATATTTCCCCTTGCGTCCCCAACGCTGAATGAAATACTTACTATGTTGCATTTCTCTAAGAATATGAACTTTTATACACGTTAGTGGTAGTTCATATGCACCATATTGTTCGGCATGTTGTCTACTCTTGTATTCCGAAAAGCTGGTACGCGAGAAAAATATGTGGGGCAAGTTAGTTGCTTCGTGAACCTTGGAAGAGGTGCGCGTGTTTAGTCAGTGACCACAGATTTATCGTCATTTAAGGATGAGTATTAATGATATATGCATGATTCGAATTTCAATACATTCCTCTTCAGTTATCACTTCTAGTAGTGATAGAATGTTTTCATTTCTGTTTTCCTCTGATCGTATATTAACGAAATAATGGAATATCTACAACTGCGTTACTGCTATACTGCGTTACTATGAAAAAGTAACGCAGTTGTTGCATCGGTAACGCAGATGTTGTATGCATACATTTTCGGTCATTGATACATGCTTGAAATCAAAGTACTCATCATTGTTTCCTTTTCAGGGAAAAGCTTACTTCAAACACTCAATAGCATTGACTCCCGCTCAGAAGCAACGCCGCTGTAAACTCAACTTGAAACTTAACCCTGAAAAAGAGGCAGAAGCCGAAAAAACATCTCAAGAGATACCATTTGAGGAAAAAAACCAGTAAAAGAGATGACAGAACGGGAACATAAAGCTGCTAAGCGTAAAAGGAAGATAGCGAATAGGAAACGACGAGAACAGCAAATTATGATGAATACACCGCCTTCCTCACCACGTACAGAACCTACTAGAATTAGCGATCGTAGACGAGTAAGACGGGATAGATCGGCGTTATACAGAAGAAACTTGAAATTGCAAGAAGCACTAGAGAAACAGAACTGAAAAAGTAATAATTACAAGAGGAGATACCAGTGTGCTAAGAAATCTAGCAAAGATTTACGAGAAAATAAATATACTTTGTTAACCAGAGCCATCAGAGATCATTACAATAACTTAAAGACTCTAGCAGAAAAGAAAGCATTCAAATGAATTTTTTTAGGGGAAAAAATTTCAAAGTGAAATGAAGACTGCTATTGTACGTGATACTTTGGGTATCGATCAATTGAAACAAAAGCAGACTGGTCCCAAGAATAACTCCCTGGTTGAGAAAATCAGAGTTTTTTTGGACGTGACGATGTGTCAAGAGCTACAGCTGGCAAACAAGAAACTGTTACTCGTAAAGAATCTAAAATGCAGAAAAGGTATTTGCTAGATACGATGAAGAACCTTCATCTCTCATTCAGAAAGGAGTTATTCTTACTTCATAAAACACCGGCCTTTTTATGTAAAGCCACCTATAGTTGGTGAAAGAGAAACTTGCCTTCGCAAGACACATACTTATTCACAATATATGGTAAATGCTCTCCACAACAACAAAATCATTTTACAATCGAACATGTACAGCATCATTGCTGGCACAGTATGTTCAACATATGAAGGAGCTTGCATGACCGGTGATTGTCATGACTGTGAGAGCACAAACGAATATTATACCATACACGCAATAATTTAGAACTAGTCAAATATCCCCTGTGGGCTAGAAAATCGGAAACCATAGAAAAATCCGGAAAGAGAGTGAAAATCACGAAAAACATGAAAGAAATATTTCAAGAAACAGTTGCAGACTTGATAAGAAAGTTCAATCAGAAAGATTTAAAGAAACATATTTATAACATCAAGGTACAATATAAATGTTATCCAGCTGATCCAGCTGCTATAGGTGATTTAAAGAGTGACGAAGTGGTTCTGCACATAGATTACAGCGAAAATTATAGCTGCAAACATTTTAAAGAGGTGCAGTCGCATCATTTTGGCTGATCACGGAAGCAAGTAACATTTCATACTAGTGTCGTTTACACAAAGGTCAAGGGAAGAAAATAACAGCTATAAGCTCATTTTGTAGCATTTCTGAAAAGAATTCCCATAATCCTGTTTCTATTTACTTAGATCCAGTTATTAGCGGCATAAAAACGGACTATCCTCAGATAAAAACAGTTCATTTCTTTTCTGACGGTCCTGCTACTCAGTAGCGTCAGAAGCTCAATTTTCATTTCATGTGTACAAAAATGTTTGAGGATTACAATTTCGATCGTATCACATGGAATTTTTCCGAAGCCGGCCACGGAAATGTACCGCTGATGGCGTGGGTGGCTATCTCAATCGCACCGCGGATGAAAAAATGGCAACTGGTTCAGATATATGTGATGCGTCAACTTTTTATCACACATTGCACGGTTCGAGTAAGATTTGTTTATATTTATTAACTGAGTTTGATATACAAAAAGTCGAAGAAGCGGTACCCTAAAACCTAGTACCCCTCCAAGGAACTATGCAAGTGCATCAAGTTTTTCTAATCTAAGTTGCTTCTGCCAAAGAGGGTTTTGCACTTGCATGAATCCAAGAACTTCTCAGCCAATTCCAGGTCAAATTGGCAAAATCAGTGAAATAAATAGTTCAGATGAATCAGATGAGGACGGAATACATGCAGATCTATCTAACACCGTGTCCATACGAAAAAAACTTCATACTACATTTTAGTTTATAACTCCTCATCTTCTAGCCCTGTCGAACTTCATTCCATCAATTTCAAATGTTGAAGATAGGAAGCTAATCGACAAAGGTAATATTCATCCGTCAAAAACACCAGAAGGTGTTCACGGTTTGGTGAAAGTTTCTTCAGTTAAAAACATACATTATACTTACCTAGGCGTCACTAAAAGTGAAGTTCATGAAGGAGGAGAGGTTAAGATCATGTTTTATAAGACTGTGGATGACACTGGACGACGGTTCAAACAAGTAGAGACTGATATTTCGTATGAGCCTTATGATAATATCTTGGAAATTGTTCCAAATCCCAACATAATAGAGAAAGGTAAACGAATATACTTCGATTTTGACGAACCGCTGAATGTTTTTGAAAAATAAGTAGCAATAACTATGCTATTCATAAAGTTCTACATTCTTTGTTTGCGGCCGAGTCGAACAGAAAGAGTTGATTATTTTTTCTTTCAGTGCATATAACCAGACCCGTTTTATTATGAATATTTCTGTGTTATTTTGAGTTTCTTTGTTTTTGAATTAATGTTTCATTTCTCATTTCATTAAACACACCTGATTTTTACTATGAAAGCCCCGTGCTCTAGGCATTTTAACACTGTGTTACCAAGATAATTGCTGCGTTACTATTTTGTCCCCAGTTTGGTCAAACTTCAAACAAACTTAATTCCCATGATTATTTACCGAAAGTTGGAGCTATCAACATGATTTAGTGTGAGTTTCAGTTTGTATATTAATATCTTCAGGAGAGTTTGACTTTTTAAGTGATACTATAGTAACGCTGGGAACTCAACTGAAGAAAATTAGTCATCGAAGTGATTTTTTTGTGATTCAACTATATGTGAGATTATAATTAGTACTATCCAATGTAATTGCTACATGAGGGATCTGAGTTTCGTGATAGTAGGAATAAAAATTGAATTTGAAGTGAGGTAACGCAGTTGTTTCATTTTTAGAACCTCACGAGTACAACTGTCTCTGATATGACTAAATCATTGAAAACATCGCTGCAAACCTAAATATATCATACATCGAATCACTGTCATTTAGGACCAACGATAAATGATGGGAAAATTCGAACTGAAATTTAAGTTGATTATCTCTGATTGAAGGCATTGAAAAAAATTTTTACTCAAATTTCCGGGGCGGACCATAAATTAATATAGCCTAGGTGAATTTTTTTCTTCCCCAGGATATCATTATGGCTGAAAACAAAATAACGAAGGCTCTCAGTCCTGGGCACCCTTTCAGTGGGGGGAGAGTGCGAAAAATCTCTCGGTCAGCTGGTATAAAATCGAACACCATGATGAAAATAGGCACGTGGAATGTGCAGAGTATGTTTCAGGCTGGTAAGGCAGCAAATACGATTAATGAAATGAAACGCCTGCTGATCGACATCCTAGGCATGAGTAAAATGAGAAGGTCCGGCACAGGCCAATGCGAAGTTGATGATCATCATGTTTTTTACTCTGGAGAAGACAGCTCACACTGCCAGAATGGAGTTGGCATAATAGTCACCAAGGAGGTGGGTCAGGCTGTTCTCGGTTTCATACCAATCTCTGATAGAATGTCTCTCGTCAAGATCAATTCAAGACCATGTAAACTTAACATAGTTCAGATCTACGCACCAACTTCTGGAAGCAACGAGGAGGAATTTGAACAGTTCCAGGCTGATATGACAAGAGCATTGAAACATACACATAAAGAGGAAACAACTATATTAATGGGAGACTTCAATGCGAAGGTCAGCCAAGGTAAGGTTGAGGACGTGGTGGGTGACTTGGAGGCCTTGGAACAAGGAACGAAAGAGGAGAGGCACTCATTCAGTTCTGTAGAGAGATGGAATTCGTTATTCCTAACACCCACTTCAAGCTGCCTCCTCGACGCTTGTATATCTGGAAGTCCCCAATGGATAGCGAAGGAAATATCATTAGAAATCAAATTGATTTCCTTTTAATCAATAAAAAATTCCGTGCGACCGCAATTTACTGTTGGAAACACTAAGAATCAAACTAAAAAATTGATTAGGAAGAAGCTGAATCCACGAATTGATACACACAAACTAAAGAATGAGAACACTAAGAACGAAATATTTGAACACCTAAATATTAAAATTAAGGGATTTGAAAAATTTGTGGATATTTCCTCAAACTAATTCAGGAAGATCATTTGGACATTTTCACTGATTTTTTCAACTACGTCTACGATACAGGAAATATTCCTGGCGATTGGCTAATTTCATCGTTTGTTCCAATACCAAAGAAATCATCTTCTTAAAAATGCGAGGAATAACGATCTATCAGTCTCATGAGCCATATTCTGAAAGTATTCCTTGAAATAATACATGGACGAATCTACCCAAAACTAGAACAAGACATTAGTGGTACGCAGTTTGGCTTCAGGAATGGTCTAGGTACTAGAGAAGCATTGTTCAGTTCGAATGTTTAAATTCAAAGAAATCGTGATGTGAATTACGATGTATATGCCTGTTTTATTGACTTCGAAAAAGCATTCGACAGGGTAAACCATCAGAGGGAAATAGAAATATTGCAGGAGTATCGAATAGACGATAAGGATCTTCGTATCATTTCTAACCTTTATTGGAAGCAGGAGACTTGTTCGAGTGGAGGAAGTGGAATCGCAGAGATTCCAGATTCGTCGGGGCGTCAGAGACAGGGATGTGTGTTGTCGTCGCTGCTTTTTAATGTTTATTCTAAAAAACTGTTTCGGGAGGCTCTTGGCGAGATTGAGAACGGCTCTTCCTTGAATGGTGTTTTGATGAACAATCTGAGATACGTAGACGATACGGTTCTTTTGGCAAGCACAAGTGACAGACTGCAAAGGCTCATTGAAAACGTGGTACAAGTTTACGAAAAATACAACATGCAGCTTAATACGAAAAGAACGAAAGTTATGATAATGAGCAAACATAACCAACCTCACGTACAATTTTATGCCGGAGGTTCTCCCATTGGAACATTTATAACCATAAAGTATCTGGGTGCGCATTTGAATAATAACAGGGAACAGATTACAGAGATCAAAATACGTATTGTGAAGCCAGAACCTACTTCAACAACATGAGAGCTGTTTTCTGTAAACTTAAGTTAAATATACAAATAAGAACTCGTCTATTGAAGTGATATGTACTCTCTTTATTGCTGTATGGTGTGGAGTCTTGAATGTTGACAGATGCTGTTTGTAAGAGGATAGTGGCCTTCGAGATTTGATGCTACCGTCTCATGTTGAGAATATCTTGGGTATACTATGTGACGAATGAAATAGTTCTCGAACAATGATAGAGAGGTTATGGGAACTATTAAAGAGAGAAAACTCGCATATTTTGGCTATATAATGCGGAATGATGAGTATGAAATCCTCCATCTGGTCATGCAAGGAAAGATAGATGATAAAAGGGGACCTGAAAGACGACGGATCCCATAGCTAGCCAATCTTAGGCAATGGACCCGGAAAACATCTCAGGAATTATTTCGAGCTGCAGTCAATAGAGTAATATGGGCCAAAGTGATCGCCAACGTCCAGTGAGGATAAGGCACAGTTAGAAGAAGATTCATTTATTCCAGGAATAGTTATTGAAATAATTTTATTCGCAAAATACACTACACTACGGAGAATGTTGATTCAATTATTCGTAATACATATATAGCCCTGTGCCAGTGAGGGTGAAAGTACGATCACAGAAGTCAAACATCATCGGCGCGGTTCATATCTGCATTGATTACCGCTAGAAATCAAGATTTGTAGGATCTTGTTGGTATATTTAACCGAATACATTATTACCTTCTTCTTACTTCGACAAATTTTGAATCATCATAAATGATGCTTGCGAGGTCTTCTACTGCATTCTGCTGCAAGAGCATAGAGCTTATTCACACGCCCTTTCAAATTATGATTAATATGTGATCAAATTTCGATCATTTGTATTTGTATTTTTATTTCGTCTGGTGTCTTCAGAGCTCGGTGCCTCTGCAGCTATTTAAAACTTATCGTGCTCCTCCGTTGTCACCCATTCCTGAATGTCCAAAGTTATCTGTTCAACAAGGTTTAGAATCCCATTTATCTAGTCCCTTATGCTTAGCTCTCTAAATATTCCTGTCTTTTCCGTGTTTCCACGCTGGAGCTTTGCCTTCGTTTGCAATCTGATAGACTGTTTGTGTATAGATGTTTTCTTAGCCCCTCTTGTCCAGTTATCGGGTCTTTTATGGTGCTTAGTTTCTCTCTGCCCAGTGTAAGAGTTTCTTAAGTAAATTTCTTGCTTGGTTTTTCCAGCAGAAGTTTCTTTTATCTATGCCTCGGGGTAACGACCTACCTGTCAGCGAAAAGCTTTCCTATTCAGGAGTTGGTCGTGTTCTGGGCCTTAGAGTGAGTTATACCGAGAGCTCGTTCCGGGCCAATGAATCTTGTCTTGGCGACTTCCTTGACAATAGACACTACATCCGCGTTGCTTGTAATCCCGCTGTATCCAAACACACCGACCAAATTTATCCGGTTACATTTCGCCAGCTCAGTTAGTAACTGCAGACGTGCCCATTTGAGATTAGACCGGGTTTCCCTCCAAGCCACATCTTTTATTGCCACTTGACTGTCCGAGAGAATGTTTATCCGCCTGTTCTTATAGCATCTTTTGAGGTTCCCACGAACACAGATTGTTATGGCATATACTCCTGCCTAAAAGATAGCTGCATGTTCCCCCAATGGATCTGTCAGGCGTGTTTTGTGAGAACACTCTGGCCCCAGTTTTCTTTTCCACATTGGATGCGTGAATTTTGATCATCATTGTTGAATGTATATATGCGATTTATATACTTTCAAAAAATTGTTTATCAACGTATTCTAACGTCCTAATGATCAGTAAGTGTACAAACATTTCTATATGCCTAACCGATTTATCATATAATTTTTCTCACTGTGATTTTTCCAACCTGCTTTTAAAGCATTTTCCTAATCTACTTTATCTATGAAAATAAGCGTGGCCATTATTTTTCGATATGTATCACAAAATCAATTTTTGGTTCAATGATAAAAAGCAAAGAGCCCTAAAAATTGCAAGGTATACAAGAATATTTAAATTTGAATATCTTAGAATGTGTCAATAATAGAGGACCACGCACAAAATGCACTAAAAATTGCATTCAGGGAAAGTTCACCAAATTTTCGTCAATTGTACTTCGGAACACCCTGATTACAATTCTGCATTAAAAAACATAGATAGAGGCTGTTTAAGTTTGATGGTATTTGAAGCGGATTTTTCCTAACTTCCCTTTTTTCTACTGTAAATTCTGTTTAGAGAAAAAAAACTATTTTTCAACTGGGAGGTCATAAAAGTATTGACAAATGCATTGGAAGACTTGTCTTAGTATACAGGGCGGACCATAAAAAATCGTGAAATTGATAATGGAATATCTCAGTTTTCTTTCAATGGAAAACTACAGAACGGCATGAATTTATTAGAATCTTCACTTCGACCGTTCTTTTGCTAGAGATCACACAACTGTGACTCTCCTTGAGTACACAGGGTATCTCATGAAAGCCCGAATATTGAAAAAACATTATTTCTGGGGAAAGACTGTTTGAGTTCAATGAATTTGAAGCGGATTTTCGACAACTTCACTTTTTCAACCGTAAAATATGTTTGGGGTATTCTTCAACAGAAGAAAAATATTTTTCCACCAAGAGATCATAAGAGTGTTGATTTATGCAATTAGAATTCAGTAGTAACATAAAAACTCCGAAAGAGATAATAATAATGAACTGATGCTGTTTGCAAGTTTTCAGTCCTGGAAAACCAAAATATTCTAATATCAATTTCACAATTTTTTATGGTCTGCCTTGTATATGGAGACAAGTTCTTAGTTGCAAACATCAACACTCTTATGGTCTGCCCTGTATATGGAGACAAGTTCTTAGTTGCAAACATAAACACTCTCATGATCTCTTAGTGGAAAAATATTTTTCTTCTGTTCAAGAATATCCCAAACATATTTTACGGTTCAAAAGTGAAGTGGGCAAAAATCCGCTCCAATTCCATCGAACTCCAACAGCCTGTATATCAAGAACTCATACGGACACACACAAACACTCACACTATACCTTCGCATTACAATCCAATGATGTTTTTATTAAAAAAAAATTTTCCCAAGAAATAATTTGCTTTCTATATTCGGAAATTCATGAGATACCCTGTATACTCAAGGAGAGTCACAGTTGTGTGATCTCTAGCATAAGAACGCTCGAAGTGAAGATTCTAATAAATTCATGCCGTTCTGTAGTTTTCCTTTGAAAGAAAACTGAGATATTCCATTATCAATTTCACGATTTTTTATGGTGCGCCCTGTATACAATCGAAAAAATGGGTAGTTAGGAAAAATCCGCTTCAAATACCATCAAATTTAAACAGCCTCTATCTCAGAAACGAATCCATTGAGGTATGTTTTTTAATGCAGAATTGTAATCAGGGTGTTTCGAAGTACAATTGACGAAAATTTGGTGAACTTTCCCTGAATGCAATTTTTAGTGCATTTTGTGCGTGGTCCTTTGATGGGACATTACTCGACATCAAAATGGCGGACCATATTTGAAAGCAACTTAATTGAAAAATTCTTTCATTCCTCGAAAACTTTTATAGTATAGTTGAAAGGTGAAGAATACAGATCGAAGGAAGTGAGATATTTAAAAAGTGTGGGTGGAAACTGAAAAATCGAAAAATCAGGTAATAGTTTCTTATAGTCTACTATCTAAAGAGAAACTTAGACGGTGATTCTGTAATCGATGAGTGTACGAGTGACGTTACATGAGGGAAGAAGAAAATGTGATGTATTGGAAACGACGCCATAGAAGTGGAGCCAAAGAGAGAGGCCTTACGATACAAAATGCATGACGTTTCGAAATACGATTAAATGTAATCGATTTTTATTGTGATTGTTAAAATCTGTGATATTGTAGTACTTGTAACCCAACGCAAAACACGAGCGGAGCCTCGGGCTAAGGCTAGTTTTTCTCTAAAAGATCTACATTGTAAAGATCGAAATATTTACGAGGTTTCTAAATAAACTAATGAAACTGGCAACATATCTTCCAATCCGGAAACACGTGAGACGAGAGGCTCTGAGGAATGTCAGGTATACATGTAATACGCGTCTAGTATGTGTTTGAACTCGCTACAGTAATTTTTTTGTCCGTAGCGTTAGTTTTCGTAAATAGTTATTTCTTGTGTGTTCCAAAAATGAGTGGCATCAATTTTGAGCAAAACTTTTTGTCAAGTTTTGCGTCAAACTTGAACACAATGAAACAGAAATACTTGAAAAACTTAGGTAGGTCTATGGGGAAAGTGTTTTGTCAAAGGGCTTCGTTTTACGGCGGTTTTCAAGAGTAACAGAGCCGATAAAAGATGAACCACGAAACAAAATGCCTGTTGAATTTGTATCACGGCTGCGTTCATCAGATTTTGACCAATGAATTGGAGATGAGAAAAATTTGTGCGAAAATTGTTCTAAAAAACCATTCTCAAGACTGAAAGAATCCCCTAAAGGAAAGGCTTCTTGACTTTTTGGGATCGATTGAAACTGATCCCTTTTTTCTGTGTCATTATAATGACGAGTCTTGGGTGTTTAGGTACGATCCAGAAGCCAAACATAAGAATATGAAGTGTTGAGTCATCTGTGTACCAGATGTACAGTCCACATGGGAAGTATATCTCCCTTTCCTCACCCTGTTGGATGTGATTTTCACCGGTATGGTACCTCGGCGTTGTTCTGCCTGAGATCTGCCAGAGTGGGTGGTCGCTGTTAATAGTTTCAGGAAACAAAGTATGTCTCGCACCGGCCACTAGCGTGCCCCCTGTCGTTAGCCTATAAGTAGAAAAAACTGTTCTACTAATGATTGTGAGTTGCAGTGGTTTGATTCCAACACTACACCTAGCACTGCAGTAGGGTGTTTGTTCGAGCACCCAACACACTTCTCACTATAAGTCCTCTGAATCTCTCTAGAGCAAAATTCGACGTCTGTTCTTCCATCTTAAACCAGAGAGGCGTAAGTCAAATTTTTTAGTCACACAATCGACATCGTTATTTTTCCGTGATATTTTATAACTTTCATAATCTCAGAATTCAAATTCCTTGGTTTTTGAAAAACACCATTCTTTTTGAACATTTTATTTTGATATACCAACATAGCTAACTTCGAAATCATGTTCTCTAGTGAGGACCTGGATTTTTTCCTCTCTATGTTTTTAAGTTCAGTACTTCTTTTGGCTCTAGCAGTTTGAAACCACAAAACGAAGATAAATTATCTTGAAGAAAACAGAACACATAAGCTGTGCAAGATTTGGCCAAATTCATGAAACAATCTGTATCTTTGTAACGAGGGGCCTCACAGTATATTCGAAAAGGTTATTTATGACCACCTCAATCCCCTCTACTTTACACATTTCCCCATGAATTAGCCTGTATAAAGTCAGTTTTGGTTCTTCTTATAGATTAATGAACAGGTCCAATGAATTATCTTTATGGTGTTTATAGCCGTTTTGGTCCGACCGAGCTTTGAAAAATTATTTTTTCAAAAATATTAAATTGAACGCTCTCATTTGATTCAATATCTAAAAGTATTTTACAATTAAAAAATATAGACTTTATTTCGGTTTACATACGGAATTGAACGGATAGAGTAAGGAACTTCCTACAGAGCGGGGGTCCCCCGAACGCTCACGTTGTAATATGTTACGCTTATTAATAAATTGCATTCTAATAATCTACAATAGCTTTATATATCCGTTAAATCACAAAGATCCCACCGTATAAAAGTATAATCATCTATAGTTATATTTCCCTTTTATAATAATCATAATTATTTTGATGAACACTATAGAATAACTCACAATTGGAAGACTATAAATCAACTTTGAATGATGAGTTTGATCCCATTGTGAATGATTGAATGCTTTTGAAGGATACGATTGCTATTCTGTTATCTACTCGTTTAAAAAATTCACAACTTTTCAGTCATTTAAAACACGGTGTGTTTCAGCAGTAACTAAGAGCTGCATTATTTCAGAAACTGAATTTACTTTTCCATGTGAACCTTATATCAACAGGCGATTCCGATATAAAAAAAAATAATGCAATTACAAGTATGATTCCATGTTTGTTAAAAAATATCTGACAATCAACTTTCCCCAACAAACAACGGACTTCTCATAAATAAAACAACGAATAGATCTTTAAGCTTCTAATTTTTTTCCTTAAAAACATTCCAACGTTTCGACACCAGATATTATATTCGGGTAATTGTTGATTGGTCTCCTTGATTTCATGATTGTTTTGTTTATATCTTGCTTGACGTGTCATAACTGTATAGGTTAGATATTGTTTCTTCTTGCTTGCTTGCATCTTTTAGCAATGTGCTCGGGAACTTAGCCCATTTACACAGCTGGACCTACAGTTTATAGTGGATTCCGAACCACTCTCCTAGACCGTGCAATGATAACTGCCACCACAAGGATTACAAGTTATCTGGTCGTCGGAAGTTTATGCCCTCTTTAGGCGACTCTTTCAAATTCAGCACTTTTTGTTCAAGGACAACATCCATAACCTGACCCCGGATTCGAACCAGGAGCCTCGACTTAGCAGTTCCAATATGCTTGCGCACTAACCGTGCAGGTACCGAGGCTGTTTTAGATATTGTTTGAGGTTACGTTGTATGCATTGATTTTTCTTCTTTTTCTTGCGTATGAACTTTGTATTGACATAGAATATACTTCTTCTTTTTATGTAACAGTGTATTTCGAAATTTATATGTCGAATAATATGTCAATTAACATAAGGTTTTTGTAAAACAGGAATTCTTTGCTCGATCAATTTCTTTTGTGTTTTTACCGGTTGTGATAGTCACTTATGATTTTTGATGATTTTAACTTAAAGTTTTATTACCTACATGTAATTTTCATATTCTCTTGCTTATCGAAATATTTTAATAATTTTAACTTAAAGTTTTGTTACCTATATGTTGTTTGTTATTTTCTTTTGTTGAGGGAAAGATTTTTAATAATTTTAACTTGTAGTTGTATTACCTACATTCTAAAGTTTTAATCAATGTAAGTACCCAATATGAGCAATATTTATATGTTATTCGTTTCATTTTCGGTTTGTCCCTCTCCAAATGTAAATTTATTTCTAATTCCCTGAGGAAGACACCTATCTGGTGTCGGAACGTTGGAATATTTTAAAGTGAAAAAAATTAGAAGCTTAAAGATCTATTCGTTGTTTTATTTATGGGAAGTCGTTGTTTGTTGGGAAAGTTGATTGATGGATATTGGTGGACTTAGAACTGATAACATGAAAAATATCTGGGAAACCATCTTCAAAGTTACACCAGAATAGAACGATCATGAATACTGTACAAAGTTGATCAAATCTAATGTACAGGGTGTCCCATTTTCGATGGTGTGGTATCTCGGTTATAAGTAAAATTAGGACGAAATAATTGAACAATTTAATAAGAAACACTAGGCTCAATTGAAAATATAACAAATGAAAATATGTTTGACATATGTTACGGATTTTATCCCAGTTTTAAAAATAAACAGGAAATTAAAAATATTACAGTGTCTGTTATACTCAAGAAACAGATGAGAAAAGTGAGGACAAACAGAATGCAAGCTAGTCGTTACTATTGGTAGATTATGTTTGTGAGCTGACGATCTAATCTTTTGCGTTTCTTACCTGAATGTAAAATTTCGGTTTTTGTGAAATCTAAGAAATGATTTTCGTTTATACAATTTCTTGGAAATTCAGAGATTAATTTATAATGAATTATTGATCATTGATGCTCGTTCGACCTCATTAAAAAGTAGGAAAATCATAACAATATAATTTATATACGCCGCTTTTTTGACCTAAATCAAGTCGTCCTTTATTATTGACCAAGATTGAACATAGATTTTTTTCATTAGTGCATAATATGTTGATTTAATTTCGTTTTCTATTTCATTGCGTACTTTTGGCGAGAATTGCGTTCGAAATGGTTTTAGTTAAATAAATAAACATTTATGCAGCCACTCGGGCACAACTTCGCTTTTGGTAATAGAAGCTTATTTTCAAAATTTTAACTACATCAGCAAAGTAGTAACTCGATCATAAATTTAGTGGTTAATGTAAGTAGGTGTTAACTACTCTCGAAACGTTTTTTGTCTAGAATGAATTGATTTGTTTTCCCTTTTGTCAAATTCTTCAGTGTCAAAATACTTTTCTCATACACTTTTGTAATGAGGTTCCGAAGAGTTTTCAAATGAGGTATCGTTTGACCACTTTGCCCTATTCATGGGTATCTTCTCGTAAGGGTTGCTTATTAAAACCTCAAATATACGCCAGAAAGATGTCCCGTAACCGAAATTATTCGAACTATTTCGACAAATTTTTGAAATCACTACGGGATAAGAAATATACAGGGTGGCTAGTTTGAGATGAAACATTCCTACATGAAAATAATTCCAATTCATTCAAATTATGCGAATAATTTATTCAACAGATGTCTCAACTTTGACTATTTATATAATTATATAGCTTGAATCTTTTCGAAGAATTGTACCTATATCAATAGAAATAAACTTTCTACAATTGTCGTTGTACGGTGATTACTTTCTCGTAAGCAAATTGTTTAAATGAATTCCTCAATTCCAGCTAATATTAGTCATCCCTCTAGTTTCTTTCTCCCATTGAATTATTATGTCTCCGATAGTAAATTGGAATAACCTACTTATTTACTGAATATCTGACGATATTGTCAATCGTATATATTGAATAGTGAAAATCTAACAGAAATTTTCGAGGTCTATTTATACAGCTTTAGGATATATGTATACAATACAATGCCTTGAGTCATGATCGTAAAAATGTTCTCAAAAGTATCAATGAATAATTCTTCCAATAACAAGTTTAACATACCGTTAATCTAACACTTCCCATTGCAGTTGTTAGAAAAGGTAATTGTTTTTGACATATTACTACTACATTTATATCGAAAACTTTTCACACAGGTTATTTCTCCTGTTCATGAATAAATGAAACGTTTCTTCTTAGGAGTACATATTCTTTTGATGCTCAATGATTTTAAGAAACCGCATTAAGCAATCGTTCAATTTAAATTTTTTGAAACCGATGAGACTTTGAAAATCGCGACAAGAAAATATTGATCAAGCATTAATTCAGTGGCTTAAAATCATGAGAATCGAAGGAATACCTGTCAGCGGCCCTATGCTACAGGAAAATGCAAAGGTTTCTTCCGCGCGTTTTAGTATTCTAGATTTCAATTGTTCTACAAGTTGGATTAGTCGTCTTTTATTTTTCATTTATTTATTTAATGAAACAAAGGAATCCCAACAGTAAGGACCCAATTATAGGGGATTATAACAAGAAAAGTTTGCAGATATGAAACATGTCTTAAGAAATATTAACTACAAGTGACTTAAATTAAGTAAATATCAAGTCAAGAAAAAACTTCTAGTTTTGAATTTCGACATAACATTGTGGCGGAAAAAATTGCCTGTGAATCTTCGTCTGTTGATCAAAATTCAACAACGAACTGGTTGCCATCTGGGTGGCCGAATCTACGAAGACAATTTTCTGATGATGAGATATTTAATGCTGATGAAACTGGACTATTCCCCAAATTGATGCCGGACAAAACTTTAAAATTCGAAGGTGAGGAGGTAAGTTGTCAAAAAATAGAATAACTTTCATCGTAGCAGCTAATATCAGTGACACAGAGAAAAAGAAATTGCTTATTATTGGAAGGTCGCTAAAACCAAGATGTTTTAGAGGTGTCAAATCATATCCTGTCGTTTATGCTAACAATCATTTTTCTGATTTAAAGTCTATAACACTTGCTTTCCTTTCGCCGAATACAACATCAGTACTACAGCCAATGGATAAGGGAATAATACGATCACTCAAAACGAATGTGCTCAAAATGATTGATTGTCTTGATGCTGATGAATTCAACTCTTCTACAAAAATAACGGTGCTAGAAGCCATTCAGATAGTTAATGATGCCTGGAATGAAATGTCACAAAGTACCATTCACAACTGTTTCAAACATGCAGGACGGTTTACCTATTCAAATATCAGAACATGAATTTGATGAAGAAGATAATGTCCCTTGATCTTTATGGTCACGAAACCTAAATTCCGATTCATTAGCAGCACCGGAAATATGCGAAGATAATGTTGACATGGATAGCGCTCACCTCACATCCGAAGAACCCACCGATGAAAATATCGTACAGAACTTCAATGCTAAAGAACAACTCGAAAGTGATGGGGAAGAGGAAGTCGAGGAAGAACCATTACCTACCACAGAAGAGGCGTTGAAAGCTGTAGAATTATTATCACTTTTTATTCACAGCAATATTGAAAATGATAATTTGACCATGACGATTACTTACATTAAAAAATACTTATTAATACCAGCAATCCATATTTTTATATGTATGTATACAAAGGCTATATCTACCAAGATATTCATTTCTGATCAAAACGCAAAAACAGGTCAATTTCTGTTTCAAGGGGATCTTTTGAGGTACAATACTGAAATATCAACCCCCTAAGCGGGGGTTGCAATCCTTGAACATTTTGAATAGGGAAGATGGGTCAAGTGATGACTCAAAAGAAAGGTGGTATCTTTGTCTACATTGCCTTGAACAAATTTCCATTTTTAATTGAGAAATAAAAGATACAGGGTGATCAACTGAAAGATAGGGAAGATTATTTCCCATAGACTATTCAAGTTTCAGTGAGGTAAAATGGAACAGATCCATAGTGAGCAATGGCAGTCATCATCAAGTACCATCCTCATCTCCCCTGGAGCAGGGGTGACAACCCTTGAAAATTTGAAAGAGGGTAGATGGGTCGAGTGATAACTCGAAAGAAAGGTATTATCTTTGTCTGCATTCCCGTGAAAAAATTTTCATTTTTGATCGTAAACTGTAGAAGATACAGAGTGAGCCACTGAAAAATAGAAAAGACTATCGCCCCAAGACTATTGGAGTATTAGTGCGAAAACCTGGAATAGATTCATTTAGATCAAAGACGACAACCTTTGATCTGGAATGAATCTGTTCCATTTTTTTGCACGAATACTTGAATAGCTCAGGGCGATAGATAGTCTCCTCTATTTTCAGTAGCTCACTCTGTATCTTTCAAAAATGAAAATTCGTTCACGGGGATGCAGACAAAATAATACCTTTCTTTCGAGGTATCACTCGACCCATATTCCCTCTTCCAAATTTTCAAGGGTGGTCTCCCCTGCTCTAGGGGTTGAAATTCGAGATGAGGAAGGTACTTTATGATGACTGCCATTGATCAGCATGGATCTGTTCCATTTCACTTCACTGAAACTTGAATAGTCTCAGGGAAATAGTATTCCCTATCTTTCAGTTGCTCACCCTGTATCTTTTACAGTTTTCAATTAAAAATGGAAATTCCTTCAAGGCGATGTAGACAAAGATGCCACTTTCCTTTTGAGTAATCACTCGACCTACTTCCCTATTCAAAATGTTCAAAGATTGCAACCCCTGCTTAGGGGGTTGGTATTTCAGGCAAGTTTTGTACCCCAAAAGATGTCCCCCTTGAAACAAAAATTGACCAGTTTTTGCGTTTTGATCAGAAATGAATATCTTGGTAGATATAACCTCTATTTAGTTTTCGTTGAAGCACCCTGTATATATATATATATATATATATATATATATATATATATATATATATATATATATATATATATATATATATATATATATGTGTGTGCGCCAGAGAAAACCGGACGTTTTTTTCCGTTATAACTTTAGCAGTTTTGAAGCTAGATCATTCGTTCTTAATTCATTGAAAAGGACTAGGTTTTTCAGAAATTGTATCGAAATTTCACTTCCGGTTAAATGCAATATGGCTGACTCATTCGAAAATGAGCAAGATTTCAAGATCTCTGGAACGTTTTTTTTTCACTAAAAAATTTGAATGCGGTTAATAATCAGTCGATAATTGAGTCTTTCCTGAACAATTTGACATATTGATCTTACAAATATTCCAATAATTGGTAAAAAACCCTCGTGAAGAATTTTTACATTCTGAATTTCAGCTGAAATCGAAATATTTTCTTCACCTCACAGCGTTGGCACTCCTGAAGTTGTTGTGTTTTTCATGGATATTCTAAGAAGACAAAGAACCATATTTTACTAAAACCAACCTAAAGTTTGATTCCCGTTCGAATTCAAAATGGCCGACTTCCTCAAATATTAACAATATTCCGCGCGCATTAAAACATTTTTCGCAGTCGTAATGAATCAACTGCGTAATTCAATCAGTAGATTGAATCTTTCCCATCATTTTGAGGGGTCGAACTCGAATATTGATTCAGAATTGTACCAATTCTTCTCACAGAGGATTTTGAGATTTAGCATCTCTGAGACATATGGGTAACAGTCAAGCTGGTTCCTGGAGTTCTGATAGGGCTGACTGCTAATGCAGAAATTCGCTGAATATTATCCCGAAATTGTCAATTGAGTTTGTAATACAAACTTTGTAGAGTTGATGCTTGAAACAGATTATGAAAAAGTACCTGTGTTCTAACATTTCTAGCTGCACACGTACCTGGTCTTCTTTCTAATGAACCTGTTGTCCGAAATTTTTCCTCAAGATCATAGATTATACTTTTTTTGTAATTGGGGGCTGGAAATTGGCGTAATATTTGCCTATCAGTATAACCACGCACAAATAAACAAACAACACCAAGAGTCTAAAACTTTCATTATTTTCTGTTTATCATAGAGTTAATACATGCAGTCTATGTTCAGAGGTTCCACAACGGAAGGTGCATATGATGGTGGAAAAGAGAAACATTATTGACGACAATTGGCACAATTCTGAATCAATATTCGAGTTCGACCCCTCAAAATGATTGGAAATGTTCAATCTAGTGATTCAATTACGCAGTTGATTCATTACGACCGCCAAAACTTTTTTAATGTGCGGGGAAATTTGTTAATATTTGAGGAAGTCGGCCATTTTGAATTCGAACGGAAATCGAGTAGTTGGTTTCAGTAAAAAATGGTTCTTTGTCTTCCTAGAACATCCATGAAAAACACAACAATTTTAGGAAAGCCAATGATACAATTTCTAAAAAACCTAGTGAACCTTTGGCTTTTCAATGAAGCAAGAACGAATGATCTAGCTCTAAAATTTCGAGAGTTAAAAGGGTAAAAAATTGTCCGGTTGTATCAGGCGCACCTATATATATATATATATATATATATATATATATATATATATATATATATATATATATATATATATATATATATATATATATATATATATATATATATATATATATATATATATATATATATATATTCATATTCATATATATATTCATATTCATATATATATATATATATATATATATATATATATTCCTTTATTATGCTTTATTCCCATTCTTCATTCATTCAACCAGAATACCGTTGTTCCGAGTCAACTAAGTTAAATAACTCAACACGGACACTCTGTAATAAAGAGCCAATTTGAAAGCAATGCAATAATCATTTAGCGAATTGCATTACCGTTCCAATTAATTTCAACTCTACCTATTTTTCCCCATACGGTTTTCAGATGAGGAGGTCCCACATATTTCATATTCATTTGTGGATATCCTTCTATTATTTTGATATTTTACGGAAATAAATCAGTTTTTAGATGTATTCCGAGTAGAATAAACAATGACATTCCTGCGACGAGGAACCCTGTATAACAATTTAGCTTTTCAGAAATGAAATATTCGGGTAGTGGATTGGAAAATCTTCTCAAAGAAGTACCACTTGACCCCTTTTCCGAATAATGATTATTGAGTTGAAAAATCCTGAGGGTTGGGTTAATTTGGCATGCTCAAAATCAACCTCAAAAACGATCAAAATAGTTGAACTATTTCAGCGTTTTGAGCTAGTGTCACTTTTTCCAGAGGTTCCACGAGAGATATCAGATTTTCGTTGGAATATACGGAATATATATACATATACCACATAAGGGCATCAGTTTTTTTTCACAAAAGCTTTGCATGACGTCCACTTATTAAGACGTGTTCGTCAATTCCTCTCGGTATCAATTCACGAAGTCCACATCCAGATCTAGAAAACTTATGACGAACAATTGTTTTGAAAAATGCAATTCCGCATGAGAAAATGATGAATTAATTAGATTAAAACTGAAGAATCATGAAAATAAAACTGCCCATGTTCATGAAAATTATTTCTTCAAAAGAATAGAAATGTTAATTAGGAGATTATAAACTTGACGACCTTGAGGCCCCCTATAAATTTCGTGATGCACTATCGGAAACTCCATTTAAATTGAGTCATTTGAATCATTACAATGGTGGAGTTTTCTATAACTTCAACAATACTATACCACTCCTTCTCTAGGTATTCAATGTAGATATCTAATTTTGAATTAATTTAGCAATAATAACGTACTAAATTAGAGTTTGAAGGTTATTTTACAAAACATGATTGTGATGTTATTTCAAGAAATTCAATATTATTTGTCATTTAATTCGTATTCACATATGGTTTTCAAAGAAAAACCGTCGAAGTATGAATTTATAATTTTAATACCATTCGAAATTGAATTGTTATTCACTAACGAAATCGCACGAAACAAAGTTTTATCAGATTTATGGATTTATGGAAGTCAATTAACAAGAATTAGGTAACACGTGCAACTAGTGGGTAAATTACTTTATCATTGAGGTTTTTGTCGGTCGAGTTTTTGTTTGGTTCTTAGAAAAACCAAACAACCAATTCTGAAAATAACCTTCAGAAAGAAGACATTTCCTTAGGTTTTCATAACGACAACACATTAAAATTTGAATAATCATTTCATTCCAAATAAAATTATCTATATTTCTCAACTATTATTTGCGTGGCTAAGCAAAAACAAATGAATGTGCCACAAAAAAAACTTTCATTCTTCATTTCACTTAATATTGCTATTAATTTTTCTTCAAAATAATCCGACCAATTTAATTTTCTGAAGTGCACTTAATTATTTTGAATTACATTTTTAAATACAGTGACATACTTGGTCCGTAAAAAAGGTAATGAGACTGTCTTTTTTTTTATTTCTTATTCAAATACAATTGCAATGTTGTCTCTCCAAAATAGTTCCTTTGGGAAACCACACAGCGCTGGAGATGGTATTTTCTATCATCATAGCATTTCTGGAACTCGAATACTGGAACAGCCTTAAGCTATGTTTTAAAGTGTCCGAAAATGAGTTCGCTTGAGGTGATTTTTAATTTTGGGAAGAAGAAAAAGTCACAAGAAATCAAATCTGATAAATGAGGAGGCTGATGAGCCACAGGAATATTTTTACTGGTTCTATTATTCAGATTGCAGTGTGACATGGCGCAAAATCCTGATGCAAGAACTAGTTGTTTTTTGATATTTGGTCACACACGAAAGACTCTTTATCGAAGACGTAATTTTGACTCAACCGTCGATCTGAACTCACAATATCCCAGACTATTTTGACATTTCCATCGGTGTTTGCACTTGAAGCTTCGTGGTTCATCTTCAATAGACTCTATCTTCTGAAAATACCTTAAACCACCGACAAACCTGGGCTAGTGATAAAGTTTTTCAAATGTTTCTGTTGCATTTTGTCTGAGTTTGAAGCAAAACTAGATCGAACACCGTTGCCCAAAATTGATGCCACTCATTTTTAGAAAGCTCAAGGAAAAAATGTTTCACGGATACTAATGCTATAGTCAAACAAATGAATGTAACTGGTTCAAACTCTTACTGAAGGCGTATCACATGTCCACCTGACGCTGCTCATATCCTCTCGACTCACGAGTTGTCAGATCGAAAGCGACGTTGCCAGTTTCATTATTTATTTACAAACCTTGTATATAACTTTAATAATGTGAGTTATTGGGCAGCGGAGGTTTGTTGATGAGACCTCCTGTGCTACCGCCCTGATTTAATTTTAATTTCAATTTCAATTTTTTTTTTAATTTAAAGAAAAAATATTAACGAAAACTGCTTCAAATTCAACTCAAAGTCAACATAATAACAGCGTCCTTTCGTAAAGGTCTAACCAATTTTACAATAAAATTCCAATATGGTCCCCACTTCCGAAAATTCCACTCATTTCTTCAAGAGTATTCTTGGCGTTTTCTCGAATTCTCTCTATTATTAATCAACTAATTAGCAGCAATATGTAATTGCCACTAATTGGCAAGTCTAAAAGATCTCTACTGTGCCACTATACATTATTCAAACAATCGGCAAACATTTTTCGATAGAGTTTGCGGTTAGATTATCCTGTCATTCGTTTCTGTATTCGTATTCTATCATAACTTCATTATGTCCATTAATGAAAATTTAAAATTGAGAAAAATCGAGCACCAACCAAAATTGGCAGCAGAATCCGTTCCAAAAAGTCGTGGAAATAACACACGCAATTATTTAATATGAAGATTTATTCAAAATACAAATAGGTATGTGGTTGTGTTATTGTTATTTTATTGCCCCTACTTCTAAAGGTGATTTCAATAGAACACATAAAGTGTGAGTGACTTATGGCATTTAAGTGAAAAACATAATGTTATGGAAACTCGAGACAGTATTCAATTAATCAAATGGAGTTTACTTTGATGGAGAAAACTAATAATCAAGAGCAAGTGAACAAGTGAACAGTGCATATTGACACAACAACAAAATTGTTAGAAGCAAGTTCTTACTATTAAGAATTATAAATAGAATAACTTTTCGTGAAACGTTTCATTGCAGAATTGAATATGATCTTCTAGAATATATTGATTGATAAAGCTATTTTGAGGGTAGACAGGATGAAACATCTGACGTCTTCCCAAATATCAATGATATATCAATGATATATATATATATATATATATATATATATATATATATATATATATATATATATATATATATATATATATATATAATATGAATTAGTTTTGCATATTAATAGCAAATAAAACATTGTTTCATATATTTTTGAATGTCTGAGCCATAGCTTATTTCCCGTATTTGATTTGTTATGTCGTTTAATGGCCTACATATTATATACAAAAAAATTTCAGCTGAAAACAGATGATCTTTTTGGATGCATCTTTTCTAAAACTTCAGTGTCCTCTTATATATAATGCACATTGACAAGAAGTGTTTTTTCAACTCAACTATATTTCAAAGTATTTGCACTGCAATCAATTTAAGTACTATATATGCTTGTGCCTGAAAACATCGATATTAGTTCATGCAAGAAGATGAAAAAATCCTGATGTCGAATTACATGTTTGTAACTATTTCTTCAGTGAAGAGGATTAGTTCAAACATGCTTAATGACATTATGAGTAGAACCGTTTTTTACAAGAAGAAGGCTTGTGCAAAGGAGCATTACTTTTCGTAGACGGTTCCCGCAGACGGTATTCTTTGAACGTTACCTTCAGTTTCCTTTATTTTATCTTTCTCTGCGTTGAAGAGCAGTCAGGTCCAAACGAGGCTGGAAAAGTGTTTTCCAACTATAATGGATGCTTACATATATCTTGAAACACAAGTTGACCAAAAAAAATTGATTTTATGAGCAACATGTGGTGCCACTATTCTACTATGACTAAATCGGTAAAAACTTGCATATAACTTGTTAACGGCACTGCAGCTAGTGTTTACAAACACATGGATCAAAAGCCCCGGGACTAACTAATAGATGGGGTCAGAAATATCGAATGTGCTATTGTTTCAGAAAGTACTAACTTTTAAAAGAAAGGAAGTTGAAGTGACGCTACTTTTATGAAGTTGTAAACAATGAAAACATTACGAAACGAGTTACTTGACCGATCGAGTAACGAGATTAAGCTGAAACTACCTCATACCAACCGATTCTGTAAATCTGACGCCAAGCGATAAATGGCTCTCTACTGATTTGAAGAAGACGCTCCAGAAAGAGAGATTTGGCTCGGAAAAAGAAGTTATTGCCAAAACTAATGCCTATTTTGAGGGCAAAGATAAATTGTTTTCAAGAAAAGCATGAAATTATTAGCGAAGCATAAAAGAGAAAACACACGTTTGTAAGTTTTCCACGTTTATTTGTTAATACACGACCGGTTTCGACTCTTCATTCAGTTTCAAGTGCTGAATACTAGGAAACAAAAATGATTACAAGATATATTTTTTCCTCAAATGTTAAGTGAGGCAGAGTTCTTGATTTCAAGTATTAAGAGTCGTATAACTTTCCAACAGATTAATTCTTCTTCATTTATTGCATTTTTGAAGGACTTTGAGGTTGTCTAAACCTATTGTGTGGTTTGTTGATCGAATGTGCTTAGATATGGGA
The DNA here is from genome assembly GCA_013387265.2 of Cryptolaemus montrouzieri. NCBI lineage: Eukaryota > Metazoa > Arthropoda > Insecta > Coleoptera > Coccinellidae > Cryptolaemus > Cryptolaemus montrouzieri. Next base: position 73,067,590 of record JABFTP020000144.1, on the reverse strand, counting down.
ATATATTGTCTGATAAGTGATGCACGTCGTATAGGGTGTTTGAAAAAGAAGAAATATATATGTAAATATATATTTCTTCAACACCATATATAAAATGTGTCATCTATGAGTACACCGATAATTTACCAAGGTACAATATGAATCGCCGAACATTTCTTAGTTTCTACCCGAGGCTCTTTCTGAACATCGTTTATAAGACAAAAACTTAATCTAAACCTTTTGGCATTCTCAGGCTGTTGTGTCTGTGCCTGCCTTTGTGGCAGGGCCCATCCGGTAATTAATGCCATTCCCAAGCAATGATTATAATCAAAACATGATTTTATGTTAGGGTAACCTTAAATAAAAACTAACCAGAATATACACAAACTTTTAGCATTATCAGCCAATAACATCAATGTACCAACCAAGAGTGCCAGATGCTTTCTCACCAAAAATTCCGATGCACTGACCTTAGTCAAGTAACACTGAATGCAATTACACTATTATAATAATGATAAGTGATCGGATCAAATACTGCTCAGAATATAATGATACAGATTTTACCAAATTATATCACATTCATATACAAATAAATGAAATATTAAATAAGATTCTGAGCAGTATAAACGAAAAAGAAAATCTATGACTCTATCTGATTATTTCCTTCGGAAATAAACCTACGACAACTATTTCAATGTTTGATGACTGTTATCTTCTGAAACTGTTCAAATTAATTTGTCTTCTGAGTTTAAATTACTAGAAAACAAAAATATTGAGTTTCGTGAAGGTTCTATTAATAACTTCAATTGTAGAAATAATAATCAGTATTGCATTTCCTCATTTCTTTATCTCGTCGACTATAATATAATTAGAAACTTTTTCATTGTATTTATTTTGTATATTATACGCATCGAGTATAGCAATATCAATTATTTAGGTTATTTGATTTTGTTTATACCTAAGAATATTTGGTCTATTGTGATTCACAGCTCTGTTTCAAAGAATGTCATATTTGTGATATTTCTTTCCGTAATGAATAAGGTCTATACAGGGTGTCTACTATAAATGGTGCCAAACTTCAGTAGGTGATAGTACAAGTCGTTTGCAACAAAAAATGTCGTATAACAGTTTTTCAAAAAATTGATAATTATAAAGTTATTTAACACTTCTTGATTTTACGAAATTTTCTGCTTCTCTCTATAAAAACAAGAGTATCTCTGTTACTCTTACAGATACATCAAATCTGATCATACCATCGGAAAGAGCATTGAATTTGCTATAAGATAGGTGAGTATTGAAGGTGAAAAAATTTGTATACCGGGCGTTATAAAAGGCTAAATGAAAAAATTGTGAATAGTGGTATTTTCTTGTTAGCTGTACCACTGAAAACTGATCGATAAGTAGCTGTTTTTTTTTGGAAGAACTACAACATTCAACTGGATTTCAAATGGTTTATCAACTTTTGAGCTAACTATTTTTTTTCTAGCAATATCATAAACTTCGAAAACGCAAAAATCTTATATTACTTAATGAAACATGAACAGGAACTAAAAAAAAAATTAATGAATCATTTTTTCACAAAAGAGATTTATAAACTATAACAGGTGTTCAAAATGTCTTCCTCTTTCTCAAATGCACTTAACACATCTTTTTCTTAAACTATCAACTACTCTTTTAAGTTCAATGTGTTTTTGACTCATTTCGTTGCAACAGATTCGAATCCTTTCAATGAGTTCTTCTCGAGTATTAAAGGGAATTCTATAAACATAAGTCTTTAGTGAGCCCCACACATAAAAATCAACCTGTTTAAGGTCAGGGCCTCTGGGTGGCTATCTCACCGGCCCGAATCGATCTATCCATTTCTCTCCAAATCTGCCAGTCATCAAGTTCTAGATCATTCTAGAATTATGAGCCGGGCAGCCGTCCATTTGAAACTAAAGGTGATGCCGAGTAGCTGTAGGCATTTCTGACTCCTCCTCAACCCCAACCACACATTTACTTTAATCTCCTGCTGGGAGTGTGACACAATAGTGCCATGAGGATTTTCTGTATCCCATATATGGGAATTCCTCAAATTTATCATACCAACTTTTGTAAAAGTGGCCTCATCCGTCCATAGAATTTTATCTGATCCCCAATCCTGTAATTTATTCATATACCACCTAAAAAATTGCAACCTCACCTCACTATCCACTGGCAATAGGTCTTGAACCTTACTCAAATGGTAAGGATGTGAATTATTACGCTTGAGAACTCTATGAACCGTAGAATAATGAAGTCTCAATGTAACACGAATTCTCCGAAAACTTGTTGTAGGGTCCTCGCGAACAGCCTGCAATATTGCAGGTGCTTGTCTCCATTGCTGAGCATTTCTCCTTCTCTAATTTTTAAACCACTGAAAGAACCAGTTTCACCAGAGCACCTAAACACTTCAACAAATGTCTTTCTGCAAGGTTGGTGTCTGTTTGGAAAGCGCAATAGCATACTCTCGCACCGCTGCACGGGAATTTCCATTCGCGAAGCCATAATCAATCTCAATATTGAATATTTGAGAAACTAGGCATGTTTTCTTTTTTTCGAAAAAAGAAAATGGAACCGTAAAAGGGGAAAATATAAACTTCAATTCATTAATTCATTGAATGACAGTTCCTGTCAAATTCTAAATATTTTTATTTGTTTTAAAATGCAGTAATACAAGCCTTCTGTGATTTCTTCTTTTAAGATTCTTTTTCTGATTTTCTTCTTCTAATCCAGGAAAAATCAATTATCCTAGTTTCTTAAACATTCAATATCCAGATATGTTATTTATTTATCGCTTATTATTATTGCAAAGTCATTTGTGATCGAAGGATAAGAGAATTTAATGTTCTTACACTTACTCTTACCCAAGATATGATATTGCTGGTAAAAAATAGTAAGCTCAAAAGTTGATATACCATTCAAAAGCCAGATGAATTTAGTAGTTTTTTCCAAAAAAACGACTATATCGATCAGTTTTCAGTGGTACAGCTAACTAGAAAATACCACTAATTTTTTTTCATTTAGCCTTTTACAACACCTGGTATACAATTTTTTTTTCACCAATAGTACTTACCTATCTTATAGCAAATTTAATGCTCTTTCCGATGGTGTGATCAGATTTGATGTATCTGTAAGAGTAACAGAGATATTCTTGTTTTTATAGAGAGAAGCGAAAAATTTCGCAAAATCAAGAATAGTTAAATAACTCGATAGTTATCAATTTTTCGAAAAAATGTTATTGGATATTTTTATTGCAACTGACTTGTACTATCACCAACTGAAGTTTGGCACCTTTTATAGTAGACACCTTGTATATATATATATACCTATTTCTGAAAATTAAAATAATATCGATAGACTCAATTCAAGCATAGATGTCATTCATTGCCATTACCGAAATACTTCTTCATGTAGGACAAAATCAAGAGCATTTCGCTTCAATGATAATTAGCAATGACCTATTAATGTTTAATTTTGCGAAATATATTTTTACATTCAATAAAAGGTGCCGACCTACCTTAATATATAATAGTTCGATATGGTTAGTTGCTTCGCCGAAACAAATTCAAGATTTATTATTAGTCGTGAATGAATAATTCCTATTCTGCAGTTTGGAACAAATGTTTTCAAATTGATTACAATGGTCAAATTGCGAAACACTGTAACAAAATATATAATTTGAAGATTAACTTGCCCACATGTTTATTCAACAATGTTTTTATATGTCAAGATTTAAACCTTGAAAATTAAGTCATGTATGAATATTGTAAATTCTTAAATCTGCTCATACTCCGTGAAATTATAAGAGCTACGAATTTTTTCAATTGTTGAATGATTCAATCTTAAGGAATTGCTCTTGGAAATATTTGAAATTTTTCTTGTTTTTCAGGTTTCTCTTGAGTGAATAGTTGTAAGTACGAGGTTCATTCATAAGTTCTTATAACATCTATCGAAAATCGTTAATTTTTGGTGAACCTCATTTCTCAGTAGGTTTCTGAAAAAAGTGGACTTTGGCACTGAAAAGATGAATGCAATTTATGGCCTTTATTTGCAACTGTTAACTACTGATTAAACGGGTTTAAAGGTGGGAGACAAACATCAAAAAAAAGAAACATCATTTGAAACGTCTAATGCAAGTGATTATTCACAAACGGAACGTCCTCATTCGAAAAACAATTCTTTTGCATCCATTTAATGCACGAGTGTACTCCTGTGTAGTTCTAATGGCTAAAATCAGGGAATTGAAAATCGAATTGTTAACGCACACACCGTAGTCACTAGATCTAGCCCCGAGTGACATTATTCAATCCCAAGCTCGAAAAAATGGCTCAGTGAACAACGAAGGAAACATCGCCCAAACAGACACAAATTTAAAGCAACTTTATTCGTAATTATTTCAGAAGGTTCGGAGAAGAAGAAAAATAGAAATAGGAAGGATGGATCATTCCATTTCTAAGAAACGCAACTTAATATATAATAACAGACTCATTACCTACGAACCAATATAAATACTCATTAGGAAACCCACCGACACAGCACTTCATGCAACCCTCGAAAGTTTTGAGAAGTCTTCAGACTATAAAGGGCCAACCTGCAAGCATTTGCAGACATGGCCTCTCTGTAAACACCAGGAAGACAGAGATGAGGCTCTCCGAAGAAAAAAAGCTGGAACCCACTAAACAACAAAGATCTGGGAGTGATCCTAGACACCAAACTCTATAGGAACACACACATATAAAGGAGACCACAAGAAACCGCACATCCTTCACTAACACAGCTGCAAAACAGTGAGAAAAACCTAGGGAATGAAACTCAAAGTTCTTATAAGAACTGGTGCCCTAAGGCCAAACAAGTGAAAGCTAAAATGAATTTCAGCCATGTATATATAGTATCATGCCTAAACATAACAAGAGTTCACGACATCCACACGAAGTTTGAATGTCAGGCTGTGTCTGCCGCCACCCTAACCTCTTTTAAGATTAGGTGGTTCTGGCAATCATGATACGTTTATCCCCTGTGGGTGGAGTACAGGACTCAAGTTGGGAGGAAGCAAGGCTACACCTGTGGATCAGAGCGCAAAATGAGGTACTCCAGGTGCTAACAAGAAGTGACAAAATGCCACCCCAGCCTGCTCTCGAAAAATCATAAACCTTACTACCGCAAGGTGAAACCCTTTCCGAAGGGAGTTTCTCAAGGGTAACATGGGAGTACCACGAGGCACTAAAAGTAGCTGCTGTCATCAACCATATTTTCGATTACTAAGTAAAGGGGCACGCACATTGCAGATGCAACATTGGAACGGCTAGTTTAACCAAAAATGCGAGTGATACTGAAACCCTAGGGGCTGCTACTAACATAAATTAGTACACTCGTGTTCAAATAATACTTCTTAAAGTATTTCAAAATGTTATTGGGTAGAATGGAAAGCTATAGGTTAGCCAGTGAATGTACCCATATGAAAAAACAACAATGAAATACCTAGCAATGCCAACATAAAAACTTCAACATATTTGAATTGTGGAGGCCGTTACTTGCTGTAGATCCATGATATAAATGAGATAAAAAAAAACACAAGGTTTAACTTTAATCTACACTTCATTTGAAAAAATTCGACGACGTTTTGCTGACACAGCAGCTTTATCAAAAATGACAAACAGAATGAAGAGTATGGTATTATAAACAAATCGTAGAACAAGTTGGATGAATAACAGGAAAAACCCACACCGAGCCATTGTACAGTTAGTATGAAAGGTAATTAAAAACTAATTAAACAAGTTAAGTAGGGGTGAATAATTCACATCTACCTGCTCATTCAAAAGCTTGTCCGAATGTTTGTATCTATTTATTTCTAATGCTTCTAGGAGATCTAATTTTAAACTTTTTGATTTTATATGTAATATGTCAAAGTTTTTATTGAATAAATGGTTTTCTTTTATTAAGTGGTTTGAATAATCTGAATCAGATTTATTTTTATCGAAGCTACGTTTATGTTCAGATGTTCTTATGCCAAAACTCCTATAGGTCCTACCGATATAAATGTTATCACAAGAACCGCAATTGAGTTCATAGATTCCTGATTTACTTGATTTTTATCCAATCATTCGTAAAAACTGTATCAGAAAGCAATAAATGAAGTATATCCTATTCATATAAAATATTCAACAGTTTAACATTCTGCGGTTCTGCAAGTACAAATATTAAATCCTTTCTCGTCAAACAAAATCTTAATATAACTTTCAAAACTTCTAATAACTTAGGTAAACATATTAAAATAATAAATCTCGTGTTGAAAAATCAAGTAAATCAGGAATCTATAAACTCAATTGCGGTTTTTGTGATAACATTTATATCGGTAGGACCTATAGGAGTTTTGGCATAAGAACATCTGAACATAAACGTAGCTTCGATAAAAATGAATCTGATTCGAATTATTCAAACCACTTAATAAAAGAAAACCATTCATTCAATAAAAACTTTGACATATTACATATAAAATCAAAAAGTTTAAAATTAGATCTCCTAGAAGCATTAGAAATAAATAGATACAAACATTCGGACAAGCTTTTGAATGAGCAGGTAGATGTGAATTATTCTTTCCTACTTAACTTGTTTAATTAGTTTTTAATTACCTTTCATACTAACTATACAATGGCTCAGTGTGGGTTTTTCCTGTTATTCATCCAACTTGTTCTACGATTTGTTTATAATACCATACTCTTCATTTTGTTTGTCATTCTTGATAAAGCTGCTGTGTCAGCGAAACGTCGTCGAATTTTTTCAAATAAAGTGTAGATTAAAGTTAAACCTTGTGTTTTTTATCTCATTTACTTCAACATATAACAGGTACACTGACTGAACATTGTCGATTTAAATAGAATCATCGTAACGTGATAGATATGAGGTTTAAATAAGTAAGAAAAATGCTTCAAAATTATAGAGGATTTGATCTATTTCATTAATCAAACCTATGATATCTAACGGCTATTAGTTTACGACAAATTTTGAAAGCTTCTCTTATTTCCTACCATTTTAACTTGTGAAATGGTCGAGAATTTTATAGTTCAAAATTCAGAAAAATAAATTACTTCGCTGAAAAAATAAAATTCAATTTCAATGTCCTATCTCAATAATGTAGAATATGCATATCTTGAATTTGGAAATTAATACAAGAAAATAAGGCATAAATCCCCGAAGCTTCGAAAACATAGTCATCATGCTAGAGGCAGCTTGACTTATATCTATATCTATACGATATCTCAATACCCGAAAACACGCGAAATTCTTCGCTGTGTATGTAAACACATAAAAGACTTTTATGCAGGGAGCAATTCTCAACCTTCCGTAGAATGTTAAATATCCCTTCCTGCAAGTGAATCTTTTCCGATCCACTCTTCATAATCATAAGAGACAGATAATAGTGGTAGAATCTAGTCAGATATTCAACATTCTACGAAGGGTTGAATATTGCTCCCTGAATGAAAGTCTTCAATATATCTATACTTTTTGAACTGTCATAAGAATAGATTGGGCAATTTGTAAGTTTGTGTTTATGTATATAGATTTTTTTTTGAAAATTGGTATTCCTACATTGCTGAACATAAAGAATTCTGTGTTGATATTTTGTGCTCGCTAGTGTTTCCGGTGTAGCCGGAAATGACCAAAAAATGTGAATTTCAAATATAACACCCTATATGTTTATTTATTTTTACATTCCGAAAAAAATTTTCAAAAACTATCAACAAAAATATTTTTTCATCAATGTCAAGTTCATAAAATTTAAAATAATAAATATTATATCACCTAAATCAAATTACTGTTGCATTAATAATAAACGGACAGGTTGACAAATAATGTCAAATGGGCGGATATGGTGACAGACGATCTTACCAAGAAGTTCGCAGTCGGTTCAATACAATAAATATATATATATATATATATATATATATATATATATATATATATATATATATATATATATATATATATATATATATATATATATATATATATATATATATATATATATATATATATATATATATATATATATATATATATAACGTTTCCACATCTGTTTGTTATTGTTCGTATCTTTCTCGAAGTCCGGTAGCGGGTTCGCCGTGTCGGTCCATAGAGGGCGACTCTCATACGTATGTACGAGGTGCGTCCTTCTGGAACTGATAGGGTACCCCGATGTAGCTTGGTAGGATGCTGAGAAGCGATATGCGACACTGATGAGCTCCTAATAAGGGCGAAACTGCAGTCTGCCGCTTCGTTTCTCGGCATCCTGCTTAGTTACTTCATTGTGGCGCTTGGGGGCTGCGTGCATGGCGGGCAGATTTGGGAACTAGCTCTTGTCAGGAGGGATTATTCATTGATCTACGTATTTTTGAATAATTCGTCTTGTCTCAAGTTTACATATGTAGACTCCTCGCGAAGTTTATCGCGGAAGATATTTGACCCACCAAATATTTACCGACGGGAGGTTTATCTCGGAAACAGAGGGTAAGAGCACTATTCCAGCAGGATTATTTCGCTCGTTTTCTACCGTTGATGTGATTCACGGAACGACGAAAGATATCTCCCAAATGTTTGGAATTTTTAATGTTTCCACATCTGTTTGTTATTGTTCGTATCTTTCTCGAAGTCCGGTAGCGGGTTCGCCGTGTCGGTCCATAGAGGGCGACTCTCATACGTATGTACGAGGTGCGTCCTTTCTGGAATTGATAGGGTACCCCGATGTAGCTTGGTAGGATGCTGAGAAGCGATATGCGACACTGATGAGCTCCTAATAAGGGCGAAACTGTAGTCTGCCGCTTCGTTTCTCGGCATCCTGCTTAGTTGCACTATTGTGGCGCTTGGGGGCTGCGTGCATGGCGGGCAGATTTGGGAACTAGCTCTTGTCAGGAGAGATTATTCATTGATCTACGGATTTTTGATTAATTCGTCTTGTCTCAAGTTTACATATATATATATATATATATATATATATATATATATATATATATATATATATATATATATATATATATATATCCATAGCTATATAGTGCACACACATAAGAATCATATTTTCTTCATTAGACCATCGTGCACGTCCGTCTCGCATTGCCAAGTCCACGGCGGGTTGAGGTTCATCCCCAACCAAACCAAGGGCCTGTTTCCTTTCGGAAGTAGCGGATTGCGGCCTTACGGTTCCGTCTCGGGTTTTCGCGACGTTTGCACCACGAACCATCCCATCAGGCTGAGCCTCTGAACGGCTCCGAGAGGGACCTGCCAGAAGTCTCCTACCGCCCTGTTTATTCTGCCTAGTGATAGGATGAGCAAATTTATTTATTTTATATATATATATATATATATATATATATATATATATATATATATATATATATATATATATATATATATATATATATATATATATATATATATATATATAGAGTGAAATCAATATATATACATTATGTCGTTACTGGATATCAGCACTGCATCCAAGCCGCAACAAGCGGAAAAACTTAGAAGTACATAAAGTTTATAATTTATTTCTAAGAATGGTTGTAGAAATGGTTTTATTAACAACTTCACCCTTTTATATAGATAATCATAATCAATATAAATGACACCGCGTGCATCCCAAAAATATATGGGCATCATTTTGTTGACCGATAGAGACAACATGGCTTTTTTGGAGCACGTTAAAAATCCTTCTTTCCTTGGGCCCACATTATTGGTCACAAAACAGCGCAAAAACTCGATCGGATTTCAGCTGAATATGGCCACAACACTTATTTGAAGAGGTCAATTGTGCTTATGGTCGAGTGTGGGCAATCGCGGCACCCACCTAGTGGACCGCTTATTCATATCGAAATATTCATATAAAAATTGATGTACTCGATAAGTTCCACTCTATGGAATCTAACGACGATTTTTGGCGTGACGATCTCTTTTGTGTGACCTAGATTTAAGCGTCAGTTGTACTAGTACGACCGCAAACAACTTTACTAATTTTCAACACTTCTCAACCATCTGAATTGATGATGATTTAGAGACCGTATACTATTCATCCAGCCTTTTCTTGGTTTCGATGATGTTTTTTTTGTGAGCAATATATGCATAATCAGCCCACGAAAATCGTTCTTCTCCGTTTTGTTAAAATTTAAGTGTGTGAAGTCGACGACATTCAAACACAAACTAAATTTCACAATTATTATTAATAGATGGCAGTTAAGGGCAGCAGTGATGCATTTGAAGTACCTGCGCGGTAAATCCAAAAAGTCATTGACTTATCCAGTAGCCCTCATAAAAACGCATCTTACTTTATGATCGAAACTTTTCACGTGGTTTTCACTAACAAGAAAGTGCCTCCAAATTTTATCTGCTTACTAATTTTACTAAGTTTAATGCCTTATTTTCCTTGATTAAATCAATTATTGAGTAGGAAGGAATCGTAATTTTTTTATTCAAATGCTCCGAGACTTTCACTTCACCTAACGTTAGTTTAGAACATGTAAAAGCTGTTTGACTCGGGACATGTTATTTAGTAAACTCTTAAAAACTGGAACCTGTTCGTTCCACCATTTCAATCAAATAAGACGCGGCATACTTTGATTCATATCTAGCTTTCTAGAGTTGACATTGTGACAGCTAAATTCTCTAATAATATCTCCAAGATAAGCATCAATTGTTTTCTTGCTAAAAATATGTCAATTGTTACCGTATACGGCTTCCTTATCACCAATTTTAGTTCGAATTTTTTTAAAGAGCTGTTCAATATTTTTATTCTTCTTTGACGACGAAAAGAAAATTATAAATACAAATTTTAATGTTTTATTACAAAATATTTTGAATGAATCGTTATTATCATAATTTATAAAAAAAAGGTGCTTAGAGAACATACTTCATTATTTCCCTTTTAGCTGGAACAGTTTAACCTAAGGCGTTTTTTTAAAATATGTTATACCATTTCTACATCCGCAATTACAGTTCATGCGATTTAGTAGAGATAATTATACGAGGAATGCCTCTTAAGTTTTGCATATACAGCAGAATGAAACAATTCAGAGCCTTTAAAGACTTTACTGTCTTTCGAAGTTTTCTCAGCGAAGATCAATAAACCTCTGCATTTGATCAAGTCAATTCTGAAAACAGTTATTCTATTCGTTTGCTTTTACATTCAAAATGGCCTTTGGAAGGCATCAACAGCCTCTTCTGAACACTGAAACCTTTGACCAGTCCGTTCTTGATTTTAGGAAAAGTAAAATCTCGTTGGGATCAGGACTGTACACAAGATGATGTTTTCAAACCAAACATTCAATTGTTTTCCGGGCTGTGTGCGAACTTACATTATCTTGGTGAAGGATGATTCGCCGTTCGGAAAGTTTCTCGAAGTTTACTAACGACTTGGGGTAAACAAATGGTTGTGTACAAATCGGCAATAACTGTTCGCTGGTCATGTTCCTACATGACCTGTTTTTGGAACAAACGTTGTGACCATCTTTTTGGAGACACTTCAGCCACGTTGACTTTTGTCAGTTTATCTCCGTGGAACACCCAGACAGTAGATTGACGCTTAATTTTCTGGTTTGTATGAATAAGTAGACGATTCATCACCACTGACAATATTATAAACGCTTTTAAACTTTTCGAAATTGGAACGGTCCAGACTTCTTTGACACTTATACGCCCTTGCAGCTTTCTGTTATTTGGTCAACAGATACGGTATCCAACGGGAAACTAATTTTTCACACGCAATACTTCTTGCGAAATTTTTTATTTTGAGGTGTTTGAAATCCTCAATGATACCTCAATCTCTCGATATATTGCATGCTCATCTTCCTCGACAATCTTACGCACAGCATGCATATTTTCTTGAGTGACGACAGCTTTCGGATCGTCGCTAAGTCTAACCCTTTTGCGATTAAATTCTCAATACCAAGGGAAACTGTTGACTGTGTGTGGAGCTTCAATGCAAAAAATAGAAACCAGCTCGCTTGGACATTCTTCATGATATAATTGTCTTTGAGAATTGTAAAAAATTATTTCGCGGAAATGCTCACGGGTTAATTCTATTTTTCAACGAACTCGTTAACGTTAACAGTTTGTTATGGCTAAAACACAGGATTTTGGATTTGTATTAACCAATTCAGAGTTTCATTTCTAGTACTGACAGTTTATTAATGGAGTAATGTCCCAGCATGCAAAACTTCTCTTGTACACATTAAAATAGTGTAATTGCCTTTTGAACTCGATATGTTTTTAGTCCGATCGAATCCAATTTTTCTTGATCTATAGATCAAAACTTAATTTCTCGAATGCGTTCGTTATTTTCATCAATTCAGCCGCAAAGCCTAGGAATTCAGATAATCACACAAGAAGTCTGTTAAATTTTTGTTATGCAAGAATACTTTTGATTTCTTAAAAACCTTTATTTGCTAAAATTCATATTTCTATTTATTATTCTGTTTTATTTATTTGTTAGTTTAATTGTTCGTTTCGAGTGTTTAGAAATGAATCGTCCACTCTTATTGATAATATTTCTGTTATTGTTTGTACTGTCTACTTTAATAACTACACATGTTATTCTATTTTATCACTTGATGAGACCAAATTCAACATTTTTCTGAACGTAATAAAAGCAGTTTTCATTACACGGACTGTGAAAATTTAACTTAACTAAATAAAATCGGTAAATTGAACAAATTTCGATTGAAATGGAAAGTTATGATAAAAAGTTCAAAGAAAGGAAAAATATACTCTATTCCACGGAATCGAAGTTACCTATGGTATATATTTGAAAAATCGCAATTTTTCTTTATATCTCGAAACGGTTAGATAGGAATATTCTCTGCTTGATCCTTTCCAAACTAGTTGCAGAAGATAAAAGTTATTTATTGCGTAGCTTCAAAATCCACCTAATGGAGAAAATGATAAACAGAAGGTTTCTATGATTTCTTGAAAAGCACAAAATCATTCATGCAGCTCAGTCAGAATTTAGGAAACACAGAAGTACTTCGGATAATTTAGTTATCCTCCAAACCTCTATATCCAACGCTTCCAAAACAAACAGGATGTAATCGCAGCTCTGTTCGGCATTGAAAGTGCTTTCGACGCTATACCCAAAGCTGTTATTCTCAGTAAGCTCAAAAAACTAAACATGACTAGTTGCATTGTCAGTTTTATGAAACAACTACTAACAAAGCAAATTTTCAAGGTGACTGCTAACGGGAAAACATCTAAGTCTTTCAGACAAGAAAACGGAGTCCCCCAAGGATCCGTTCTCAGCACCGCACTCTTCATACTAGCTATCTTACCAAAAATATACGTACACCAGTAGAATTCTGTCTCTTCGCTGACGATCTAGTCCTCTTCTTCCGAGGTAAAAATACCGAAGTAACTTCGAGCATTATTCAAAATGCTGTGACAAAACTTACTAAATGGGCTACAAGGACAGGATTCTCCTTTTTTACAGAAAAATCCGAAATAATGAAATTCACCAGAAGGGCAGGCAGCGCTATACAACCAAGAATAACTTTGAATGGTACACCTCTCTCTACCGTTAATCATCATAAGGTCTTAGGTCTCACATTCGATTCCAAATTGAATTGGAGACGCCACATAACGAACCTCAAGGCAGACTGTCTATCCAGACTCAATATTCTGAAAGCACTTTCACACCAGCAGTGGGAAGCACACGTACAATCCTTGCTCATGATCTATCGATCCCTTATACGTTCAATACTGGATTATGGAAGCTTCATCTACATGTCTAATCAATCCAAAACACCTCACTGCGTATTTGTCTCTCGGAGCCTTCAGATCCAGCCCAGCCGAAAGTCTGTGCTGCAAAGCCAATGATCCTCCTTTGAAGCTCAGACGTCAGTTCCTTCTCCTTTCCTTCTTCGCTAAAATCTCAGCAAATCCTGATAATCCTGTATACTATCTTATGAACTCCGAAGACTAGATTGTAGACCATCTTTCAAAGCCGCAATCAATTCCACAAATTTTTCGTCCTCTTCTCCGGGACACTGATCTATCAAAAACAAACAAATTCTCTTGTCCCACCATGGAAAAAACGCCTCCAAAAATAAACAGCTCACTTTCAAAATTTTCCAAACATGAAACATCAAGCACACTCCTCGAAAGTATCTTTTGGAATTGATCAGTGAACATCAATACAGCAGAGTTCTTTACAAAGATGCGTCAAAATGCAAATCGAGTGTTGGATGCTCTGTTACAACAGAAAAGAGCACGATCAACACATATCGTCTACCTGCCAACGTTAGCATTCATACAGGAGAGCTTTTCATCTTAATGAAAGCTGTACAGCATATATCACCAGAGATGAAAGAAGTAGCAATATGTACAGACTCGTTGGGATCCATCCAATCCATTAGCAATATCTACAGCGATCGACCACTTGTCCAAGCTATCCATAACTTCCACATTCAACTTTCATCTCAAGGAGTTTCTCTAACCCTGATTTGGATTCACAAATCTTGGCAATTCGCATGGAACAACTCACATAGTAAACTACATGAAGTATCCCCAACTATCATAGAATTCGAAACATCCAATTTGACCAGAAAGGAAACAATAACTATACATAGACTTTGGATCGGACACACTCGCCTTACTTATAAACATCTGATGACATCCGAAAACGCTCCAATCTGTACAAACTGTAGAACCGCCCTCGGTGTAAAGCACATAGTAGTCGACTGCCCGCAGTATACCGAAAGAAGAAGACACCATGACATCACAGGAAACTTACCAATTCAGAAAAATAATCAAGTTTCTACAAGACACAGATCTATACAACCAAATAAGAAATAAGTGTTTCCTTGAAATTTAATATTAGTGCAAAACTATAAATAATTATGATACTATATGAAGAACTGTAACTGTGTCAATGACCTAGTTGTCGAGACACGTTAAATTCTGAGTTTGTGAAATTTGTTGAAGAAAGGAAGATAATTTTATCCTACATGTAATATTTCACCTAGCTGATCTAACTTTACCCACCCTGCACATGATGGGAGCTCCGTGAAGATGCCACTGCAATCTTTGATGAAATCTAACGTTCATATTTGGTCATTTGACGTTTGACATATACATGAATCTCTGGAAAAATATTTATTTTCAACCCTTCAGTTTCGTTCGGCTTTTCCAGTAAAAAGAAATAAGAATTTATTTTTCAAAGGTCGATTTTTGCTAACCCGGAACGATATCCTTTTATTCAATCTTTTGACCATGTTCGACCATCTCTCGAAAAATATTTTTAACCCTTCAAATTTGTTCAACCACCCCCATAACGAAATAATTTTTTTTTCAGTTATCGATTTTTATTAACCTGAAGAGATATCCTCTCATTTAATCGTTAAACCATGTTTCACCATATCTTGAAATATAAGTTCAACCCTTCAATTTCGTTCTAGATGATCACACGATCGAGTACAAGTAAGTCACTCCAAAAAGAAATTTTTTTTTCGCTATGGAGTTTGGTCAAATGAATCTGAATGGTTAAACATATATATAAATGAACAAGGCTTGCATTCTAGTACGTAATATAAAATATGAATACTAAACATTCAAGTAAAAAACATTGTGAAAACTAAAGCTTTCTTTCAGGCATCACATCTAAGCCACAATATTTTAAAGGTATTTTTCTTTTTTGGTTACTTCACTGAATAATTAATATCTTCTCCTCTATACGAAGATTCTGTACAACAAATTAATGTGAGAGCCCCTTCAGAGTGTGGGATCTACAAGAAAATTCGAGTGTGAATATTTCAAACAAAGGTTAGGTTAGTCTAGATATTCACGAAAAATTAAATAATATATTTGGTCAATTGAGATCATCAAAAAATTAAAACAGTTTAAGTACTCTGCGATTTACATTACAATTATGAAAATGTCGGGCAATATTTTCCAATATCATTCAAGAAATTTTGCTTTCATTGTTGTTTCGTAAAGTCTACTTTTGGAAGTGGAGCTTCTTAGGCGGCGTTTGGATAATCATTAAGTGGAGAAGAATTAAGGATGAAATTTAAAGACGTATTATGTTACATGAAAGACAAGAAAACATGAAGTATAAAGATATATTCTGATACCTCAGAAGTGGAGAAAAAGAGCGACGTAAACACGATGACTCAAATCGATATAATAGGATCTCACCTGCATGCCACCAAGTTTGCTACAACGCGCACCAGTGGGATAGTGCGCTTTCTCTCTCTTTCATCTTCCCTGTCTCTAACACTGAATCTATCATATTTTTTATTTCTTACTTTCACGTGTAAGTAGCTACTTTAATTTTATAACTTTCCTACGAAATTAATCAATATTTCATCTTCATTGACATTCCACATTTTCAAAATTATGATAATGAAAACGAGAGCAATTGAACATATATTCAACGTCTTATGAAAAGAGTTCCGCCTTTTAGCGCTCTCTAGGAAACTAACACTATTGATTTACATTGACAAAGTTTCAATGACACGAAATGTTATATGTACTATTGTGGCCCCGCTTGTTTTATAAAATCTCAACTCAAGATAGATGAAGTGGAGAGCATTGAGCTCATTCACATGCGTTTCCAAAGACGATTGATCTATTGTCGTTTTCCAATTTTAACTATGTTGTTTTTCTACTTGCATATGTGACAAAGACGGTTTAACAACAACGCAGTAATGTTGACCTGTTACACTCTACTACCACGCGAGCGGACCGCTGGTTTAGGCTAGTCTATCAAAAGAAGAAAAAATATTGAATTGTCTTGACAGTGCGGGTTACTCTAACAAATCAACAAAAGTACATTTAAATGATATAACTCCATTTTGATCCAGCATAACGTATTTTTTGTACGTGCTTGATATTACGCTCTGACGATTGAATAGGTAGGCCAAGGTGAACATTGAGTTCCTAATAATTTGAAATATTCATTGTAGCACATAATTGTGCTCTGTAGCTCTGTAGAAAATAAATTATGTTGGATAAAAGAACGAGGTTGGTCTGAAGTTTCCGACCTAACAATATAGACATTTTTTTCCGAATATTTGTTTTCATTTTTCAAGATAATCTCCTAGTAACTCTACATACTTTTCCCAGCGATGTTTCCATATCTGTAACCGGTTCAAATTTTACTCGACGTTTTCTCAGCAAAATAATGGTTCACATAGATGATCGACTTTTCATTTGACGAAAACGTCTGTCCTTCGAGCGCAATTTTTAGATGAGGAAACAAAAAGAAGTCACTTGGAGCAAGATATGGTGAGTGAGGCGGATGGTCAAGTCGTTCAAACCGTAATTCATGGATTTTCACCATGGCAACCGCTGAGGTGTGAAACGGTGCGATGTCTTGATGAAAGAGGATCTTCTTTTTCTGTAAGTGTTGCCACTTTTCCCCAAGTTCTGCTTTTAGCTCGTTAAGTATTGGTGCGTAGTATGTTCCTGTGATAGTTTTTCCTTTTTGAAGATAATCGATTAAAACAACTTCATGACTATCCCAAAACACAGTCGCCATCACTTTAACAGCCAAAAAACCGTTCTTGCTTATTTTGGAACCGGTTTCTTCTTTGCAGTCCACTATTCGGACTTTATTTTTGTTCCTGACGTATAATGATGTATCCAAGTTTCATCAACAGTAATTAATCGGCGCCAAAGCTCGGATTTATTGGGCCCAAACTTCTCAAACAGAGCGTTGGAAGTTTTCATTCGAAAACATTTTTGGTCTAACATGACCAAACGCGCGGACAGCTTTCTCATGTGTAAATGTTGATTCAATAACAATTGATGGCAAACACAATCTTTTGACATGTTCATAACCTCTGCTATCTCTTTCACTTCAATTCGGATGTCTAGAAAAATTTGGTGAACTTTGGCTATGTTATCGTAAGTAGTTGCAGTTTTCTGGACGTCCTGAACGTTCATCTTCTCCCAGGCTCTTCCGGCCAAGTTTAAATTCAGCTGCCCAAATTTCACTGTAGTAAATGATGGTGCAGAGTCGCCATATACAGAATCTAGCTCATCTTCAATTTGCATAAGCGTATAGGCTTTCGAAAACAAATAAATAAAAAATGATAGTTCGATACTCGATTTTGTCCATTTTCACAAAAACACATCAACTCATTCAAACGACTGTTTCATGACAACTGCGCGTCCAAAATGGCTGAAACTTTGGTGAGTAACTGTCACAGATGAACAATGGAAATTCACTAGCTTTTATTTACGAGTGCTGCCATCTTCACGTTGAGCTCAGAAATTTTTCCGAGCATCCTCGTATTTACAAATCTTGCTTTATATATTTAGCTAATGTACCGATATCCATTTGGTGCGTAATCTGTACATAGCTTTGTTCCTGTTGAATGTATTGAAAAAGTAAGAGGAATGATTTTATTTTTTGGCTAACCTCCGATGTTATGCACCTACGCAAGATTAAAAATAAATTCTTGAAATTTGTGACTTTTCGCTTCAAATTGGATATCTCTTGTAAAAATAGAGATAAATGCATAAAAATGCATAAAACAAGAAGGGCGTTACTGTAGGAAGATGTGTTTTAACAGACCATGATATTGTACGTTTCAACTCGGACCACGAAATTCCACAGGGTGTTACGAATTTTTAACAAGAAGAAACACTTTTAGTTTTGCCCCCGTATAAAATTTTTTTCAAATTTTTTTTGTTTTCTCTTATAATTTCTACAAAGCAGAAAAGTTGATCTATAACTTGCCGAAAAAATCATCTAAATCGGTTGAGAATTAGGAAAAATATCGGACTTCGAATTTGGTTAAATTTTCGAGTGTTCCGCTAATTTTGCAATTTTGCCTCCGAGTGTGAATATCTATGAACAATAAGAAATTGTTGATACAGCTATACAGGGTGTTCTGCGAAGAATATCATATTTTCTTCAGGTTCAAACCTAATTATTTTTACTTATTTCAATTAAAATACATTATACTAAAAAACTGAAAAGGAAAGATAATTTCAATAGCTATTCAAACATATCAGGTGTCCCCATACCTATTTTCAAAAGGTTCAGGGTTAAGAATGATTTTGTTTATATGCTGGCATTCGCACACAGTCTTATCACATTTTGCACTTTTAATCTCATACATGGTCTAACCAGGAACAAGATTCGACAAAAGGATAACTTACATATGCTATGAAAATGTCCATACTGAAAACTTGTTCTCGATGCAGCTTAAAAATTTTCCGAAAACTTGATTTGACTTGAAATTCAAGCGTTCAAAAAATCCAAGTTTTAACTTGATTTTTCAACCCAAAAGCTTGACTCGACATCAAGCTTTTTCAAAACGTTTATACTTGCAAGAACATAAAGTTAGTTAAGTTCACTTGCTAATCGCTTATTACCGTACTCGTACAGGTTCAATTGAAATAGGTAGTATCTCTAGTTATACAGATTTTTTCAACTAGCTGTTACACACTGGGATTCCAAAACATAGTTCGTTCGATCTAGTGAGACCGTTTTGCAGCGCAACGAATAAATACGAAAAGGTCCACAAGGGAATTTGGTTAATTTGAAGGAAAAAGGAAATAAATCAACCAGCAGTCATTTCAGAAATGTCAAGAATTTCTGTATTCAACAACACTCAACAAAATATTGATATCGCCTACAACCTACAATAGATTTCTATATAATATAAAATGGATTCGAATGAAATGATTCTTTCATCATTCGTTAAAAACTCAATATTCCTTGTAATAAAAATATATGTAGTGTCATCACCTAGCGACCAGAAGTGTAAGTTTGATTATCTGTCGATTAAGATTTACTACATTTGGCGATATTCAGCAGAGCCCTATCGGAGAATGAATGGATCCCCGAGACTCGTACTTTAACGATGATGATCCGAGAACCGAGAGTCGGGAGAGTTCAGGGAGGTCTCCGCAACTCTTATATAAAAAAAATATATAAATATATAGAAAAATATCTTAGATCAAAAACAGCGAAGTATCAACTATCTGATAAAGGGGGGGATATAGTTTCGCTTATTCTTTATAACTTAAGTTTGAATGTAGATATTTCTTTTATTTTCACAGAAGTTTATTTCAGTTATTTCATTGAAAATTTATTTATGTTGTTTTTGTGATGCTATGGCTGTGTGTTATCTGAAAATATACATTTCACTTTCACTCTTGTTCTTGTTCTGTATTTGTATTTCCTTCAACAACTTTATGAATTCTTTTCAGATTCTTACGTTAAATATCATTTGAATATTTCCCGATCAAATATACACGCTCTTGTTGAATAGAAAAGGAATTTCAATATTTTATTGGAATTGTGTTCTGATTCAAGCTTTCAAGTTTTGCGATTCAAGAAGCTTGAATTTTCAAGCTTTTGTGAAAGAAAGCTTAACTTGACTTGAATTCTGAAAACAAAAGCTTGACTTGATTTCGATTCAAGTCCAGTAAACAGCTTGATTTTAAGTCAAACCTTGAATTCCTACACGTAACTAAAATTGTTCGAAATAATATTATGGAATGTTACTCAATTCTCTTATATCATCCCTTGTGACAATTCAAATAGATCACTGTATTTAATGAATACAAAAGAAAGACAATTTCATGAGTTATTTATTAGTTCGATTGAGGGGTCGTTACTTGATGAAAATCGATATACATATTTTGAATGAAATAAAACTATGGTATTTAGATTTTCACTATATTAACAAAACTATGACCAGTTTCACCACACTGTGGCTTCACCAGATAGATACAAACTAATGAACAGAGTTATTCCTTATATATTAGTCTTATTTCCTACTTAATATTACAATAGGTACAAGTACAAGGGGTATGTTGAAAACCCATCGGAGTTGCTTACTTTATGAATTGAAAAGATTGAGAAAAGGAGAAGGATTTAGATCTAATTGATCTAAATGATGATATAATACAATATATATTGGTAATCCTAGTCTAAAATTAAAATCATTCCTCTCGCTTTATACTTTCAATAAAGCATTCCGAACTGATAATTCTCTAGGCCGACATATCAAAAACTGCAAATCTAAAATTGATAAAGCTAATAAATCCGGTGTTTATAAACTGTCTTGCGGGGATTGTAATAAAATTTATATTGGTAGAACAGAAATTTCAAAGTTAGATTATCCGAGCACCAACGTAGTTTTAATTATCATAAATCAGATTCACATTATTCTAATCACTTACTCGAAGAAAACCATAACTTTAAAGATAATTTCAAAATTTTACACAATGAAAATAATAGACAAGAACTCAATCTATAGGAAATTTTAGGGATTAACAAAGAAAATAATTCAGGTAGGTTACTTAATAGTCAATTAGATCTAAATCCTTCTCCTGTACTCAATCTTTTCAATTGATAAAGTAAGCAACTCCGATAGGTTTTCCAACATACCCTTGTTCTTGTACCTATTGTAATATTAAGTAGGAAATAAGACTAATATATAAGGAATAACTCTGTTCATTAGTTTGTATCAATCTGATGAAGCCACATTGTGGTGAAACCGGTCATAGATTTGTTAATATAGTGAAAATCTGAATACCATAGTTTTATTTCATTGAATATAGTTATTTATTCATATGAAAATCATATTATTTTATCATATTTATATATCATTTAATTCAAAACTCGTTCAGTGATCATGTCGATTATGTTGTTGATTCTAGTTGCCGAATATTCGGTTGCCTAAGGAGACATAAATATTTTAATTACAGAAAATCATTACTAGCCCTCTAGTTTGCCTATATTTCAGGTGAACAAAACTTTACTTCGCCTGTTTTTTTTGGTGTGCTTTCTCCTCAATGGAGGTTAGCGACCATCATCTGGAATTCTTCTCTATCACGAGCCATATGTATAAGTGTACCGGCGTGTCTAATATTGAGCCAGTTGCGCAAATTTTCAAGCCACGAAATTCTTTTTCGGCCAATACCTCGTTTGCCTTCTATTTTTCCCCCAATGATTAATTGCAACAAGTTTTATTTCCTGTTTCTAAAAATGTGCCTGAAGTATGCTGCTTTTCTTTTTTTTATCGTGGTTATGTTAGATTAGTTCTTGTTCTTTTCCCATTCTTCTGAGCGCCTCAGCATTTGCTACATGTTCTACCCACGGAACTTTCAAAATCCTTCTATATAGCCACATTTCTAATCAATCAGGTCTTGACATTGTTCGAATTTTTAACGTCCATTCTTCAACATCGTACAAGAGGGTGGACAGGATATAACATCGTGCAGTTCTCCACCGTGTTGCTATGCTCAAATCCCGGTTGCATAGCAGCGCTTTCATTTTGAAGAACATGTTCCTGGCGATTTCTATTCTCGTTCTGATTTCCATATCAGAATTCCATTCTTCGTTAAGCCAACATCCCGAGTACTTGAATCGACTAACTCTTTTTATATCCTGGTTTCCAAGACGCACTCATACATTCTCAATTTTAGCTTTGCAGATTACAAAAAATTTGGTTTTTCTGATGTTTATATTAAGACCATAATTCTGGCTGATGTTATTTACTTTATTTAGTAACAATTGAAGGTCTTTCTCATTGTCTGCAAGGAGTACTGTATCATCGGCATATCTTACATTGTTAATCGATTTGCCGTTAACCTTTATTCCAATGCCTATGTCCTCCAAAGCCTCCTGAATATGAACTCAGAATACAAGTTAAAAAGAAGGGGTCATAATATACATCCCTGCTGATTTCTATGTCTGGAGATGCTCTGTGTCCAACTTGTATGTGAGCTGACTGATCCCAGTATAAGTTTTTAATAATTCTGATATCCTTGCCATCCCACCCTATGTGTTTTAAGAGATATATCAGTTTGATCTAGGCATTTCTGTGTGAGTATTTGGATAGAGAATAAACCCTTTTTTGTCCCACTACCGTTCCTGAATCCAAACTGATTTTCACTAACATTTGCATCAATTTTCCTCCATAAGCGGGAGTGCAAGATACGTAGAAACGCCTTCAGAGCATGATACATTAGACTTATTAGCCGATATTCTCTACATTTTTTGGCGTTGGCACTTTCAGGAAGAAGGATGAAGGTGGATTTCAGCCATTGCTCCGAGATGTGGCCAGTGTTATATATTCTGTTGAACAATTTCAGCGTAACATCAATACTTTCATCGTTGAAAAGTTTCAGGTTTACTACATTGATATTAACAGGCCCCGTAGCTTTACCATCTTTGTCTGTCACAGAGGTTCAATTAATTCATTATTTAGAATCTCTGGTCCCTCTAAGTTTCCCTCCGAGTTATCTATTGGATCGCTATGGTCATTAAAGTATTCGGTAATATAACACTTCTCTTTCCTTGTCTGTTATGAGCTGATTGTTTTCATCTAATAGTCTTGTTGGAGTCATACGTCTATAGGTGTGTGTCATCTCCTTGATCTGTTTGTGAAGATGGAAGCTATCGTGTTGATGTTCTAAGTTTTCTATATCTTGGCATTTTTCTCTGAGCCATTGTTCTTTTGCTTCTTTCATCTTTCTTCCAATCGTTTTATGTATTTTATTGTATTCCGATATGTTGTTTTTGTGTAACCTTCTTTCTTCCATAAGTTGTAATATTTCGAGAATCATCCAATCATTCTTTTAAAGCTTGTTCTCCTTTCCCAGAATTTCTGTTATTGTGGTTATAGCTGTATCTCCAACTTCATACCATATTCCATGGATGCTCATGTTATCCATGCGTTCTCTGAGAGGTGTTATTCTGTTATTGAACAGGTGTGATAGTGTAGCTCTCTTCCCTTCATATCTCATTTAATTCTTGCGGGTATGTTGGGTTTTACAATTTTTTTCAGTCGGACTCTCAGCTGGGCTACCACCAGGTAAAGATCTGACCCAATATCAGCACCAGGATATGTTTTCACTGATTTTATTTTATTTCGAAATCTGCTGTTGATGTATATATAATCAATTTGATTCCTAATTATCAAACCTGGTGCGTTTTGGGGAGATCTCCAAGTATATAACATTGTTGGAGGTAGTTTGTACCATGTATTTGTGACTACTAATTGATGTTTCTGGCGGAATTGAAGCAGTCTGTCTCCACGTTCATTCCGTTCCCGTAGTTATTATATTGTCCCACTAAATTTTCAAATCTCCTCATTTGACGCTCTTTACTGCATATTTTGAAGTACTAAGTCTTATAGCTCGTAGAAGAATTGAGGACATTTTGTTCATACATAGACTTATTAATAATCAACTCGTTTTTAAGAGCATTCTCAGTCTTGTAACTTTTGATGTGCTGAACTGATTTCTTCGTCAATAGTCTCTTTTTCACTTACCATTGAGGAAAACAGTAGTGCCATGAATTCACTAATGTTTAGTATGCTTCAATCTTCTAACTCCTGTAGTACTGATGTTGACTCTTTACTTAATAATACGGCAGTAATGAAAAATATTAAAATTTATATATTCGAATTAAATCAACTTTGTTTTCCCAATGTTTGTTACTTTTTTCCTTCTTGTTTTCTTTTATGGTGCTTAGATATTACTTAGGGTTATAAATTGTAAATATTTTTTGTATTTATTCACTACTTTATGTGTAGATTGAACTCAAAAATGTTGATCTTTCCTTCTTTCTTGTTGTGAGAAATGATTTTGCTTTTTATTTTAATCTTGATATTGATATTTAATTTTATATTGTTTCTTTTAGAATTATTATGTTTTTGTGATTTTTAGTTTTTATTAATTGTATTCAGGGAATACTGATACTGAATGCAAATTCATCTTCCTCCATTCCATATGATAAATAAATAAATTATTCATTGAAATGTATTTGTTTTTCCATACATATTTTTAACAGATATAGAAAAGAATGATTTCACATTTCACTTACTGTCAATGAGTTCACAAAATCTATAGAAAATACCTGAATAATAAATACTCATTACTGTTTTAATTCAATGTGCATAGTTTCGCCTTCTGAGTGATTGAGTAAGCTTCTCTTTCAATTTTTTGTTTTTGCAGTTATCCATCGTTTATCTGATATTCAAGTATCGTTGATTTCTTGATTTTTCGCCTTTTCAAAGTCAATTTCATTTCTCGAAACTTTTCACAGTTTTGGATTTTTCAGTATTGTTATTTTTTCTTGATAAACAATATGAATTATCCAACTAACGAATTAGGTAATAACATGGTATATACCATGGGAAATAGTCATTTGAATTGTTTATTTGCATTCCGAATTGATGCTACAAATTATCTGAAAACAATACATCCTCTAGTGAAATTAAGTGAAAGTTCAGTACGACGAACTGGAAATATTGCTTGAGCACTGAATTAGATATAAAAAATCTGGTGTCAAAAATTTCAAAGAAAAATGAATACCATCCATACCATCTTCAACTACACCAGCAATTAGTTGAGGTATATTATGATGGAATAATTGGGTTTTATGAATAGATCAGAAATAAATTGACATAGAATTGATTTTTATATGATTTTATATTTTATACGAAAGGCTGCGTCAATAGACACAACACTGTTGGATTCATATAAATATGTCAAATTTTTTGCACGCAAAGATCCATATATTGTTTTTAACATAAATGAAATCTAAATGTTAAGAGGAGGGATATTGTTGATAATTATTTGGACGAGCCTCATGTCTTCCATAAGCCATTGATTGGTGAAGAGTTTTTGCGATTTCTCACGGAAAATTTTCCAATATTGATTGAACGTCTTCCGAATACCATAAAAAAATAAAACGTGGATGCAAATGAATGGAGAACATGCATTGGTATTTGTTAATTGGTTTTCGAATCGAATTCAACGCCCCCTTTTCAAGCGACTAGTGTGCTATGACCCCCAAGGTTTCCAGATTCAACATCCATACACTTCAAAAACTGAGTTTACGAGGATGAGGTCACTACAAGTAATAATATGAAAATACTCGAAATGTATTCCATAATATTACTCTGGACAATCTCAATATATAGAGAGGAAACTTTCAACTCATTCATTTTCTAATCTATTATATTGCCATGTCAGTTACACTTATTCCATTTTTTATCATATATGAACTTTGCATTTTTAATAGTTGAGGTCAAAATGAAACCTTTTTTTAGTGTCAGCTTAGGATGATATATGGAGTCACCCAATTATGAACAGAGTTCATATACTTTAATTTATTCATGAAAACATTCTGTCCCAATTCAATTTCTAGATATGTTAGTTGTTACAAGTATTGTTATTATAGTTTCGGCAATTCTCCATGGAAAGACTCACTACAGCAAAATTCAGTTCTCATTCAGAAGTTTTGCAAATATGGTTCTTTTATTGGAACTGAACGACAGCTTTGTGAAGATTATGGTCTACTTAATCGGCATCTCATTCTTGTAATTCGTTGAAAATTTCGAATTGATATTAGATGATATCGACGAAAGATTTCAAAATATCGAAATTACTCGAAAACTAAGAAAGCTAGCTTCAATGTGCACGAAGCACAGAGAAACGGAGGTCATATTTTCATTTTTCTGCATTTCAACCCATCCAGTCATGTGTCTATAGAACATATTATTGTACAATGAATACTCGTCCTCTATGAATGAATTTCATCTCAGCTTCACTAAAATAATCCATTTTTGTTACACATTTTTTATAACTTTCAAATTTTATAAACGAAGCCGTTGTCAATCCAGATATAAATTTTTGTGTTATAATACTAGCATTTTCTTGCAATGATATGTATGACCCACATTCATACCATCTACGTGTAACTTTCTAAATGCGACTTTAGTCAAAATGTTTCTGCAGAACAGTTTTGTATTTCTATAAAGAAAATACAAAAGTCATACAGGTAGCAGAGGAACCGGACTATCACCTATCAGTTAGCAGCCTAAACTTAGTTTTGCGAAAATGACAATCACATATTATCACAGTTTTTTTTTTTGTTAAATAGTTTTATGATTTCATTCAAAACATTTTGATTCTAGTCGCGTAGAATAGAATTTTGATGAATAAAAGTATGAAATTTTCTGGTGTCATTATATAAATGAAAAATAGTTGCGATCCTAGGAATACTTACCACAGTTCTAATTTATGTCACAAAAAGTATTCCATTCACTACACTACCTGGGTAAATGAACTTATTGCCGTATATTATGTACACATTGAACTATCTTTCGCAAACCTGTTCGACACAACTGATTCGCTGGGTTTAAACTCTTCAATTTATGCTGTTAAGTATTATTATTGCAATTTTCTGAGAGGGGGCCTCGAATCTGTGCAGGTCACATTAAACGAATCGAATATATTTTGTTTGATTCTATCAAACTCTAGTAATCGGTAGGTAAAAACAACGGCTTCAACATTAGGCAAGAAATTCAACGGTTTTTGAATTATGTAATTTGGTCATTGGTTTGATATAACAGGGAAATGAGATGTTTTATTTCGGTCAATGAAGAAATTTATTCAAATTGATAACTGACCACTTCATCTGTCGCACAAGTTTGTTTGAAAAAGAAATGAAGGAGCAAAGAAATATATCAATTCGTAGAATTATACTTTTGACCTGGTTGACAGCCAGCGCTTTCATTCAAATTACTATCGATAATTCAGGACCTTGGTAATAACTTACCTACACTTTTTTGCATGCTTTCGGATTTACTCTTAAAGAAAATATCTGTATGCGAAAGAATCCATTGGCGTTACTTTTTGGTTATTTTGGCTTATTAATTTTTGGTAGCGAGTGTAATAGCAGAAAATTCAAACAAAAATTGGTTCCAAAGCACATCTGTTAATAGGAACTTACGCTTGCTGTCAAAAACCGACGATATCATTGAACGTGTTCGATTTTCAATCAAAGAATATAGTCGATTAACTATACGAGAACTGGAATGCGAAATATCAAAAATAGATTTTAAATGAAAATTTCCATATGGTTCACGTGTGTGTGAAACTCATTCCAAAATTGCTGACCCTATGTCACATCAAAATCGCTGAAGACAACTTGAAAATGGTCAATAAGAATGAATTACTGCTCAAAAAGTTTATATGATTTATGGTTGTTATCCCAACGCCAAACATCATTCGATACCGAAAGCGAGTACGAGAACTGCCTTCAAATCTGGAAAAGGCATGAATGGTAGCGTATCGTTCGATTTAATGACAACTACTTCGAAAATGTCGCAATTCAGATAACTTAGAATAACGCTGCGGAAGAAATATGGAGGTAGGTCGGATACTTTTGTGACAATACTTGTATGCAATGTAAATCTTTAACAAATAGTCTTGATTTTTAAAACAAGATGTTCCTGCGACCCATATTATTTTCTAGTGCAACAACTTTTTTTTTTATGAAGGCTGGTATGAACAAGAAAAAAAAAGATTCTAGACATTTTTGTTTCATAATTTATTTATTGGAGTAGGAAATATGGTTCTGATAGGAGTGTAGAAGAGCTCTTAGGTTTCTAGATATACAATTTTAAAACTTTAAGAAACTACGATTATAACTCAAGCTCACCGTCGAAGAATAAAAGAAATACTTACCGATTTAGTTATTTTTCATCTACGTAAATTACCTACACTGAATCTAAATAGAGGAGTAGCTTCTGTATCTTGCTACATTGATATTCGTTTCGTTTCTAGACCATGAAGTGTGAGCTGCACAAAATAACCATTCACGGCTATGCTATATACTGGGTGATTCACCTGTGGCGCGGTGCTCTGTAGCTCGTACACTCTTGAAGATTTCATTTTTGTTCGAACAGTATTGTATTTGGAAAGTAAAAATCTACTTCAGCAATTTATTTTGAAGTTAACAGGGTGTCCCAATTCTCTATTAAAAAATCTTGGGAGGTTTTTTCAGATTGGAAGACCAATTTTTTGTTGAAGATTCAAGAGCGTCCTAAACTCTGCTATAATGTCTTTAAGTAATAGGTTTTTTTGGTGAGTAGTTTCGTCACAATATTTTTTTCTCTGTAAAAATTCATGAAATTGGCTCTCACATCATCGCATGCTCCTTTGTCCAGAGAGGATGAATACTTTTTTCCTTTCGTTTTCTAGTTGCCCAAGGATAGCTTTATCGATTAATTGAAAAAGATTATCCTCATTTTATACAGGAGTGACTCAAAAAAATTATTGAATATTGTAATTTTAAAAATATCATAACTTAATTTTTTCAAATGGAACATCCTGTATTTTATTATTCGTGTCAACGCATAAAATATTGTGCCATATTTTTGCAGAAGTAAACTCATCTTTATCTTCGACCATTTTCGAAATAAAAAAAAACTAAAATAATAAAATCAGAGGTTGCGAAAGAAGAGTTTATTAGTACATATCATCATACTTGATCAGAGAAATGGAGATATTTTAAGGTAGTCGTGTATGAAATACGTAATAGATATGTTTTTGGTGAGATGATCTACAAGGTGTTGAACTATTTCAATAAGTGTTCGAAATGTTGCCCGTTTCTTTGTAGACACAACTCAATCATTCTGAGGAAAGACCGTTGAACTCTCGACAACATCTGCGGATTAACTGACTGAAAGGCGTCGACTATTCTCTGTCTCATATCCAACTGTGTTGTAGAAGGAATCTGGTTAACGATGCCCTTAATATAATCCCACAAGAAAAAATCTAGACTTGTAAGGTCTGGAGACCTAGCTAGCCATCTAACAGGACCACCACGTCCTATCCATTTGTTTGGAAATACATGATTAAAATGCTCCCTAACCGGGTGTGAGTAATGTGCCGGTGCTCCATCCTGTTTAAACCACAAATCTTATCCTATCTGCTCTGGTACATCGGCAAGTAACATAGGTAGATGATTTTGCAGAAAATCTAAACACATTTCACTATTGAGGTGTCCGTCGAAAAAGGGCGGCCCAATTAGATATCCATCTACTATAGCGGCCCATACATTCAAGGACCAACGATGCTGGTGATCTTTTTTTCTCATGAGGTGTGGATTTTCCGTGGCGTAATAATGAAGGTTGTGCCTGTTAACAAGCCCATTCTTGTGGAAAGTGGCCTCGTCCGAGAAAAGAACTCTGCTAAACATATTTGGATTTTCCTCTACTTTGTCACTTGCCCAATTGCAAAAAATGATTCGATTTTCATAGTCTTAATTGTTCAGTTCCTGGTGCAGTTGTACATGATATGCATGAAATGTATTCACTTTCAAGATTCTCTGGACGGAAGGTTGACTTATATCTGTTAACTGAGAAATCTCTCTTTGGCTTTAATATGGGTCCTCTGTCACTGTCAATAAAGCTGATAACTGGTTGTCTTCAGCTGTGTTTTTTGTGAGCGATATTACCCGTTTCAATAAATCTTATTAGAAGTTTTTCAAAGCATCTTGCATCAGGATGCCTCTTATCAGCCTTATAAGCCTTTGTGCATAAACTCTACTTGCCAACAAAGAATTTCTATCACACTCGCCCAGAATAAAAATCATATCAACCATTTCTTCTTTGGAGAACTTCATGGCAGTCAATTGAGAAAATTGGGTTCAAACCTCACTTTAACAATGTTTAATAACGATACACTGATAAGTTCAGCATGTAAAATGCAGAATATGATATGTCCGGACACTGACAGAAGGCACAAATAAAAAAATGTCAACACTCGATTTACGTTTTAATCATCTTGATTTTATCATTCGTTAAAAGAATTATCTCGTTCAGGTTTTTACTACTTGAATCATTACAGAAAAAAAACTTCTGTGCGAATAATGATGCATGTTGATGAGTTTGATACGGTTTGTA
Source organism: Cryptolaemus montrouzieri (assembly GCA_013387265.2). Lineage (NCBI taxonomy): Eukaryota > Metazoa > Arthropoda > Insecta > Coleoptera > Coccinellidae > Cryptolaemus > Cryptolaemus montrouzieri. Next base: position 73,036,880 of record JABFTP020000144.1, on the reverse strand, counting down.
GAATTTTCATCAAAAATTTTCACAAATAATCGAATATTTCGAAAATGATCGAAGATAAAGATAAGGTTACTTCTGCAAAAATATAGCCCAATATTTTATTCGTTGACATGAATCATAAAATACAAGGCGTTCCTTTTGAAAAATCAAGATATAATATTTTTAAAATTACAATATTCAATAATTTTTTTGAGTCACTCCTGTATAAAATGAGGATAATCTATCTCAATTCATCAGTAAAGCTATCCTTGGGCAATAAGAAAACGAAAGAAAAAAAATTATTCATCCTCTCTGTCCGAAGGAGCACGCGATGATCTGAGAGCTTATTTTCATGAATTTTTACGAAAAAAAAAATATTGTGACGAAACTACACACCAAAAAAACTTATTACTTATATACATTATAGCAGAGTTTAGGCCGCTCCTGAATCTTGAACAAAAAAAACATCCATTTATAGAAAATTGGGACAGCCTGTTTACTGCAAAATAAATTGCTGAAGTAGATTCTTACTTTCTAAATACAATACCGTTCGAACAAAAATGAAATCTTCAAGAGTGTACGAGCTACAGACTACGGCGCCACTGGTGAATCACAATTCATCGATCAATATAGGAAAACTATACATGGGAAAAATGTGATAATATGTGAATAAACCTGTGTCGAAGGGGCATCTCAGCTAAAATATTTTTACTTTTATTGTTTTTGATTGTGATTCAATAAATTATTATTGGTGCGGAAAGAGATGTGTATCCGAAACTTTTCCAGTAAATGTTTCAAATTATGCCTAACTTTCCCAACGTATGTGAGGCTACTATATCTATATTGATCTTCAGATTTTGGGTATACCAATTCCATAGCCTTGTGTTTTCGTTTTTTGTTAATAGTCAAGGTATAGGGTGCGCCAGAGAAAACCAGACAATTTTTTTTCAGTTATAACTTTAGCAATTTTAAAGCTAGATCATTCTTTCTTGCTTTATTGGAGAGCCAAAGGACTAGGTTTTTCTGAAATTGTATCGAAATTTTACTTCCAGTGAAATCCAGAATGTTGACGCATTCGAAAATGAGCAATATTTCAAGATCGCTGAAACGTTTTTTTTTCACTAAAAAGTTCGAATGGGGCATTCAGTCGATGATTTGGTCTTTTTTCAGTCTGATTTTCAGCTGAAAATCGAAATGAAATATGGAATATTTTTAAGATCAATATGTCAAATTGTCCAGAAAAAAATGAACTATCGACTGAATGCCCCATTCGATTTTTTTAGTGAAAGAATAAACGTTCCAGCGATCTTAAAATATTGCTCATTTTCGAATGAGTCAGCCATATTGGATTTCATTGGAAGTGAAACTTCGATACAATTTCTGAAAAAGCTAGTCCTTTGGCTTTCCAATGAAGCAAGAACGAATGATCTAGCTCAAAAATTGCGACAGTTATAACGGAAAAACAATTGTCCGGTTTTCTCTGGTGCACCCTATATAAATGCAAAAGAAATGGGCAGTTAGGTGCGTTGGACTCGTGAGAATCTCTAGAAACTTTGTATACTAATCTTATCATGAAGAAATCTCAAATTCCATTCGTGCATAAGAAAATTGCACATCTAAATTGCATTTTGAAGTGGACAATTATAAAAAATTTGAAATTCCGTAAAAAATTGTGAAAATGAATCGAAATCTGTTACACTTCTAACCTAACCCCCGTGTAACGATTTTGGGTCAATTCTATGACAAATAGGCGTGACGATAGTATGATATAATCAAAGATTTAATGACTTTAGGGGAAAATACACATTCAAAGGATTTAAAAAACTGATTTAGTTTTATTTTGAGATTATTAAGATTTTCAATAGAATAAAAGAGCAAAATACTGTAATCGGCCATTTTGACTGAAACGCCCATCACAGCGCATGACATCATACTTATGTAAGCTTCACTGTGTTTTGATTACCTACTATTGATTGCGCGTTACGATTGATTTTATATTTGTTTTTGTGATTTATCGACTTTACAACACGAATCTATCTATAGCAATGGAACCAGGCTTTGTTAAGGCAAACAATAAAAAATTACAAGGAAACGAAAAAAATCTATGTAGTTTGTATAGATTTATACAAAAGGATGCCGCTATATAAGATAATCTGTAATACGGGCCTAAGTATACCCAACAATGTACGCAGTAATACTGAATTAACATTCTAATAAATAAGTTAGTAAACTATACCTGAACTTCAAGATGCAATTTCTTTTGAACTTGATGGCTCTTTAACTTTAGTACTTTCTTCAAATTGTTTTTCATACTCTTCAAGAATCATCATCCTTCGATTTTTTAACTATATATTAAGTAAATTTTGTGGGCATACATCCTGGTTTCATACGTACTTGTGATACCGACCCCATTACATGGTATTCCATACAATATTCCATATCATTTGTCAACTGAAAACTACAAAGGTAACAATTAAAATTGATAATAAGAATGATAACCAAGACTAACACAAACATAACCACGCATTAACCATTTATCTCTTATTATTTTCTTGTATTGGACATGTACAAACACCTTGTTGGGTGTCGTTATTGATGTATTTTTGCACTGAGGTACTGCACACCACTTATAAACTTTAGAATTCATTTTTAATACAAGAAATACGCAACGTTTGTTCACTTTGCTGTCTAGCTGCGCGTAAACAAATTTGACGTTTACGTAAGTATGACGACATACACGGCGCCATGACACGGCGAGCTGTTTTCGCGCAAAATTAAAAAATGATTATAAAAGTTGCTTTAAACTTCCAAAAACTTTAGTTAATTACCGAAATAAAGGTTTTGTTGTAAACAGTAGATGTGTATCCGCATTATGGAAGAGGATTTCAAAATCTTTCGTCATGCCTATTCTCATAATACCACAGAGGAAGATGTTTAAAACCCCTGCTGCGGACACCAGGTACTCCGCAGACTCTCACCGACCTCATATTGGTGTTCAGCGATCCCAAAAACCCCTTAGAAACAGATTTTGATTCATTTTCACAACAATAATTTTTTATAATGGTCTAGTTCAAAATGCAATTCTGAAATACATTTTTCTTATGCACAAATGCAATTTGGTATTTATTCATGATTAGATAAGTTCACAAAGTTTCTAGAGATTTTGACGAATCAAACGCACTAAACTACATTATAATCTGACTTACTGCATCAAAATCAATAGTTCATTACGTTAACGCTTCGACTATGAGTATTTCAGCTATAATATTTGGATTGTAATCATTATTGAAAACTTGTTTAATAATACAAAGTTCTTTATCGAAACTATCTAACAATTAAGGAATATTTAATAAAACTCTCTTTTATATTGAACAGGATAACAGATATTATTTAATTTGATAATAGGTAGATATAAAAAGTGAATTGAATCGTTTTGTTCAAGTTCGGTATTGAATTTTATTTTTGGATGAATTAAATTTTTCAAAAATATTTAGCTGACGTTCCTTACCAGTGAAACACACAATGATATCATCCACATATCGAAATCGAAATAAAACCTGTTTAGCAATAATATTTAATAATCGTTATCGAGGAGAGGACAAGGGCAAGGATATTCAATTCCACAAATAATGTCTTTCGCTTGTTTCTGATAAATAGAAATGAGAAAATTTGGAAATTTGAGATTTGATGCAACAAATTAGATCAGTTAATTTTACAAGATATTTTTAATACTAAAGTACAATTCTTGAATTTCCATCAGCTATTACCACCCATGGATTCAGAAAATTCGTCGTTGCCAAGCCAATATGCAAGAGAATCGGGAGAATTATAATCATTATATAGCGGAACAACGTATATTTGTAATAAGTCAGTTTCCAGAGGAAAATCACATTAATATCAGATTCACTCTTTACGTGACTAAATTAACACTGTTCATTTATCATGTATATACCTGACCTGTTATATGACCTGAAATTTTAAACTAAAATCTTAACCAAACCAGGGTCTATCTTGAATGGAAAAATCGGAATTAGAAATTATAATCTGCCATGAATTAATATTTGACGAAGAATAAATTCTTGGTAATACCATGCTTAATCTAAGCAAATGTCTATATTCTAAGGATATTCAATTTACGCTCTTTGCCCCCTGTAGTGGGGCAAAATGGGTTGCATTATGCAATATGGGGCACTTTTTATTGGATCATGCAAACCTTTTATCTTAATCTACAAGTAAAAATATGCATTAATCATACTGATGCCCATAATAATTTTACAAACTTATCTCCATAAAAACACAAAAATTTATTATATGGTTCACACATTGCACCAACATGTGTAACTTCATCGCCCTCATCTTCTTCACCTCTTCTCTTTAAAACACGCTGTATTGTTCGAATTTCATTTAGTAGGAGCATTATTTCTTCAGACAATTTTAAAGAAAAAAATCGATGTGCTGAATAGGCATGACGAAATATTCTGAAATCCTCTTCCATAATGCGGATACACACCTACTGTTTACAACAAAACCTTTATTTCGGTAATAAACTGAAGTTTTTGGAAGTTTAAAGCAATTTTTATAATTATTTTTAAATATTGCGCGTAAACAGCTCGCTGTGTCATGGCACCGTGTGTGACGTCACACTTACGTAAACGTCAAATTTGTTTACGCGCAGCTAAACAGCAAAGTAAACAAACGTTGCGTATTTCTTGTGTTGAAAATGAATTCTACAGTTTATAAGTGGTGTGCAGTACTTCAGTGCAAAAATACATCAATAACAACACCCAACTAGGTGTTTGTACATGTCCCATACAAGAAAGTGATGAGAGATAAATGGTTAAAGCTTGCACGGCGAAATCCAAACGATGTTAAGACAAATTCGCCACTTTATTTCTGTGAAGATCACTTTGATGTGAGTATGTTATCATGTATTGATAGATTTTAAACTTAATGTTTGTTTGACGTGAAATAGTTTAAATGTAGAGGCTATGGAATAACTAGTCATTTATTGAGATTATGTTTGTGTTAGTCTTGGTTATCATTCTTATTATCAATCTTAATTGTTACCTTTGTAGTTTTCAGTTGCCAAATGATATGGAAAATTATATGGAATACCATGTGATGGGGTCGGTATCACAAGTACATATGAAACCAGGATGTATGCCCACAAAATTTACTTGCCAACCAGACAGGAAACACACAAACATCTAATACAACAGAGCGACCCTATATAGTTAAAAATCGAAGGATGATGATTCTTGAAGAGTGTGAAAAGCAGTTTGAAGAAAGTACTATAGTTAAAGAGCCATCAAGTACAAAAGAAATTGCATTTTGTAGTTCAGGTATTGTTTACTAACTTATTTATTAGAATGTTAATTCAGTATTATTGCATACATTGTTGGTATACTTAGGCCCGTATTACAAATTATCTTATATAGCGGCATCCCTTTGTTCGAATCTCAAGAAATGATCTACGTTTGAGATTCATTCTGTGATACTGGCTATAAAACTACATAGATTTTTTTGTAACCTTGTAATTTGCTATTTGTGTTCATAATTATAACATTGCACTCAAACAACAAAACATTTGTTTCACAGTTCAGCAGATTGTTGAAGAAGTTCCCCAATTACCACCAAGAATGTTGGATAGAGCAAGTACACATATGTAAAATATTTAGAAGTAAAGCTAACCAATACAAATAAAATATACTTGCAAAGAGGTTTTCACGTTTCATCAATAACATCAATAAATCGATCCTGGGCAAATTTGAGGTGTTTGCCTTAACAAAGCCTGGTTCCATGGTTATAGATAGATTCGTGTTGTAAAGTGGATAAATCACAAAACCAAATATAAAATCAATCGTAACGCGCAATCAGTAGTAGGTAATCAAAACACAGTGAAGCTTACATACGTATGACGTCATGCGCTGTGATTGGCGTTTCAGTCAAAATGGCCGATTGCAGTATTTTACTCTTTTATTTTATTGAAAATCTTATTAATCTCAATTTTTAAATGAAGCTTAATCAGTTTTGTAAATCCTTTGAATGTGTATTTTCCCCTAAAGGCAATAAATCTTTGATTATGTCATACTATTGTCACGCCTATTTGTCATAGAATTGGCCCAAAATCGTTACTCGGGGGTTAGGTTAGAAGTGTAACAAATTTGGATTCATTTTCACAATCATTTACCGAATTTCAAATTTTTCATAATTGTTCACTTCAAAATGCAATTTAGATGTGCAATTTTCTTATGCACTAATGGAATTTGGGATTTCTTCATGATTAGATTAGATCACAAAGTTTCTAGAGATTCTTATGAATCCAATGCACCTAACTGCCTATAATTTTGCATTTATATAGGGTGCGCCAGAGAAAACCGTACAATTTTTTTCCGTTATAACTCGCAATTTTAGAGCTAGATCATTCGTTCTGCTTCATTGGAAATAGGTAATCAAAACACAGTGAAGCTTACATAAGTATGACGTCATGCGCTGTGATTAGCGTTTCAGTCGAAATGGCCGATTGCAGTATTTTACTCTTTTATTTTATTGAAAATCCTATTAATCTCAATTTTTCAAATGAAACTAAATCAGTCTTTTAAATCCTTCGAATGTGTATTTTCCCCTAAAGTCATTAAATCTTTGATTATGTCATACTATCGTCACGCCTATTGTTTACACTACTGAGCATCTAGGCTGTGGAGAGATTTACCCATCAGACATGATCTGTTCGGGTCACTTTCTGCCAATGTTACTTGAATTATTTTTTTACAGTCAGGATTATACGTGGAACTTGTCGATTGGTTCGCTTCAAATGATGTTTGCAATACATTAATTGATGCTGACAGTGAGATGGTTTGAGATTGTTTAAGAGAACTATTTATCTGAACAGTAGTTGTTAACATACATAGGTTGTCTATAACTTCGGCAGGTGCAAAGTCCAAGTCTGCGAAAACGGTTGAATCGGTAGGCCAGATTTCACTTTTCCGAAAAGAATGTTCTGCAGTAAACTGTATATCCGCCTCTATAAATGCACCACCAAACAATGCAGCAATATGAAATTCCGTTGTCACTCGGCCTAGATGATCCAGCAACCATTTTTTCACTCCATAACTATAATAGAAGCTTGAGAGCACCATAAATCAGATGTCTATCGGTTAAAGCAGCTATGTGGTTGAAAGCACAAAAGGACAACATCATTTTTACGGACAATATCAACAACATTGATATTTCTAACATCATGTCTATCAAGTAATAACGGTACTCCATCATCCATGTATGCATGAAACAAACCGATAATTCAGCCAGTTTGAAAATAAATCTACATGTATCCATCTACTCTCATGGCACTCTCCTCAATAACCAGCTGGTGCTACATCTAAAAATTCTGATTTCATTTGCTTTCTTAGGAAATTGAACGTAGGAGGCTAAAACAGACAGTGATTGCCTTTAATGTTCCCCTCTCAGCTGAGGTTAGAGTTCCTTGTACGCACTTGCCCCTAGTGGTCGAAAAACACCAATATTATCAAAGTTATATATGCGCTGGCGTTTAATTTTATATTTATCAATGGCTTTGTTCAGTAATTCGAAGAAATTACCTACGGCTACTTTGTTGAAGCCTGTCGCTCCAGTTGCGAATATAGCTTCTGGATTTCTATAACTTATGTCTTTCTTTAAATTTTTGAGCCAATCGACTCCAGCCATGCCATTTTTTTCGTTGAACTTTTGAGATATATGATTTGTCACTGATAGTTGAAAATCGAGTTCTAAGCTCTAACCATAAAAACACGCCTCCATTAATTTAATATAATACTTCAAATCTGCCTCTTTTTCAGGTGTAAAAACAGATAAATAATGCTTCTTTTAGATGGTGGAGTCATCAGGGTTATTTCGGTACTTCTGGGCATACTTTTCGACTCTTGGATGCGGAATTTTATGAGCTTGGACAAATCTGGCAGCTCTCTTGTATACCATTTGACCGCTAATTACAGTATGCACCGCTACTTGGCTTCAATTGAACAGGAATGCTGATTCATTTTTCTCTTAAAATGAATCAAATATTTACCTAAGCATTTAATGGTGGAAAGTGGGGTATAGTAATTACAATACCCCACCTTATCCCCGTTGCCATACCCCAATATGCCCTGAAAAATACCTCTACACAAAACATGAATTATGCCGACTTACTTTCATTCCTTGCTTTCCATGTTATGTCAGAAAGAAGCTTTTACGTGTATTTTAATAACAGCGAAAAAGAACTGAATAACCGGTTTCAGGTGACACATAGCTTAGGTCAAACCGTCTACAGAAAATAGGGAAAAGCCAATTTATTCTCTTGGAGCCTTTTGAGTTGTCGACCTCTAAATAGAGGCAATCCCGCACATCATCTTTATTGAGCACAAGAACATGTTCTATGGGACAATGAACAGTGAGCTATTATGCTCTTCTACCTATCTTGATTCTAGATGACAAAGGATATAGAAGTCTCTTGAAAATAGAGCAAGGCTAGCAAATGTAAAGGAGGTTCACAATTCTAGTTATGGTATGGGGCGGCATCTCCATTAGTAGAAAAACCCCCCTTAATTCGTTAGAACGTTTCGTCACTTCAAACGAATATGTTCGGAACATTCTTCAGAATGTTGTTGGGGAGGCAGGAAATTTCGGCCCTAATTTCATTTTTATGAATGATAATGCTCGTCCTCACACCGCATTACTACAAAGGAGTTTTTTAACAAGATTATCAATAATAAAAATAAGTAATGTGTTTTTAGGAATTTTACTTAATAATTGTGATTCGTAACGCGTTTCACTACACCGTAGCTTCTTCAGACGAATGAAGAAGCTTAGATTAGTAGCAATACCAGAAACATTTTTTCAATATTGTCATTAGGTTAATATATGACGGAAAAAACGGTATGTTATACAGTTGTTTTTTGAAATTGACTCTTCTACTGCTGAAATAGTTTCACTAAATTTTGTTAACGGTTCGACATGATAACCTCAAATTTGCTTCTCTTCAGTATGGTCAAGGTTTCAGACACATATCCAACAAAATTTGAAGAAACCCAAGAATTTCTATTGCTCCACATACTTCCTACGCCAAAAACCTCCTCATACAAAAATTCTTATGATGGGCTAGAGTGCTATAGAACTCACTTCCATCAAACATCTTTCCGATAACATTAAATCATCTTGGACGGGCCACACCTGTAGTATGACAGGCATCGTCTCCTCCAAAGAGATAAGAATAGAAAAAAGCTATAGCCACTTCTGCAGAAATCCGTTGTCTACAGTATTAAGATTAAAATAGCTAATAAACTGTCTTTGGAACCAGATCATGTAGGAAAATCTGCTAGAAAAGGATCACCACTCTTCATACTGATCAGGAAATCAGGAACGTCCGTATTGAATACCGTAAAAAGAGTGTTGCACGTCTGACTACGATGCTGTACGATAGTGATATAGAAGTTTCGAAAACTGGGTGCTTGGTTGAAGAGAACGTGATAGATCGTCGGTTAACCCAAAAAACACGCCTCAACGAGATTATGGAAGAAAGACTGCAATGAGCCAGCCAACACCGGAATAAGACTAGAATCATCTATTAATTTCTATTTTACTAGTGCGTTTTTACGACACTCAACATTTCACGATTTCTATGATAGAAGTTCTTAGTTATGCAATGCCTGGAGAACAGTTTTGTGCATATTGCCTTGTGAAGAGGATTAAACACCCTTTAAGTGTTACCGTATGGTCTGTTACCTCAACCAAAAGCATGGAAAGACTCTACATCGTAGAACGAACGATAAAACAGGATCACTACAAGCGAGTATTAGAGACCCGGCTGCTACCTCAGCTAAATCTATATTTACCTCATGTTGACGATTACATTTTCATGCATGATTCCGCATTGGCCACGAAGCTTAGAACATCTCTTACTGACTGAAGGATCGCTGCTTATTATTAGTCAGAGAATCCACCTGACATAAAACTCATAGAAAGCATGACTGAGCTCACTGAACCGGCCATTTCAGAGAGAGTGATCATTACCCAGCACCATAATATTGGTGATTAATAGATAGGGACAAGTTATCGTGTTAGGTGTTCAGCCCGTTCCCCAGATTGGACTCCTGATTGTTAACGCTAGAGTTACATACAGGATCGTGTTTACCGCAATCCACCAGAAAATTCGGACGTGTTGAAAAAAAATCAATAAAAACCGTCTGTCTAGAAATTCCTCCATCTAACCTAACCACATGACGTATTCAGGGGATGACAAATGTGATTCAAAAGCATTGAGGAAATTTCAACAATTTTTATGAAAAATGTTTTGATTTAAGTAGAGTATTTTCATTTCAATGTTTTCGGTTTATTGAAACAGATGTACCCACTTTCCTAAGTTTTTTCGAGTATAGTCAACTTGCGGCGCTCTGGTTCGTCACAATCTGTAAATTGTTCCCTATAGAGTCGAAATGCTCGAGCACTATTTCTGTTAGATTAAAAATAAACTTGCATCATGTCTGTATTCATTTGATTATCGTCTTCCATACCATAATTCTCCCTGAAAAAGACCCGAAACGAAAGAATAACAAGAATTATCTGGTAGGCACCTAATCTGTCATAATTTTTCGTTAATAATTGCGAATGACATCCATTACGATTCTATGAATATTGGTCTGTGATTTTCAATGGCGTTCCGCCACAACTTTATTTCACGATTCATTTGAATCTTCTGTTACGTTTCATGTTTTACCCAAGATACAAAATAATGAGTCATCCGCAAAATATTCAGTGTGGAATTTGGCATGTCTACTTGAAGCAAAAATACATGTTTATAAGCAGTACAAACTCTTCGCAGCAGGTAGAGCAGATATTAATGATTAAGATTTCCTTGAATACCTAAGCAAGTCAATAATTGATGAAAACATGGAAGCAATGGAGAAAATTAGAGCGAACCGTTAAATCGCTTTTAGAGAAATTGATTGAATTCAAATTTTTCTAATTTTTTGGTAATTTTTTATGGCTTCTTCATCACGATAAGCACAAAATTTTTAGCAAAAAACGACAATTCACCTTCCTCATTCGATGAATTTGGCCTCTGCGACTTCTTTCTTATTCCCAAACACTCTTCAGGGAACCGGGATTTGCCACGATTGAACACATCGCATCGCTGGAAGTGAATTTCAGAAATAGTTCGATGATTAGACAAAGTGATGTCACAATTGTATGATATCAATAGGAAAAATCACTGGGAGCTAGGTTAGGAGAATATGGTTGTTTTAACGATTCATATCGTAACTCCACCAACTTGGCTGTTGTAATGGTTGAAGAATGGGCAAGGTCGTGGTGAAACAGTATTTCCTTCTTGGCAAGATGTGGCCGCTTCGTTTCTATTTCCTTGTTTAATTGGACTAACAGTGTTGCGTAATACACTCCATTTTTAGAGACAATCAATGAAAATAACGGCCTATGCATCCCAGAAGACGCCATATTCTTGTCGGCCAATGGAACCACCTTGGCTCTTTTGAGTGCACCTCGTAGAGAAAATTACAGTCTTTGCTATCTCTTTCATCTTCACTCTGCGACCGTCTCACATAAAAGCGCCTCAACCGGAAATCCTGAGCGGGAAGCATCTTGCGTGTTCGTTCTACCTCAACAAAACTAAATAAATCACTTATTAATCATCTTAAGAAATGGAGAAGAATCATCATAGTACTTATCAAGGGATCTTTTGGTTTCCATAATGCTTTTCGTGTATAAAAAGTAATGTTTTATTAACTTCACTTTTTCCATTTGAACACAGAAGAGAGCAGCTTGTCCGGTTCTATTGCCGGTCGAATCAGTAGTAAATAACATATCAGTATGAAATTTTATGTTTGCACTTTCAAGGCATTGTATTTTTCAAGTACGTTATAACTTGTTGATAGTATGGATGATCTATTTATTTTATGGAATTTCATCTTCAGAGTAAAACGAAATAAGACAGTTTTGTCACTTGTCCACAATTTATTTAATAATCACGACCGGTTTCGACCTTACGGTCATTTTCAAGTGAATAACAATATAACAATCCGGCTCGGTGGCGTATGGGATATGATGCTCGTCTCCTGCGCAGAGTTACCTGGGTTCAATCTCCACAAAGTCGGTGCGATTTTTCGGATTCTGGGAATCGCTTAAGTATCCATCTTTCGGAGGAGATGTAAAGCCGTCGGTCCTGTCTAACAGAGATGTGTTGGACATTAAAGATCCCTTTCCTCGACTTGAGAGGAGTTCGGCAAAATTCCCGGGTTAGTGAGGTGACAGAATTCCCCGGCGTGTCATTGGCCGAAAGGCAGAAATAGAGCACGTTAAAGGAATAGCAAACAAACAATATAACAGATGAGTAGGTAAGTACAAGTACAGATTGAAAGTTATCCTAGGTATTGAGTAGTGGGGAATAAGCTCTAGTTGGCTGTTGAGGGTAGTAAATTGTGGGTTTTTACATAGTTTGTTAATCTGCAAACGTTCCAACAAATTCGTCTCTCTTCTCTTGTTTCATTTATGAAGGATTTTTGGATGTTTATTGATATCGAGTGGTTGGTTGATTTTATGTGTTCAAATATTGGCGAATTTTCATCTGAGGAAACATGTTCCTTGAATCTAGCTTCAAAACTTCTCCCTGTTTGTCTGATATAGGCTAGGGTACATATTTTTGACATCAAAAGAGACCAACTTAATATCTTGGGTTCAACAAAGAGTGTCTGAAGCGGAAACTGATTCCTAGCTATTTCAAGTTCAAAATGTGTATTAATAATGAAACAACCTCTAAAATGAAACCAAAAATGGAACGCCGCTGGCACAAAGAAGAAATCAAAAAGTGGTATGAGGTACGCGATAATATAAAACTTCACATCAAAATAGTTCAGGAGGAATTATTTTATATTATACAATGCTTTGAACTTGAATGCCTTGAATATAAAATCAATATGAAAATAAGTGAAATTTAAAAGGATTCAAAGGGAAATTACGAAAACCTGAATAAAAAACTTTCAACCTTAGAAAACAAAAAAGAAAAACAGAAGCTTCAGCAACCTAAGATCCAAACAGATGCTATCTGTTGAACAAAGGACCAACATTCACCCCGCCCCAAAATTCAAAACAGACAAAGAAATAACCAGAGTGCAAGCAGAGCTGGCCATCCAAAAACATAAAGATATCATCGTCAACCCATAAACACACACTCCCAGAAATTATCACACATAAAAACTAACAATCAGAATCAGTTGAAAATAATAAAGTCCATATCAAATAAAATCCAAGCCGAAGATTCCATAATGACTAAAGCTGATAAAGGCAATAGTATAGTATGCCTCAATAAAGATATATACGAAGAAAAGATGCAGGATGTACTGGAAACAATGTATATCACCGAAATACCAAAAGATCCAACCAAACTTTTCACAAAAGAAATCAAAGTAGAGCTAAGTTTGTCAGAACACGTACTAGACACAGAAGGGGAGAAGAGGAAACTGATTCCAATGAATGTTCAAGGTCCAAAAATGTACGGATTGATCAAACTACATAAGGAAGAAAAATCTGCAAGACCTGTAGTGTCATATATAAACACACCATCAGGTAAACGAAATACTTAGTCGAAAATTTCTAGACCTCACGAATCTTCACGCACAATACACTATCTCCAATTCTGTAGATCTCGTACATAAACTTTCAAATCTCACAATCTCCCAAAATATTAAGTTAGTCTCTTTCGATGTCAAAAATATGTAGCCGAACATTCCAACGGATGAGTGTTTTGCTCTTGTCACAGATATCTTATCAAAGTCTAACACACCGCCATATATCACTAATGAAGTTAGCATACTTCTCCAAATATGCCTATCCCAAAGTTACTTTCAATTTCAATCTAAATTCTTTAAACAAAATTCAGGTATTCCAATGGGATCACCTCTTAGTTCCCTACTAGCTGACATTTCCATAGATAATTTAGAGAAAAACTCAATACTAAACAATAATTTCGCTAAAAAAACACATTATTTTCTGGTACTGATGTGTAGATGACATTTTAGTTGGTTTTCGTGGTTCAAGCAGACAAATTCAGCAATTTTGAAATACCTGAATAAAATACTTTACCGTATCAGCTTCACTGCTGAAATAGAAAGTAATAACTCAATTAATTTCCTACACTTAACCATCATAAATTCAAATAACCATCTCACTTATAAAATTTACAGAAAGCAAACATGCACAGACGCATCGATCTCATTGGACTCGTTCGGTCATTTGAGCCACTAACTAGTTGCATATAACTCCATGATTCATAGAGCTTACTCTGTTCCTCTTTCGACAAAAAATTTCCAAACTGAACTTAACATCATCAGAACAATTGTCTCAAATAACAATAGACCATATTTTCTAAATACAATTATTGAACGCAAAGAAACGTATTACCTCTCAATTACTATATAGCATCGTAGAAACCCATAAAAAAGATACACTAGTCTCAGATACACCGGCGAACCCTCGAACAAAATCAGTAATTACTTTTTCAAATTCAACTTAACTACTTCATTCTCAAGCGGCACCAACTTAAGCAGATTATTATTCAATGCCAAACAAAAGAACGATAAATTCAAGCAATCAGGAATTTATCAAATCAAATGTCAGGTAGCCTATGTCCGACAAACAGGGAGAAGTTTTGAAGCTAGATTCAAGGAACATATTTCCTCAGATGAAAATTCGTCAATATTTGAACACATAAAATCAACCAACCACTCGATATCATTAAATAACCTTAAAATCCTTCATAAATGTAACAAGGGGAGAAAGATGAAATTGTGGAAAGTTTGGAGATTAACAAAATATGTAAAAACCCACAATTTACCACCCTCAACAGCCAATTAGAGCTTGATGCATCCCCACTCAATATCTAGGTTAAGTTTCACTCTGTACTTATACTTACCTACTACTTACTTATATTTATGGTTATTGTTATTCATTTGAAAATGTAAATGTAGTAACATGGAACTACAAGATGGAAATGGAAATCAACCCACTGGAAGAAATCATCACACAACTAACGACGAAGACAACCGACCAGATGGAAAACCACAAAAACAAGGAGATCAACCAAATAATGGAACTACAACCGAGGGCAACAGGAAAGAGGACATCCCTAGTACAATGGAAGAGAAAACAACAGTCCAGCATAGATGCTCCAGAACATAAAAGAAGGAGGATAACCAACCAGTAGAACCCCAGGACAAACCAAGGAGATGTAAAACAAGCGAGATGAAGAGGAAAAAGGATAGAAATTCGACCCTTACCAAAATTCAAGGATCTACGCATTTGAAAATGTTTTCCGGGGTGAATTTTGGTCCTTTGTTCAACAGATAGCATCTGTTTGGATCGTAGGTTGCTGAGGCTTTTGTTTTTCTTTTGTTTTCTAAGATTGAAACTTTTTTATTCAGGTTTTCGTAATTTTCCTTTGAATCCTTTGAAATCTCACTTATTTTCATACTGATTTTATATTCAAGGCATTCAAGTTCAAAGCATTGTAAAATATAAAATAATTCGTCCTGAACTGATTTGATGTTTTATATTATCGCGTACCTCATACCACTTTTTGATTTCTTCTTTGAGCCAGTGGAGTTCCATTTTTGGTTTCATTTTAGAGGTTGTTTCATTATTAATACACATTTTGAACTTGAAATAGCTAAGAATCAGTTTCCGCTTCAGACACTCTTTGTTGAACCCAAGATATTAAGTTGGTCTCTTTTGATGTCAAAAATATGTACCCTAGCCTATATCAGACAAACAGGGAGAAGTTTTGAAGCTAGATTCAAGGAACATGTTTCCTCAGATGAAAATTCGCCAATATTTGAACACATAAAATCAACCAACCACTCGATATCAATAAACATCCAAAAATCCTTCATAAATGAAACAAGGGGAGAGAGACGAATTTGTTGGAAAGTTTGAAGATTAACAAACTATGTAAAAACCTACATTTTACTACCCTCAACAGCCAACTAGAGCTTAATCCCCACTACCCAAAATCTAGGATAACTTTTACTCTGTACTTGTACTTACCTACTCATCTGTTATATTGTTATTCACTGAAAATGACCGTAAGGTCGAAACCGGTTGTGATTATTGAATTAATTGTGGAAAAGTGACAAAAGTGTCTTATTTCATTTTACTTTATGTTTTAACTTGTGTCCTAATATCACCATTTCATTAATTTTTATCTGACTTATCAATTCGCGCTCGTATACTGACGGTGAGTATATTTTCGTCTTCTGATAAGTTAGAGAAATGGTCATCGGGATCTTAGGAATGAAATTTATGATAATTGGTGCTATACCATAGGAATTTTATTGAACAGTTCGAGTGCCATAATTCATTCGAACTATGACAATTAGATGACATGGAATTGGTTTTGTCAGAAGAAATATTTTGGCCTGACTTATAAACATATCATACCATTATCCAAAAAGATGACCAAAGGATGGATTCGGTATGCTAATCAATAATTTACAATACCTAAAAACGTGGAGTTTCAGGTATGCAGTCATTAATTTCTACAGATTCTTCCTCATCAAAAAACATGAAGAGAATGCTCATGAACATATGTCGAAAAGTCCTCAGAGATACAGAGTGTTTTAGTTCAGTTTTTTTTTCTATTGATAACTCTCGTAGTTTTCAAGCGATCTAGCTCCTATTCGCAGTTTTTTACTCATCAATTCATTATATGTGTTCAGTAGCAAAAATATACAGGGTGATATTTTTTTCAGGGTCTACCTTTTAGTCCATCAAAATCATAGTGTAGTGCGCCACTGGTCTTTTCACACATATTTATTGTAAAGATCTTCCAATTTCAATTATTTTATCATCTGAAATTTTTTCGAAGTCGCAACCGTTCTCGAGTAAGAGATAATTTATATGAAAAGGTACGCGTTTTTGAATCAAATTTTATCACAAAATTTGAAAAATAATATCATTTTGTAGTAGTTTTCACCTTATTCTGAATTTGAATATACTAGTGTTCACTTTATGTGTGGAAATTAAAACACTCACATGAACCTTGAGTATTTTAGCGAATCCTAATTCTAGACAAGATGGGCTATGAGAATAATATATAAGAAAGTACAAATGACCATGACGAAATGAAAGAAAGCTGAACGATGATGATATTCGACATTTAACGAAAATGAAAGCAACTAACGAAAAATCTTCTTTGTTAAACTAATAAATCAAAGTAAGTGTTCGAAATCAACACCATTAATTTCTACACATCGCGTTAGGCGGCGATTTATTGAAGCTAACTCACGATCGAACATGCAGTGAGTATACTAGGATTGTCAAATGCCCCCAGATGAAACAGTCTAGGGGATTCAAATCAGGGGATCGCAAGGGCCATGCTATAGGACGACATATACCATTCCATCTATTGTCATATGCGTGATTGAATTGATCCTTTACTATTAGTCCAAAATACTGGAATATAAATATTTCAGACTGGATTCGTGAAGATATAAGTATTTCGAAGTGTGATGAATTATGCGTTTCCACGACATTTCTGAATTGGTTTGATAAAAGTTAGGCGACGCCTGGAGAACAATTTAGTGCAGATGGCCTTGTGAAGAGGGTTGAACACCCATTAACTGTTATGGTATGATCTGTTATCTCAACCAAGAGCATAGACAGACTCTACATCGTAGAACGGACGATTAAACAGGATCACTCCATCCATCCATCTAATGGGATATGAGTGATTCAAATGATACGTCATTATGAGTCCAAAATACGGAAAAGTAGAATTACGCATAAATGAGACACATCAACAATAAAATCAGCAGGGTGTTCTACAGCAAGTCGAAGAATGCTAGAGAATTCAATCTGTTAGGTAGAAGTACTGGTCCCAACAATCTGGCATCATACCAACCGGCCCAAACACCGATAGAAAACTTTTCTTGGTGGCTAAGCTCAATAGTCTTATGAATCTCATTATACACTCTTGCAAAACCCTGCTTCATCTGCAAACAAAATATTCTTAAAGAATTCGGCATTTTTATCACATTCTTGTATTAGCTATTGGCAAAATTCAAGCCTTCTCGGTTAATCTTCAGTTTTAATGAGCTACATCTTCTGGATATGCTAGGGGTATAATAGTTGTTCATGCGAAACTCTCCAAGCATGTGAATGTAATACTCCAACCTGTAGAGATAGCCTTTGTGTGCTGATTCTTGGATTATTGTGGATTTCATCCAGATTGAGTTATTCATATATCGGTGTCCTGACAAATCGATCTGGTCCAAAATTTTCTTTGGCTAGTCAAAACTATCCGGTTTCACGTAACGAACTTTCAATGGAAACGAAAAATTTCTATGTAAGAAATACCAAAAACTGTGTTTTGTTGACAAGAATCAACTTCAATTATGATAAGTCTGCTGTATATTTTTGTGAACACCAGCAAAATTATCTTTTTCTTGAGAGTGCCCGTAATATGATGACCTAAAAAGTTAGAGGTTATTTGAATTTCCATTGAATTCATTGAAGAGTTCCGAGACTTCTTTCGTATTTCGGATTATTGCCTTCTCATGTAAATCATTTTTTTACTCAAAGATAGCATGACCCTGAAAACATATCACCCTGAATATTTTCGCAAATACTGAATACATCTAATAGATTGATGAGTAAAAAATTCCTTTTCTGCAAATTGGAGCTAGATTCCTTGGAAACTGCAAGAGTTACCAACAATTTTTACGTTGTTTTTATATATTTTGATGAGGAATGTAGAAGTTAGTGACTGCATACCTGAAACACCCTGTATATCCGTAAAATACTCACTCCACAAAAGGATTTTCATGAAAGTTTATATTCACTACCTATCAACAACAACTAATATCAAACGTGCATCCCGTCATAGACAAAAAACAATTCTTCTTCTTTTCATGAAATCAGTTTGATTGCATGAACAGATATATGGGCAACTCGTCGGGGTGAATATACACATATATATATATATATATATATATATATATATATATATATATATATATATATATATATATATATATATATATATATATATATATATATATATATATATATATATATATATATATATATATATATATATATATATATATATATATATATATATATATATATATATATATATATATATATATATATATATATATAGTGTGTTCCAACGAAAATTTGACCCCTTTAACTCCGAAATGAGTAACATTAGCGAAAAACACCAAGACACGTCGATTTTTGTTTCGAGGGGAGCATTTTTCGAAATAATTCGAAACTTCTCAGATCAACCCCTACCCCAGCAACCCTAACTTTGAAATTCATCATAGGGAATAAGGGTCGAGTGGCACCTTACTGAAAAGGTCTGTCAATTCTCCACCTTGATTTGTCATTTTAGAATTTTAAATTAACATACAGGGTGTCCCAACCAAGGGTGAAGTTGAATTCCTGGAAATCCCAAATACTAAATGAAATAGATTTATTTTGGCATAATGCAAGCGCAGGTTTATGCTCGGTCTAGAAAAACGACCTACACTTGTGAATTTGGAGTTGGTGCAATCAACCCCTATTTCCAGCATCCCCAACTCAAAAATCATTCGATCGATAATAGGTCAAGTGGCACCTCGTTGGAAAGGTACTGCAATTTTCTCTTCGAATTTGGTATTTTCGAAATTCAGAATCATCATACAGGGTGTCCTGAAGCAGGAACATTGAAAATCCAAATAACTTTTTGAAACTGGTTCATTTCGGTATACGAGAACATGTTTGATCCGAGAATAGGACTTTCTTGTGTGGTTATAGAATTTTTGCAATCAACCCCTTCCATTCAGCATCCCCAACATGAAAATCATACAAATAATTCAAGTGGCATATCTTCAGAAAGGTTTTTTGAATTCCAGAATGATTAAAGCATTTCATTCAGTTCGGCTCTCCATACAGGATGTCGCTTTCGAAAAATTCAATATCGTCATTTGAAATTATCAACTAAAATTAATTCGAAACTGTTAAAAGTATTGGGGTACGATGTGTTGAGCATCAATTACGAAGAAATAAAGCTGATTTCTGCATTGAAAATGTTCACATTTTTTCATTTCCATCCGGCGTGCAGTCATCTGTTATTTCTCATTTTGCAATGAAATATTATTATTATTCAGATCAGTTCCTCATTATTGTTGTTGTTCGTCAGTTGAAATTAATCTGAAAATGGTTTATTCCACTGAGGAAAGGGTCGAAATTGTATCGACGTATTTTCGAAATAACAGTTGTGCCAAAGAAACGGCAAGGATATTCGATAGGAACCATCCTGAAAGAGAAAGGAGTCAGTCACCAGTACGTTAAATATTTGGTTGACAAATTCCTAGCTACGGGTTCGGTGGCAAACAAAAACATGAAGTGGCATGTCCTGTCAGAAATGAGGCAACGGAAGTGGCAGTAGTGGGTCATCTACAAATGGAGAATACTACTTCGATCAGAAAACTATCTCGTCTGACTGGTGTATCAGCTACAACTGTCCATAGAATCGTGAAACATCACAAATTTCACCCTACAAGGTAAAATTAGTGCATGAAATAAACGAAGATGATCCAGATCGTCGTTTACAGTTTTGTGAAAATCTAAGTGAAAACCTAAACGCTAATCCAAATTTTCTGAATAACATCTGTTTTTCTGATGAAAGCACCTTTATGCTCAGTGGTGAAGTGAATAGACATAATTGTCGATATTGGGACACACAGAATCCTCATTGGTTTAGAGAGGCCCACACGCAAAGGCCTCAGAAGTTGAACGTTTGGGCAGGAATTTTTGGCAATCATCTAGTTGGGCCTTTCTTTATTGAGGGTAATCTGAATGGAAATGGCTACCTACAGTTGTTAGAGGAACACATACATCCTAGATTGACAGAAATTTTACAGAACGATCCAACTCTTTCTGAGGACGAAATGCGTTTTCAACAAGACGGTTGATCCTCACGCCAGAAAACCTCGATTGCCAAACTGAAACCAATGCCTCAGTGATTCAGAAAATAGAAAAATCTTTCTGGAACTTTGCCACTCAACCTGTAATCACTTGTATGATTTTTTGAGTTGGGGATGCTGAATGGAAGAGATTGATTGCAAAAATTCCATATTCACGCAAGAGAGTCTTATTCTCGAATCAAACATAAACATGTTCTCGTATTATACCGAAATGAACCAGTTTCAAAAGTTATTTGGGTTTTCAGTGTTCCTGCTCCGGGACACCCTGTATGCTGATTCTGAATTTCGAAAATACCAAATTCGAAGAGAAAATTGAAATACCTTTCCAACGAGGTGCCACTTGACCTATTTTCGATCGAATGATTTTTGAGTTGGGGATGCTGGAAATAGGGGTTGATTGCACCAACTCCAAATTCACAAGTGTAGGTCGTTTTTCTAGACCGAGCATAAACCTGCGCTTGCATTATGCCAAAATAAATCGATTTCATTTAGTATTTGGGATTTGCAGGAATTCAACTTACCCTCGGTTGGGACACCCTGTATGTTAATTTAAAATTCTAAAATGACAAATCAGAATGGAGAATTGACAGACCTTCACAGTAAGGTGCCACTCGACCCTTATTCCTATGATGAATTTCGAAATTAGGGTTGCTGGGGTAGGGGTTGATCTGACAAGTTTAGAATTATTTCGAAAAATGCTCCCCTCGAAACAAAAATCGACGTGTCTTGGTGTTTTTCGCTAATGTTACTCATTTCGGAGTTATAGGGGGTCAAATTTTCGTTGGAACACACTGTATAGGGGTTTCACCCCGACGAGTTGCCCATATATCTGTTCATGCAATCAAACTGATTTCATGAAAAATATAAATCCCCACCCGGTAATTAATACCATTGCCAGGCAATGATTATAATCAAAAATATCCTGGAATAATTATATATTAGGATAACGTTAAATGTTATGAGAATATATCAATCTACCAGAATATATACATACTATAACATCATCAGACAATGATATCAATGTACCAACGAGTAGTATCAGAGGTTTTCTCCCCGGAAAAATCCAGTGTACGGACCTTAGTCAAGTAACACTGAATGTTACTCATTAATAGTTTCCTTTGTGTGAAGTGGTGAACGGTCGAATAGAATACTGCTCTGAATATAAATATGACAAAATTGTCAGTTAATTATATTACATTTATATAAACAAATAAATAAAATATGAAATGAGATTCTGAGCAGTATAAACCAAAGAGAAAACCTATGACTCTACCTCATTATTTTTTTCGGAAAGAAACCTACGAAGGATATTACAAGATTTGATGACTGTTATCTTTTGTAACTGTTCAAACAAATTTTCTTCAGACCCAAAATCTCAATACTTTTGTGAAGATTCCTAGGAATAAAACCTGTTGTGGAAATAATAATCGGTAGAATAAATTTTTATTTTCCACATTTTTTAATCTCGTCGCCAAGCATCATATATTTAGAAATCTTTTCATTATATTTATTTTGTATATTATGTGTGTCGGGTATAGCAATATCAATTATATATGTTATTTGATTCTGTTTATCAGTAAGAATGATATCTGGTCTATTGTGTTTTACAGCTCTGTTGCAAATAATTGTTTTATCAAAATAAAGTTTATATTTGTCATTTTCACAAATAATCTCAGGTTCATATTTGTAAAATTTGTTTCTTTTGGGAATTAGGTCATGTTTAATTCCTAGATTAAAATGAATAATATTAGCGACGGCATTATGTATTTCTAAATAATCTGTTGAAGCAAGGACTGAGCAAGATGATAATATATGAAAAACTGTTTCTGAAGAACAGAAACATCTACGGCAAGAATCATCTATATTTTGTTTGATGATGTGTTTTCTATAATTCCTCGTGAAAACAACCTGATCCTGGATCGCAATTACCAAGCCTTCTGTTTCAGCAAACAATTCTCCAGAAACTAACCATTTATTTGATGCGATTTCTTCAATATAATCATTTTTCAATTCTTTAGGATGCTTTCCGTGTAATTCATTCTGCATCCAACTTTCTCTTTTAGAATTATCATCAAATATATCAAAATCTACCTTTTGCATTGTCAAGTTCAGAGGTGTAAGATTATAATCTGAAGCAACAACAATATCATGTAATTTAGACGTTCTCTGTTTATCATGAAAATGGGAACGTAGATGAAAAATCTGTTTACTATGAAGATCATTCAAATCAGTTAATCCACGACCTCCAAGATGTCTAGGTAGTGTAACTCTCTGAACAGTTGACTTTGGTGGTGCTTATGATGTTTACAAAGCATTTTCCTCGTTTGACATTGTTATTCATTTAGATCAGTTTTAGACCATTTAATAATTCCAAAAGAAGATGTAAGAATAGGAACTGCATAGGAGTTGATAGCTCTGAAAAGGTTTTTACTAGTTAAATGACTCTTGATGATAATTCTTTTGTAATATGAACTTCTAATATTTTCTTTAGTGCTGCTATGGTTACTTGTCTTCTCTTGACAAAATCCAAGATATTTATATGTATCTCTTTGATGCATTGGCTCGATTTCGATATTGGAAATCTTTATATAATCAGAGATGATCTTTCATTTTTCAATAGAAAGATTTTTACATTTTGGAAGCCCAAATTTCATATGAATACCATTGGAATAGTTGAAAGTAATCTCAGGTAGACTTTTTAAATGAGATCTGGTTCCGGCATATAATTTAATATCATCTAAATAAATTGAGTGAATTAATTTGAATTCAGTTGATAGACTCTTTGTTTTGAAGCCGAAACTAGTAGCATTTAATTCATGAGATAATGGATTAAGGCAAAGACAAAACCAAAGAGCACTTAAAGAATCACCTTGAAAAATGCCTCTTTTGATTGGAATTACTTCGGATTTTAACGATTGTTTTGAAATATTTAAATGAAGATTGGTTCTCCAATTTTTCATTACAAATTCAAGAAAAAGACGAAGTGTCTTATCAATTTTATAAATTTCCAAAATTTCTTGAAGCCATGAATGGGGAGAACTATCAAAAGCCTTTTGGTAATCAATGAAGGCTGTATGAATATTTCTCTTCTTAGTTTGAGCTTGACTCAAAGCAACAGAATCAATTACAAGTTGCTCTTTAGTACCAAGGTGTTTTTTGCTACATCCTTTTTGATGTTCGGAAAGAATATTATAATTCTCCAAATGTGCATAAATTTTTGGGTAAGACAGATTTGAAACTAGCTCTTGTCAGGAAGGATTATTCATTGATCTACAGATTTTGAATATATATATATATATATATATATATATATATATTCGCAAGGAGTCTAGATTATTATTATATATTATTTATTATTCAAAATCCGTAGATCAATGAATAATCCTTCCTGACAAGAGCTAGTTTCCAAATCTGTCTGCCATACACGCAGCCCCCAAGAGCCACAATAGTGCAACTAAGCAGGATGCCGAGAAACGAAGCGACAGACTGCAGTTTCGCCTTTATTTGTAGCTCATCAGTGTTGCATATCGCTTCTCAGCATCCTATCAAGCTACATCGGGGTACCCTATCGATTCCAAAAAGGACGCACCTCGTACATACGTATGAGAGTCGCCCTCTATGGACCGATACGGCGAACCCGCTACCGGACTTCGAGAAAGATACGAACAATAACAAACAGATGTGGAAACGTTAAAAATTCCAACATTTGGGATACATCTTTCGCCGTTCCGTGAATCACATCAACGGTAGAAAACGAGCGAAATAATCCCGCTGGAATAGTGTGCTCTAAGCCTCTGTTTCCGAGATAAAACCTCTCGTCGGTAAATATTTGACGTATTACCGACAGGAGGTTTTATCTCGGAAACAGAGGCTCAATTTTTTACAATTATTGATAGCCATTCATATTTTGCGAATAAATTAAGAATTTAATTTCCCCTCAAAAATAAAACTCTAGGAGATTACTATCTGGAGTTCTAGGAGATCATGGATATTCGCAGCATATATGTATACGTAGGTTACGAATCTAAGAAGCCAAAATAGATGAATTAGTTTTATATTCACAAATTTCGTATCAACCCATAACCTTCCACGATTTTTTTTCTCGATTCTACTAGTTTTCGAGCTTTATTTTGCAAGAAGTCACACTGAAAAAAATATGAAAAAAAAAATTTTCTCCTTTTTCTCACAGAAAAATCGGTGTACTCAAATGTGTGTAAAGCTGTACTACTAAGTGTACAAAGTATGAAAAAAATAAAAAAGTCTTGATAACTCTTAACAATCTTTTATTTCCGTAAATGTGTCTTGAGTGGATACAAGTCAATTAATTGATTAAAAAGATAAAAACTATGATTTCAGTTCAGTGCATAAAGTGACTATACATTTCAAACGACTCCATCTTGCACGTGAATGACATTTATGGCCCCTCAGTTGCTTTCCAATTCTCTTCGGAATATGACCCGCACCATCTTCTGCAATATTTCTTGGAAGAGAGGCAGGACGTCTTTTCGAAAAAGTTGCTTCCCAAAAGATTGGAAGTAGTGACGAATTACTTCTCTAATGAAACAAAATAAATCAATGTTTTCATTGTCAGCTTACATGTTCAGTGACCATTTACGATCGCGACACTTAATGAATTAATGAAAAGAGACCACCACAATTTCTTTCCACTGATAGATATCATGTAATTATTATTTACTGCTTGATCCAGTAGATCAATCCCACCCATGGATGCCTTGTAATTGGCAAATAAATAGGGTTGAGGAACTTGAACTCTTAATTTTCTATCGAAGACCAACGTTTAACTTTCCCTAGCGGCAGTATTGTATCATGATTGGTTATCATAGTTACAACATTTTTGTCTTTTCAGCTTACAAATTGTAAGCGTTTTCAATATAACGTAACATGAAAAGTAATTGGGGAAATGGACAATATGGTCGAAGGATTCAACACATTGTAGAAGTCCTAAAACAACTTTTGAGCCCAGTGGTAAACTTTTGTCCAAATTATCACCGTTATCCTCAGCTCCACCCTGTGTATCCTTGAATAACAATAACCAGTACAGCGGCAGAGCATCCAATCTTTGACCCCGCAACGACTTGGCTTCCCCATTATACTGACACTGTCCACATGTCCGAAATATTTTACCATTGCTTCATCTATTGAAAGATTTCTGTATGAAGTTTTCCATAAAGGAAGCTACAAAAGGAATCGAAACATCTTCAACACTCCAATACATGCTCTCACGGGATAATTTTTTGTAGTCAGATAGAATTAGAATACCTAGTATTATATCTGACGCGATCACTGTGAAAGTACGATTACTTTTTGTGAAGCATAAAGATTTGTTTATTCTACAAACAATTTCACAAGGTTATCATCGAAGTATTTAAGAAATATGAAAGAGGCTCTCATGTTTCATATTTCCTATCTGTAGTATTTTAATCCAAACTCATATCAGTGAAATTTTTGGTCCACTTAGGCTAGTCCAGTTTACTATCCATTCTACACTGACCTCTTTTTTTCTGGAAATAGTATGGATAATGGAACATTGTCATCATCATTTCCAGAATTGTCCTCATCAGTTTCCCCAGATGAATGCATTTCGTCATCTGAAGAAAACTGAAATTCAATTTCTTCTGGAATATCTGTCTTACTAATTCTGGTTCGTGAAAAAGAAGCTTCTTCAACAGCTTCTCCTGATGTTTTTGAACTCTGAAGAGATTGAATGGAATTGAAAGTCCATATTTTCTTATGCTTGCTTCCCAGGAATAGGCGAACCTGTTTACTCGCATTTGAAGAGGGCCAAATCGTAAGATGTTGGACGGAAGCGAGTTCCACAGCTCACCGGCCCTGTAAACGAAGGAATTCTTATAGAGAGAGGTTCGAGGGGTCGTCAACTTGTCCTCTGAGAGCAAGCGGTTGGAGATCGCGGGTGATCTCCGGGTGGTCGATGAAGCGCACAGCCCGTTTTTGCTCACTATCCAACATCCGCAACGAATGTTAGGGCGCAGATCCCCATACATGGGAACAATATTCCAAAGCAGGTCGAATCTGCGCCTTATACAGAAGCAACAGCTGAGATGACGTGAAGTATCGCTTGACTCTGAAAAGTAAACTAAGTTTAGCTGATGCCGACTTAGCTATTGCTGATACATGTTCATGCCAGCAAGACCCGGAGTTGACCGTTATTCCGAGAAGGTGCATCGAATCTTTGGATGCAATTTGTTGGCCTTGCACCATTAGAGGAGGTTCTCTAGCGAGAACTTTTCTAGAAAACGTATTTGCTTGCGTGTTGCTCGCGTTGAATATCATCAGGTTCAACTGACCCCACTCAGATATCCTCTGTAAGTCAGAGTTTAAGTTATTAATTTGTTGACATCTCTAACTATGAGATTCCGCAGCTGTAATCGGCCGCAGACTACTGAAAGACGAAACTATGGTACAATCGTCTGCAAAACCGAAGATCTTGTACTCTGTAGATGACAGAAGATCGTTTATCTGTAACAGAAACAAGGTTGGCAAAAGAATGGATCCCTGAGGTACTCCTGCTTGCAACTGAAAACAATCAGATGTTATACCGTCGACCACAACTTGTATTCATCTTTTTGAAAGAAAGCTACTTATCCAACCCCGCAAATTTTCGGGAAGCCCATATGCAGCAAGTTAATTCAACAAGGCTGCATGCCAAAACCTATCGAAGGCTTTAGAGATGTCGAGGGCTATTGCTCTAGATTTCCCATGCTTTTCCAGCGTTGATGTACAAACATGAGTGACGTAGGCGAGCAGATCTCCTGTCGATCTTTGCCTGCGAAAACCATACTGACGGTAGTTAATAATTCCTTGCAACTCAAGATATTTGATGAGTTCATCATTTATGACTCTCTCCATCACTTTGGACATAATGGGAAGAAGTTCAACAGGGCGGTAGTTTTGGGGTAAGGGCTTCTCTCCTTTCTTTGGGATCGGTTAAATTCTCGCTATTTTCCAGGCGCTCGGAAAAGTCTGGCTTTCGTAAGAAATCTGGAACAGACGGTTAAGAATGGGTGCCAGTTAGGAAGTACACTTTTTCAGGACGATTGGAGGTTTTTGGTTTAGACCGACTGCCTTTTTGCAGTTCAGCTGTTCGAAAGCCCGTCTCACAGAGCGAACTTGATTTCTGCCATTGAAGAATTTGTAGGTGGCATGTTCTGTGGTCTTCTCTAACAAGAGGCGGAAACGCAGACTTGCAGAAATTGGCACTGAAAGTCTTCGCCATAGACCAGAATTGTCTAGTCCCGCTTGCCTGTTCAAGGAGTTTATTAATTACCCCTTCGTTGAAATTGGTCTTTGCTCTTGCAGTTGTCAGGTTGCATACGTTCCGTATTCGTATGGAAAAAGATCTGAAAAAATATATCCTATTAATTTATACATATCTTCCGATCGTACTCCTATAAATAACTAGAAATGTGGTAAAATTTATTGAAAGATTCTACAAAATTATAGTACTTACCAATCAACGCCACTGCAGCAAATCTTTAATGGTTAGGTTAGATCTCGGCAAATTCCATTGGGTTTTCTTGTTGCCTTGTTTGCTGAGTTTTAAACCCATTTTGTAATGCTGCGAAAATGCGTATTTGGGATTTGCCGAAAACAAAACGAGATCTATCCTGACCATTGAATTTTTGTTGTGGTGGAGTTAATACGCGAGTACCAATTATTTGCTACCAACCCTGACTCAGAAAAAATTGCTATGAAAATCGCTGTACATGTAACTCGTTTAGTAATGCATAGTTACGTACCCTTGCCGTCGACCAATGTGCCACCTATAAGAAATCCTTGAAACACAGTACTTTGTCTACATTGCAGATTACTATCGATGTTTTATATTTCAGTTTTATTGAACAGATGGCACTGAAGAGAGAAATTTCATGAAATACTCAAATTATAGTTTTGAAGATAATGGATTACATTGAGTGAATTTTCGAAAAATAGTCATACTCCATACTCAACTAACATAAAGTCTCTCTTAACCACTGATTGTGCACCAGGCTCCAACCAAACTTCATGGGATGTAGTCTTATGCCACAGTTTTCCAGTTCATCCAACCTATTCCTAACAGATTGTGCATCAGTACCTAATCAATATAAAGATCATTACATTATTTATTTTCTTTAAGCTGGTATAAAATATATAAAGAGTATAAAAACTATAATTTCGATTTACATGTTCCTCCCAATGAACTCACTCTAGATTTAGATGATTTAAATTATTGGTCAGAAGTCATCTGTTCTCCTAAATATTTCTGCACTCTTCTCCAAACAACTTATAATATTTGTCTTTCAGTAGTCATGCCCCCTGAAACAGCCAACTTCCATTTTTTGTTATATCTTCATTGGCGAAGAGTTTATTTTCCACTTCTGCTTGGTCTACAGTCAATAAGTGTGGTAACTCTCCTCTTTTTTCTAATTTCAAAAAATTCATGTCAGTGTTTCGCATGCCGATCTATCTGCCAGTATTTAACTTTTTCACCACATTTAGTACTTTCAAAATATTCTGTGAGCAGCCATTCTGTTATGGTATTCCAAAATGTACCAAATTTCTTCGCCTCTATTCCTTCAATTCATTTACAATATATGGAAGTTTGAGAATGATTACACTATTGTGTAAAATCAATGAAATACACAAGTTTCACCTTATACAAAGGTGCTGTTTTATCAAAAACGTGAAGAAAATATAAATGTTCTTGTATTGTCAAGTGCTAGTGCTAACGCACCAACTATGACTAATTTTTAACAATGCAACTTCAACGTATTTGCTCTGACCGTATAACAAATGTTCATACTGTTAATTCAAGTATGTTTTATACTAATTATATTCGCATAAATTGCTACCTTTCTTAATCACTTCATAAAATCAATGCAAAGTTGCTAAGTGCATTTCTACTATTTTTCTATCGATTTACGCGAAAGATTTTGATTTGAATTTTAGAATGAACTAAACCTACTGCAATTCTAATTTCAATGATAGTGGAAACTGTGTACACATACTGTTACTGTTTGATGTATGGAATTATGGATGATGAGGATGAGTATTGATATTGAATTTTGAATTATATAATGTCGATCATCACGTGAAGGAGGAAAATAATAGGAGCGATAAGAAGGCCTGATTATGGGCTTCTTTATGTTTTATTAGATAATCGACCGTTCTCATAAAGAACAGTCTAAGAAAAAATTGTTCAAATACTCATTAGAGTTGTCCCTCCCCACGGAAATCTTTAGTAAAAGGCGAAAGATTTATTCGCTACTGAGGAGAAACCAGAGTAATGATGTGAACAAACTCTCAACATTAACCGAAACTTGCTCTGATTGTTGCCAGTAACGTATAGAATACTCTTATAGTACTCCTCTATAGTTACTTGAATTTTCCAAACACAATTCATATCATTTATGAGGTTAATTGATTGATGATTGAAACACTATTACAATATATAAATGTTTTTGGTCATAATATTTCTAAAAAATGATAAAATATATCACCCTTGTATTGTCACGTGCGAACGCGCCACCTATGAGCGATTTTCGGCAATGTGATAAACATAGTTGCCACAGTTGCTTTAATTGTTCATATGCATGCGTCTTCTGAAGGACGGATTGAGTTGTATCTTCGCATGAATATGATAATTCCTACTTTTTACTTAGGAGCTAAACACATTTCTGATTTATCCTTCGTTACCCGTACACAGTACTCAAATCACAAATTAGACGAAGTATGAAATATTTATAGAACATAAATTGGGTAAATTGCTTGTCTGTATATGGAAAATGACTTTGAACGCGATCTGCCATTTAGTTTGTTTATAGTGCTCGATTGTGTCATTTTTTACAAGTGTGTTTTGCGATTTGTACAATGGATAAAAATATCGAACAAAGAATTTGTCTCAAATATTATATCGAAAATGGAATTGGGGTGCCGAATCGCTGAAAATTTTACAGAAGGCTTACGGCCACTTCTAATAGAGTTTTTGCAACCTTACAAAGTATTGTAGTTATTCAATTGTCAGTTTGTCATCATGAAAATTGTCACTTGTCATTTTACTATGGCCGATTTGTTTTTGTTAGGTTAAGTAAATGAGGGTTATTACTTGCTCTTATTCTGGCGTAATAACGGCAATACTTTATCCTTATTAGTGTTTTCGGGTACTATTTTTGAAGAGCGCATGCGCAGAAAATAACAAAGTCTCCTAATAAGAGGTGCAAAAACTCTCTATCAACTATGCATATTCTCGTACTGAATAAGAAGTCGAGAACCCAGACAAGAACAGTATTACACAAAATGTTCATATAATTTCATATACTCGTTAGAGTGAGTTATCCTTTCCTTTCCTTCTATTCTTAGTTGAACTTTCTAAACACAATTCCTATGATTTATGAAGCCTAATAAATTATTGATTGAAATATTTTGAGAATATGCAATTGTTTCTGATCATAATAGGTCAGGAAAATGATATTTATATATATGTATATATATATATATATATATATATATATATATATATATATATATATATATATATATATATATATATATATATATATATATATATATATATAGTATATAGCTCTTATACTGTTAGGAGTCAATGCGCTACCTATGGGTTTTTGATAACAATGAAATAATAACGTACTTTTAATAACCGCTTTGACTGTCCATCCATACGCACTTATTCTCTCTGAAACATGAACTACGTTGTATATTCACACAAATATATGTGCTACTCTTTTTATTTAGAAGTAAACACTTTTCACTCGTTTTTTGTGTAAATATGTAAAGTAAGCCGCTTATCTTGTCATTTTTTTGCTTGAAGTTTTTTTGAAGTATTATCGCACTAAGGGATTGCACATCATTTATATCAGTGCTTTGGAGTTCGTGTCTAACGCACAAAATATTTAAATAACGCTTTGCAATACAGTTCATAATTTAAAAGTTCTGCACAAAGTGTTAGATATTTAGATAACTGTGACATCACCTCTAAAGACTATTCCGTGGACATCACTAGCAGACTCTTTAATACCAATGAACGTTTTTGACATTATAATGGCCATATTTATTTATGAAACCCTCGTATTTTTCAGTAATTAAATTTGTAAATATTAGATACTTCTGAGCAATATGAAACTCTTTTTAAAGCCACTATCATGCAATGTATTATCTCAGTGTAGCTACAGCGAATCGAAAGACACCTCTGTTCTCTGCTACAACTAAAAAGCTGAATTCAACATTTTTTGCGTTTTCTTATTATTCTGTAATTTATGAAATCAACATCGATGCCATATAATTCCAGATGAATAATTATAATCATTCACTCTATTGTTCTCTGCTAAAAGCAACAAGCTAAGTTTACATCAAAATTGTTTGCGTTTTCTTATTATTCTGTAATTCAACAAATCAATATCAATGCCTCATGATTCTAGATGAATAATCATTATGATTTATTCCATTGTGTAATAGTAAAACATACTACACTAACTTACTCAGTTATGAATTATTGTAATCATTATTCGAAATAGTGAAATTTATTGCTCACAGAAGTTATACGAATTTGGTTCTTAATAAAATAGCCTAGGTATTTGATTTGATTTGATTTGCTCTAAACTGTACAATACCATCTTTAAATTACGGGAGGAGAAAATATTCATTTCTTTCCGAATATGTTTTTAAAAATGAATGTACTCTAAAATATACTAATATATAGAATGGTCGAAGAATATATTATATAACGTTGGCGCGTTAATTTGAAATCTTAGTTCCGGTTGGTCTCCTAACGAGAGAATGTAGAACTATTTTCTTCTTCTTGCAGAACAACTCATCTGTCTCTGTCAGTTAACAAACAAAATCTATTCTATTGCGCTTTGTTACTTTGCTGAGGTAAGTCGTGTGTTTTGACAGTTTGTGTTTATCCAGTAAAATCTCCTAAATCCTTTACTTTTTTCAATTGAATGTTGAATATATTTACCAATATTAGTGTTTGAATAATATAGTACAGATATTTTTCCTATTTACTTGTTCAGTAATGATAAATTCTTAGTTTGAAAAATTAGGTTAAACCACTAATTTTATAATGTTTCACTTTATTTTGATCCAATATTCATTGATGTATATTTTTTCAGTCCTTAAATTCAAACAAGAGTCCCTACACACTACAAGATGGGTAGGGAGGACAAGGCCACTTGGAAATCAAATTATTTCACCAAACTCATCGTAAGTTTTAAAAGTTTATGATTTATGCATGCGTATTTCAAGGATATAATTTTATTTGCTTCTTTGACCATATATGATGACTTATTTTTCGTCGCTCAATGGTTTTCATACCATGGCAGAGCTAGAAATAGTTGAACCCACTGTCATGAGAAAATTATATGTGGACACTTCGTACTGAATAATGCTTCATTATTCAAATATTTTCTCCGGTCTATTCCATATATGACTCGAATTTTTTTTTCAGCAACTTCTGGAAGATTATCCAAAATGTTTCATTGTGGGCGCAGACAATGTCGGCTCAAAGCAAATGCAACAAATTCGTATAACACTACGTGGATCCGCCGTAGTACTCATGGGAAAAAACACAATGATGAGGAAAGCTATCAAAGGTCACCTTGAAAGGAACCCAGCATTGGAGAAACTCCTGCCCCACATCAAGGGAAATGTAGGATTTGTATTCACTCGTCAAGAGCTTGTTGAAGTCCGTGATAAACTCCTCGGGAACAAAGTACGTGCTCCTGCTCGTGCTGGTGCTATTGCACCTTTGCCTGTTGTTATTCCAGCTCAGAATACTGGTCTCAGTCCTGAGAAGACATCTTTCTTTCAAGCTCTTTCAATTCCAACTAAAATCTCAAAGGGTACAATTGAAATCATCAACGATGTACACATTTTAAAACCTGGAGATAAAGTAGGTGCTTCTGAAGCAACTCTTCTGAATATGTTGAACATTTCTCCATTTTCATATGGTTTGATTGTTGAACAAGTTTACGATTCAGGTACTATCTTCTCACCAGAAATATTAGACATCAAACCTGAAGATTTGAGGGAGAAGTTCTTGGCAGGTGTTGCAAACTTGGCTGCAGTGTGTCTATCCATCAATTATCCAACAACTGCTTCTGCTCCACACAGCATTGCCAATGGTTTCAAGAACCTTCTGGCTATTGCTGCCAGCACAGATGTGGAATTCAAAGAAGCACAAACCATCAAGGAATATCTCAAGGTATATTTGCTTTTTTAATTTTCATTAATGTTAGACTAAACATTTCTACAAATAGCTTGCATTGAAAAAGAATCATTGTTATTATAAAACTACAGTAGTAAGTAAAACAGATCATTATAGAGTAAATTAGTTACTTAATGATCAGGTATTGAAATGATGAAGATGGACAACAGTTGCCTGAAACTGCTCCAGAAATATACAATGGAAAGGGATAGTTGAGACAGTGTAAATGCATCGACTCTCAAAGAAAGTTGAATAAATTTGAAATTATTGTTTTGATACAAACCGTAATTCATGATGACTCTTTTTATTGAATTAACTGATCAACATACTGGAGCTAGAAATAGTTGAACCCACCAGTATGCAGTTTTAGTGAAATTATAGTGTTACTGATCTTTCTCTAGATTTATGATATATTACTTGATATATCTCAATTACTCAATTGAAAATGCTTGTTTACAGGACCCAAGCAAGTTTGCCGTTGCAGCTGCTGCCCCTGCAGCTTCAGCTGCTCCTGCAAGTGCCCCAGCTGCCAAAAAAGAAGAGAAGAAAGAAGAATCTGAGAGTGAAGATGAAGATATGGGTTTTGGTCTCTTTGACTAAGTTCAATATTTTTGATATACGAGTTTGTTTCTATGTGAGTCAGACTGTCAATAAATGATGAAACTGATGAAAATTTAACGTTTCTGTCTATAATATCCCTACCAATTTGAACATAAATGGAAATAGATCTTCATAAATTAAATACAACTAAATAAATTTTGAAATGTTTTATACTATCATACTAGTAGTAGTTTAGTAAAGTTGGTTAATAATCAGTGTTTTGAAGGACTTTGTTTACCTTCTGGAGCTTATTTTTATTAACATTTTATCTTTTCATAAATGACGCAATATTACCACAATTTTATTTCATTTCTTCCTATTTAATCTAAAGAAAGTAAATAGGGTACAAATTTTTACATTGTTTACTAAGAAGTGGTATCCCACAATCTTAATCATTTTTGGTCCTGCCTGATCGGCAATCTGTAAATTGCGCGAACTTATTTCAGGAGAGTTTGGAAAGCAATCAAATATTCAAAGTGCAGGAGTGAAATTACATCCATGTTACTTTACTTGCTGCATCCAAAAACATCATGAGTCATTCATTAAAGATTATGCTGAAAATGTAGAATTTATAGATGCCGATTATAGACAGCAGCAAAAAAATTATTTATAAAGTAACTTGACTACAAGAGGAATTGAAAATGCAGTTGCTGCAAATCACTCCAGATTATACAAAGCAGACAGTTACTGAAAATGAGGAAATTAACTGAAAAAGGAAATATCATTTGAACATACAGTTAGATACAAGTTTGCAACAAATTGAAATGATTCTTTGTTATTTCGAAAATACAACAATATGAAACTATCGTACATCAAAAACGCAAGATCGTTTATTCGAATGCTTTCAGGTATTTTACCAAAAATATATGTATGTTAATCTTAACATGATTCAGTGAAGTTAGACTAAGAAGACTAGAGACCAGGAAGGCAAAGTGCTTTGGTGGAAGATAGGTCGCGGCGAGACGTTAGTGCTGTTCGTCGGCATCCCCACTTCTTACCTGCTTTCACTCCACGCATTGAGAATATCAGTGCTGTCACAGGTATTCTTTTGCGCAATGAAGACGTCTTTGACTCGATTTTCAAATAGCACGGTCTAAATAAAACGTGTTTTTTACCCAAAACATTGATTGCGGCAGCTGCTCAGGGTTAAGCATTCTTGGGAAAACTGTTTACGCGATATGACAACGACAATTGTGCTGAATTGAGCCGGACGCGAGTGCACGTAGTAAGTGAAAAAACTAATAAAAAATGACACGTTCCGGTACTGCAGTTTGTCCGGACATTTTTACAGCTATACTACACTTCAACTTCACATACAGTAAACCCAATGGAATGGCGGCCATTATGAAAAAGGTATGGACGGGTACATTACGCAAGTGGGTAGGAGTTGGTGGGGATAGCAGCAAACGGCAGTATTTCGTCCTACCCTCTCCAACGCAGTTTGCACTCCTGGTCTAGTCTTCTTGCGTTAGATGCTTTATTTATTTGTTTGTTTGTTTTTCCTTTAACGTGCTCTATTTCTGCCTTTCGGCTAATGTCACGCCGGGAATTCTGCCACCTCACTAACCCGAGAGTTTTGCCGAACCCTTCTCGTGTCGAGGGAAAGGATCTTTAATGTCCAACACATCTCTGTTAAACAGGAAAAACGTCTTTACACATCTCCTCCGAAAGATGGCCACTCAAACGATTCCCAGAATCCGAAAAATCGCACCAACTTTGTGGGGATTGAACCCAGATAACACTGCACAGGAGACGAGCATCATATCCTCTACGCCACCGAGCCGGCATGCTCTATTTGCCCATTCGCTATAATCACAGAATAGAGATGTATTTTATTTCAATAATATCTCTGTGCTATAACAAAGACAGTTTTGCTTTTTGTTATTTCCTTTAAACTCAAAACCAAAAGACAGTAGGCAATAATTCTAGCTTTGCGAAAATAACGATTATCAGACAGATAACAGAGAAGAATGTAATCAATATAAAGATGTAAACTACGATAGATGACTTGAACATTACAACTAGACAGTGTTGGTTAAAGAAACGTCGTAGGAAAAAATGACACAGACGATGCGAGAAGGCGGAAGAAACAATCTAGATGTTCTTCTTGAATGTGAATGCCCTATTCTCATAATTACCGTGGTATATACGCCCGGGGAGAAATGGTTAAGCCTGCCTCATCTTTTGGAAAACCGACTGAACAATATTGACAGCTTCTATGAGGAGTTGGGATTACTGAAAATCTAGCCGTCCGCAGGAAGGAAGTGAGGCACAAAGGACCTAGGTGCAGCAGTTCATGCCGCTCTCTCAGACATACATACATTGCCTTACAGTGTTGAAGCATGTCATAGTGATAATTGTAGATCGTTAGAAAATGACAGTAAAATTGAAAAACAAACAATTCTTTGATTCCATTTCCATATTTGGTAGAATATAATAAGAAATTTGTTAATTCTGTCGTATTAACAATCGAAAGAGAGAATGCATTATTTTGAATAATCCTCCACGAAGGCTAATCCAAAGCCAAGAAGCAAGATTATTCTCGGTCTCGCAAATAAGGTCATGAAAATATTTATTATTAAGATCCAACCTGTACAGTTCGTGTTGTGATAAGTTATATTTATTTAGCCGATAAGAATAAGATGTACACTTCTTTGCTCTATTGCCAATTATCAAACCTAAATAAAAACTTGAATCACTGGAAAATTGCAAAATACGCCTCTGTGATGTTGAACCCGGAATATAAATAAATGTCAACCTATTAAATGTAATCTAACCATTTCCTTAAACTTCATAAACAAAGTACCTTAGGTGTTAAGAAAAAGTTCTAATCTTAATTTCTTGATTAAATAATTACATTATGCGGGTGGTTTATATAGAAGAAAGTAAACTCATAATATTTTAAATAAACAAATTCAAACAATACCGTACTAATCAGTTGATAAGATATGGAAATGAAATCAGAAACCAGTTAATGCGAAACATATCTATCTAACACATATTGTAATATGGATTTTCAAAAGAGTGTGTGCCCATTGCTCAGGAATCCTAACCAGTATGATCCTGATACTATTGATCTATTAAATGATAGTAAGCAAAGAGATTATTGGTTAAACTGTCTTGATCAGATGATCAAGAAATTTATACCAAAGGCTTCAGTTTTAAATCCTGAAGACGTTAGAGCAACTGAAAAGGCTGAAAAGAGTTACCAGAGCTTTCATATGTTAATTGAACAGTTAAGGGAAGATCCTTAGTAAGTTACTCGAATGCTTTCACGATTGTCAGATAAATTATATTATAAATTTTCAGTTTGTTACATCCTTTAAGTGTGAGAACTTTGCTAGAATTTAATGAAGATAATCTGAGAGACAATAATTTCAAAGATGCATGGAGCCATCAAAAGCAAAAAGAATCTAATCTGGCATTCAAACAATTTCGATCACGATTGGATTATGTCGATTCAGTGGAACCTTTCAATGACAAATGGTTGGAAATAATTAAAGGTGTATTAGCAGGAAATGTATTTGATTGGGGTTCAAAAACTGTCTCTGACATTCTAGAGAAATCTCCAGATTTTGGTTTGAATGAGGCAATGGATACCATTCAGCCTCGCCCTTGGTTTAAAGATGATTTTGACTTATTTGTAAGAAAATTACAGGTAGGTAAAGTCTAGTGTAATATTTTTATACTTCATTATAATACATAATCAATTTATTATTTGAAAAGTCTTTGGTAGGTATAACGATTAGTGATGATTCAAAAACAGAAGAATGAGAAGTGAAATGGAATCTGTTTATTGTATTAGTTTGCTTGTATACTAATGTTGAGTGCTACAGGCGTATTGTTTCATATTTGAATGTCCAAAATCACAACTTTCACAGAAGAGCAAAAAAACTTTCTTTTAATGTAATGACTGTTGTTTGCGCGAATTTTGGTTTACGTATTTTTAACTAGTTAGTGATCCTATTTATTAATTCACAAGCTTGTTCCAACGGTCACTTGTGAATTATGGTAAAAATATATATTTTTCCAATATAAAGTTAAAAGTGGGTATGTTACAGAAGAAGAAAGAAGGCATGTTATTAAAGGTGTCTACTATAAAAGGTGCCAAACTTCAGTAGGTGATAGTACAAGTCATTTGCAACAAAAAATGTCCCGTAACATTTTTTCGAAAAGTTGATAATTATCCAGTTATTCAGCACTTCTTAATTTTAGGAAATTTTTTGCTTCTCTCTATAAAAACAAGAATATCTCTGGTACTCTTACAGCTACATAAAATCTGACCATACCATCGGAAAGAGCATTGAATTTGCTATAAGATAGGTAAGTACTAATGGTAAAAACATTTTATATACCGGGTATTGTAAGAGGCTAAATGAAAAAATTGTGAAATGAACGAAATTAGTGGTATTTTCTTGTTAGCTGTACCACTGAAAACTGATCGATAAGTAGCCTTTTTTTATTTGGAAAAAACTACTACATTACTGGCTTTTAAATGGTGTATCAACTTTTGAGCTTACTATTTTTTTACCAGCAAAATCATGGGTAAGAGTAAGAGTAAGAACACTAAATTCTCTCATCCTTCGATCACAAATGAGCTAGTTTCACCGGAGCGTCTAAACAATTCCATAAATGACTTCAATAATAATAAGCGATAAATAAAAACATATCTGGATATTGAATGTTTAAGAAACTAGGAATAATTAATTTTTCTCGGATTAGAAAAAGAAAATTAGAGAAAAGTATCGTAAAAGAATAAATCACAGAAGGCTTGTATTATTTGATTTTAAAACAAAAAAAATATTTAGAATTTGACAGGAACTGTCATTCAATGAATTATTGAATTGAAGTTTATATTTTCCCCTTTTAAGGTTTTTAAGGTTTCATTTTCTTTTTCGAAAAAAAAAGAAAACATGCCTGGATTCTCAAATATTGAATATCTAGATATGTTATTTGTTTATGGCTTCGCGAATGGAAATTCCCGTGCAGCGGTGCGGGAGTATGCATTGCGCTTTCCAAACGGACACCAACCTTGCAGAAAGATATTTGTTGAAGTGTTAAGGCGCTCCGGTGAAACTGGTTCATTCAGTGGTGTAAGAATAAAAGAAGGTGGTGGAAATGCTCAGCAATGGAGACAAGCACCTGCAATATTGCAGGCTGTTCACGAGGACCCTACAACAAGTACTCGGAGAATTGGTGCTACATTGAGACTTCATTATTCTACGGTTCATAGAGTTCTCAAGCGAAATAATTTACATCCTTACCATTTTAGTAAGGTTCAAGACCTATTGCCAGTGGATAGTGAGGTTGCAATTTTGTAGGTGGTACATAAATAAATTACAGGATTGTATGGCACTATTGTTTCACACCCTCAGCACGAGATTAGAGTAAATGTGTGGTTGGGGTTAAGGAGGGGGTCAGCTTGTCGGGCCAGTTATACTCAATTCAAACGAATTTTTAAATCTATTAAATAACGAAATAATAATCACCTTTGGTTTCAAATGGACGGCTGTCCGGCTCATAATTCTAGAATGGTCCAGAACTGGATGGCTAAGAGATTTGGAGGGAAATGGATAGGTCGATTCGGGCCGATGAGATTGCCACCCAGAAGCCCTGACCTTACGCCGCTTGATTTTTATGTGGGGGGCTCATTAAAGACTAATGTTTATAGAATTCCCTTCAATACTCGAGAAGAATTAACTGAAAGGATTCGAATCTATTGCAACTAAATGAGTCAAAAACACATTGAACTTCAAAGAGTAGTTGATAGTTTATGAAAAAGATGTGTTAAGTGCATGCAAGAAAGAGGAAGACATTTTGAACACCTGTTATAGTTTTTAAATCTCTTTCGTGAAAATATGATTCATTAATTTTTTTTCAGTTCTTGATCATGTTTCATTAAGTAATTTAAGATATTTGCGTTGTCGAATTTTATGTTCTTATTACTCTTACCCATGATATTGCTGGAAAAAATAGTCAGCTCAAAAGTTGAAATACCATTCGAAAGCCAGTTAAATGAAGTAGTTTTTACCAAAAAAAAAACGGCTATATATCGATCAATTTTCAGCGGTACAGCTAACAAGAAAATACCACTAATTTTGTTCATTTCACAATTTTTTCATTTAGCCTTTTACAAAACTCGGTATACAAAATTTTTTTACCATTAGTACTATCTATCTTATAGCAAATTCAATGCTCAATTTCCGATGGTATAAAATAAAATCAAGAAGTGTTGAATAACTCGATAAATATCAACTTTTCGAAAAAATGTTATTGGACATTTTTGTTGCAAATGACTTGTACTATCACCTACTGAAGTTTGGCACCTTTTATAGTAGACACCCTGTATATATATATATATATATATATATATATATATATATATATATATATATATATATATATATATATATATACATGTTTTGAGCAGTATGTGATTCGATCATTTATCACGTCACACATTTGTATATGTATATATGTAACCTTGACGAGTAGCCCATATATCTGTTCATGCAATCAAACTGATTTCTTGAAAAATATAAATCCACCACCTGGTAATAAATACCATTGCCAGGCAATGATTATAATCAAAGCATCCTGGAATCATTATATATTAGGATAACGTATATATGTATATATGTATATCTGTTTATGTGTATATATGTGTATGTGTATATATATATATATATATATATATATATATATATATATATATATATATATATATATATATATATATATATATATATATATATATATATATATATATATATATATATATATATATATATATATATATATATATATATATATATATATATATATATATATATATATATATATATATATATATATATATATATATATATATATATATATATATATATATATATATATATATACTAGCGGTGCTCTGTAGCTCGTACATTCTTGGAGATTTCTTTTTTGTTCGAACAGTATTGTA
This sequence comes from Cryptolaemus montrouzieri, assembly GCA_013387265.2. Lineage (NCBI taxonomy): Eukaryota > Metazoa > Arthropoda > Insecta > Coleoptera > Coccinellidae > Cryptolaemus > Cryptolaemus montrouzieri. Next base: position 72,995,083 of record JABFTP020000144.1, on the reverse strand, counting down.
TTTAGAAAGTAAGAATCTACTTCAGCAATTTGTTTTGCAGTAAACAGGGTGTCCCAATTTTCTATAAAAAAATCTTGGTTGGTTTTTTCAGATTGGAAGACCACTTTTTTGTTCAAGATTCAGGAGCGGCCTAAGCTCGGCTATAATGTCCTTAAGTAATAAGTTTTTTTGGTGAGTAGTTTCGTCACAATATTTTTTTTTTCCGTAAAAATTCATGAAAACAGGCTCTCAGGCTCTCACATCATCGCATGCTTCTTCGGCCAGAGAGGATGAATACTTTTTTCCTTTCGTTCTCTTATTGCCCAAGGATAGATTTATTGATGAACTGAAATAGATTATCCTAGTTTCAAAAATATCATATCATGATTTTTTCAAATGGAACACCCTGTATTTTATTATTCATGTCAACGCATGAAATATTATGCTATATTTTTGCAAAAGTAACCTTATCTTTATCTTCGATCATTTTCGAAATATTCGATTATTTGTAAAAATTTTTGATGAAAATTCTACAAACCGTATCAAACTCATCAACATGCATCATTATTCGCACAGAAGTTTTTTTTTCTGTAATGATTCAAGTAGTAAAAAATGAAACCTAAACAAGATAATTCTCTTAACGAATGATAAAATCAAGGTGATTGAAACTTAAATCAAGGTATGTGTTGAAATTTTTTTTTATTTGTGCCTTCTGTCAGGTATCCGGACATATCATATTCTGCATTTTATATGGTGACCTTATCAGTGTTTCGTTATTAAACATTGTTAAAGTGAGGTTTGAACCCCATTTTCTCAGTTGACTGCCATGAAGTTCTCCTAAGAAGAAATGGTTGATATGATTTTTATTCTGGGTGAATGTGATAGAAATTCTTTGTTGGCAAGTAGAGTTTATGCACAAAGGTTTCCTGATGCAAAATGCTTTGAAAAACTTCTAATTAGATTTATCGAAACTGGTAATATCGCTTACAAAAAACATGAAAAACCAATAACTGCTACAGCTGAAGACAACCAGTTATCACTTTTGTTGACAGTGACAGAGGACCTATATAAAAGCCAAAGAGAGATTTCTCAGTTAACAGATATAAGTCAAACTTCCGTCTAAAGAATCTTGAAAGTGAATAAATTTCATGCATATCATGTGCAGGTGCACCAGGAACTGAACAATCAAGACTATGAAAATCGAATCAATTTTTGCAATTGGGCAAGTGACAAAGTAGCGGAAAATCCAAATATGTTTAGCAGAGTTCTTTTCTCGGACGAGGCAACAAGAATGGGCTTGTTAACAGGCACAACTTTCATTTTACGCCACGGAAAATCCACACCTCATGAGACAAATAAATCACCAGCATCGTTGGTCCTTGAATGTATGGGCCGCTATAGTAGATGGATATCCAATTGGGCCGCACTTATTCGACGGGCACCTCAATAGTGAAATGTATTTAGATTTTCTGCAATCATCTACCAATGTTACTTGCCGATGTACCAGAGCATATAAGACAAGATTTGTGGTTTCAACAGGATGGAGCACCAGTACATTACTCACATCAGGTTAGGGAGCATTTGAATCATGTATTTCCAAACAAATGGATAGGACATGGTGGTCCTGTTAGATGGCCAGCTAGGTCTCGGGACCTTACAAGTCTAGATTTTTTCTTGTGGGGTTATATTACGGGCATCGTTTACCAGATTCCTTCTACAACACATTTGGATATGAGACAGAGAATAGTCGACGCCTTTCAGTCAGTTAATCCGCAAATGTTGTCGAGAGTTCAACGGTCTTTCCTCAGAAGGATTGAGTTGTGTCTACAAAGAAACGGGCCACATTTCGAACACTTATTGAAATAGTTCAACACCTTGCAGATAATCTCAATAGATACCAATCTATTACGTATTTCATACACGACTACCTTAAAATATCTCCATTTCTCTGATCAGGTATAATGATATGTACGTACTAATAAACTCTTCTTTCGCAACCTCTGATTTTATTATTTTAGTTTATTTTTTTTACCTCGAAAATGGTCAAAAAATATGGCACAATATTTTATGCGTTGACATGAATAATGAAATACAGGATGTTTCATTTGAAAAAATCAAGATATGATATTTTTAAAATTACAATATTCAATAATTTTTGTTTGTCACTCCTGTATAAAATGAGGATAATCTATTTCAATTCATCAATAAATCTATCCTTGGGCAATAAGAAAACGAAAGGAAAAAATTATTCATCCTCTCTGGCCGAAGGAGCATGCGATGATGTGAGAGCCTATTTTCATGAATTTTTACGGAAAAAAAAATATTGTGACGAAACTAATCACCAAAAAAAACTTATTACATAAAGACATTATAACAAAGTTTAGGACGCTCTTACATCTTCAACAAAAAGTGGTCTTCCAATCTGAAAAAACCTCCCAAGTTTTTTACAGAAAATTGGGACACCCTGTTTACTTCAAAATAAATTGCTGAAGTAGATTTTGATTTTTACTTTCTAAATACAATACCGTTCGAAAAAAAATGGAACTTCAAGAGTGTATGAGCTACAGAGCACCGCGCTAGTGGTGAATCACCCAGTATATATATATATATATATATATATATATATATATATATATATATATATATATATATATATATATATATATATATATATATATATATATATATATATATATATATATATATATATTTTTTTGTTCCAGGACTGTCCATATGAAAAGTTGTGATATTTGTAGATAATGCAGGAATAGATTTTGTACTAGGAATTTTGCCATTGACTAGGGAACTATTGAAACTTAATACCAAAGTGATTTTAGTTGCCAACTCTTTACCTGCTTTGAATGATGTAACATATAGGGAACTGAAATCGTACCTGATTGAAGCTTCTCGCCAGTGCAATGTATTTAAGAATGCCATAAATGAAAACAAGTTATTGTGTTATGAGAATGGACAGAGAGGCCCATGCTTGGATTTGGCAAGCTTACCAGAAGGTAATATGTCTCTTAAAGGTAAATTTTCTTCAGATAAAATAAGTACAAAGTGCAAATCAGGCCAAAATTTAACTTATTTTAATTATTGTTATTTTTTTCTACTAATCTATTATTAGTTCAGGGCGATAGGATTGTAATACATGATCATTACAATACAAGGAAGATGCATGCAATGATGCTCAACAGGTACCATTTCATTCAAAGAAGTTATATTCAGTTTAGAATTTGTGTACATAAAAAGTTAGACTTGAAATAAATTGATTAACCTCATCATTCGGCATTCATGATATATGGACAAAACATCTAATTGCTTTGAGTAAATCAATGAAACCAATTGAATTCATTTTAATAATAAAAAATTCAAATCCAATAAAATCCGATCTGATATTTTATTTATCAAAAAATAGTGATTTTGAATTTTTAGCCCCTTTTTGTTTTTTAAAACTGCTTGAATGTATCAAGCAGTTTCAGAAAACATAAAACACCTAGATTTTCTAAATCGGTCACGTTAAGCCTTTGTTAGAAAGATAAAGTTTGAAAAAAGTGTTCAGTTTTCAGTTCAATCTTCTTGATTCTTTCTATAAATAACATGTATCTTCTAAGATATTTACACTTTTGTCAAAGTATTGAGTCCTCGGCCATATGATGGTTCATTCCTCTATATATCCAGTGTTGAGATTTCTTTAATTCAATTTGTTTATTTTGCTTTGAAATTATCGCGCCGGGCAAGGATAATCGATTCAACTGTATGTACTAAAATGACTTACATATTTTGAAAGTTTTCTGACGCATCACAGTGAGTATCCCCCTCAAAAAAGAATTAAAACTCGAAAATATAATATTAATTTGAATAGTTGAAATGCTCTTATAGAATTAAAAAATTACTATATTTGATTTATCCAGATTTTCACTTTTTCAATAATTTTATATTAAAAACACTGCTGGAATCGAAATTATGTTATTAAATATACAATATATATCTCATGTGGATCTCAATTCATTGCAATATTGACTATAGATGATGTTTCAGTAATTGATGTTTTAAGCTTCAATATATAACTTGGAAATACAATCCAATAATTAATATATATTGATCTCTCCAAAAACTGTTCAAGATTCATGATCTTTAGTCTTCATAACAGCTTATTTCTCATTTCTGCATTTGTCCTTACTGTAACTTCAAAACTAGAAGTGCAGTACTTGAATAAATCTTGTAAATTCATTAGACATTTGGCCTAAATTAATCAAACTTTTTCAGAACTGTGCAATATAATGCTGACGACAGACTGTGTGATACTTGAAGGAATGGGTAGAGCGGTCCAAACTAATTTCTATGCCACATTTGTAGTAGATTGTCTCAAATTGGCCGTTTTGAAGAATGAGTGGCTTGCTAAAAGTCTTGGAGCTTCACAATTCTTCGTAATATGTGATTTTCAGATAGCAACTTGAAGTACCTGATTCAATTAACATCTATGAGTATTGTTTTATATTACTTTAGTTGCACTGCACTTGAAATAAACTCATCATTTAGAAGATGGTGCTCATAATTCGAGAATAATCAAAATAATAAGTATTATTAGAGACAGGATTATATTTGCAGTTACTTAGTTAAGTGACAAAATTCGCAAAATAAAATAAAGAAATACTTCAAATGAGAATTCATTTTAGGACGCAGTGCACTTTAAGATAATGAACTAGACCACATGCAAAAGTAATATTTTCCTTTAAAATCTATTCATTTGTTTGTTATAAAACTGATCATGTTTATCATGATCTATTCTGTCAATCTTTATCTTTGTGGAAATACTGTAATTATTTTTAATATTTTACAAATAAAATAATTATGATTATGTCAATAGAGTTATGACTAAGTGAGATTTGTTGAATATAAATTGCAAAAACATTCAATTCGTATTCCTGAAGAATCGTATACTTCTCACATTTTCTATATGTGAAGGCCAAGGATAGTTTCGTTGAAATTTCTACTTCAACCAAATTCCATGCCATTTTTGACTAAACCCTTCCACGGAACGTTCACCTAGAGACAAATTTTCCAAGCTAAATAATACCTTCTTGCATGCAGGAGGCATGTAAGAAAATCATGGAGAACGACACCTAAGATATCCAGCTGAATTTTTAGAGCTGTTATTCCTATGATATCATAGATTGAAGTGGTTTTGTGGCCCTTGGTGAATCAAACCACTGCAAATAGCGGCTGTTTAGCATCCTGATCCATGCCCTTAACATATTACTCAACTTGCCAGTTTTAAACATAATTATTGCAAGGAAGTCAGAGTGCACAAACACTGATCAGACATGATTCAGGAAACATCTCTAGAAGAGTCACTCCAATATTGCTCTGTTATAGAGGAAAATTCCATGCTTATGCCAACTGACTACATAGTACCAGAGTTCAACTTCAAGTATCATTTTCAGACAGTGATTCCATTAGGGAATGATGAGCTGAGGAAGCCCTGCTGATTTAACCTAGAGGTTTAGTGTGGTACACAGATAGTTCCAAAACAAATCATGGTGCAGTGCTTATATTTGCAGGTCAACTTCTAAAACATAAACATAAACTTAGTTAAACACTGTCCTGTGTACCAGGCTGAGGTATGTGCCATTATTGAGTATTCTCAGGAAAGTATGGATCTAGATTGCCTTGGTAAGGCTATTTGTGTACTCGCTGATAGTCTAGCTGCATTTAAACCTCTTGAATCATACCGACTAGCTTCTAAAATAATCCGGTATTGTATGCGCTCCTCTCAAGTCTGGCTTGGGACAATGAGGTAACTACGGTGTGGGTTCTGGATCACTCGAATCATGCAGGTATTGAAAAAACGGATAAACTGGTCAGAAATGGATCGGAGGTACCAGTAGTAGAACTGAAACCTGCCTGTACGTTTTTTATGGGAGGTGGTAAATAGTAGACAACAAATAATCGTCAAGCTCAGCAATCAATGCTAGAAAACAGAAAAAATGGGGATAAGACATTCGACCAAGTTCATTTTGGATCCGCTTTCCATGTGTAAAAAAGAAAGACATGAAAAGGACTGCTGGTCTTCTCAAAGGACACTGTGCTGTGATCAGGATTGCAGGATATGCTAAAATCCCCAAACACATTGTTGAAATTCCCCACGTTTGGGGAAAGAAAAATCATAATTTCCCACAGGAATAAAACAACTAAAAATGAATTTCTGACATATATCAGATATGACTCACCAGTAGCACTTCACTGTTAAGTTATATTATTCGTCAAAGGTGCTTTTTCATTGGAGCGTTTTGAGCGTAAAATGATCACGTGACCTCTTGTTCTACGAAATCTTGACGCTCATATGAAAAGGTGTTTTCAGCTGCGAAATATGTCATTTCAGGTTGAAACAGTTAATCAATAAATATGAAATCTATTTTTTATTGATTTGGTATTATTTCTGCAATTTTTAATCTTTTATATGGCAAAACCTTCTTTTTCAAAATCTGTAACAATATTGTGGGAGTATTGAAAGCTGATATGGATTAATAATTGGACGACGAAAAATAGACACATAGCAATTTCGTATCGAAGAAAATTCGTTACCTCGGTTTTTTCATTGACAACCCTTGAAGACCAAATATCAAAATATAAACCTGTCACTTGTCTCTTCCAGCGTCTGCCTCTAAGTTCAGAAATTCTCAAGTATCTAGCGTCAATGCTGAAAATCACGTGACCTTTCGAATCAGCGTCAAAACGCTACAATGAAAAGTTACCTTTACGTTGGAGAGCAAATACAAATACATAAATTCACATTATTTATTAAGTTACGACCTATCAAGAACGTATTCTCTCTGCGGCCCGCCCTTAGCTTCATTTCTTATATATTAAAATAAAAGAAAGTTTGAAAATCTATACCCTTTTTCTATCGCCGAACTATTTTGTGCAACATTTTAGAAGTCGGCTTAAATTCAAAATAGTCATTACATTCAGAAAATCAAGTAAAACAAACAAACCTCGATATCTTCTCACAATATTTTATTTATATATATTCTTATATAAAACTTATCCATTCTGTTAAAAACTGCGGCTTTGTTTATTACAGATAACTTGAGATAAAATAGATGGATGATAATTAAAATAAAGTAGAAACTACGTAAAATATGACTTTCTATCTTGTTTCATGTCAAGCTCAACCCAGAATGAAATAAATTATTCCAATGAAGTTTTCTTGCATAGTTAAAATAATTTATAGGGAATCCCTCGAGTCGAGGAAACCGACCAACCATAGAGACTAACAAAATCTGACGACAAGTGTCACCATGTAACAAATAAAAAAAAAAGTAAGAAATCAGTCAAGACTAGCGGAAATTCGGTATTTAATCATTTGTGTATAGTATGAAGTCTTGGGGAATTCCCAACAGATTGGCAACCCTGACTGTGACCTTCGTCACATGCATAGAATTAGGATTCATCTGGATAACCGACTATATCGATGGTATGATATGAAAGATGAACCATCAGAACACATTTTATTTGAGTGTCAAACTTTAGAATTCAAAAGACTTTAGGCTCAGGCCTACCAGGTACAGAGAAGGAAAATATAAGAGAAAATCGATCCCATAGGTACCATCTGAACATACACGGTAATGAAGAAATTATCTAGGGACAACATCATTTAAGCTTAAAGGCCTAATAAAATTAAGGAAAAATCACTAATTATGATTGATCAGGTGTAGTAGGGAAAAATGAAGCTACCCTGATAAATAATTTTTTCGCAGAAACTGATACTTCTTGATTTCTCTTAATAACGATAAAGGCACGTCTAAATTATCGTGAAAGACAGTAATATAAATGAAAAATTAATTTAAGAAAATCTTCATTTATCACTTGTTCCTTATTTTATGACAACATTTATGTAACGTTTATAATAATAATGACACAGAGAGTCTTAAATCAGAGAAATCTGATCCAGTATAAAACACTTAAAAAGCGATCTAAATGATTGTAAAAATCATCGAAAATCGTTATCTTCCAAAACCTAACATTTCCTTTAGCGAACTATTTTTCTTTAGGAAAATAATGCATTTTGCTTTTGAAATTTCAAAACATTATTTACTCAGACAGGTAAAAAGCAGCCTTGCCAATATTTAGTATAGCTACTATTTTGATTTAACATTAACTTATTTTCAAATCAAGTGAAAATTGTACTACTGAAGTATGTTATTCAAAAATGTTTCATTTCACACCAAAAGAACACAATAAATTTCTAATATGTTTTATTTTACATAAAATAGAATACAATTTTTAGAATATCTTAAATTCGTCAAATTCTGAAGTTAAGATATTACAATATTAAATACACAAACAATAAGAAAAACCCTCGATTTGGTTCTTCACACGGACGTGGTTGAGTCGCGGAAAATTCCTAGAAAGGTTTCAAGAATTATTGCCCGAACCAACAGCTTTTCTAGACGAAAAAGGTGATGACACTCAGATGTTGAAAAACGAAAAATGGCTGACTGATTTGGCATTTTTGGCTGACATCACAATGCACTTAAACACCATTAACTTGGAGCTTCAAGGTAAAGGAAAAACTATTATTGAAATGATTGGCGCAGTAAACGCATTCAAAAGTAAATTGCAACTTATGATAGATCAACTGAAAAGAAAGGATCTGAAACATTTTCCGTCTTTGAAAGCAAGGATTCCTCAGTTGAATTATGAGACTGAATTATAATTTTCTCGCAATTTTGAATTACTATGAGTTTTTTCATTGATATCATAGAGAAGAACCTAACTAAACCTAACCCAAACCTTGACTAAAATAATGTATATTGTGTGAAAGCTAATATATATATATATATATATATATATATATATATATATATATATATATATATATATATATATATATATATATATATATATATATATATATATATATATATATATATATATGGTACGCCCTACCTAGGTGGGTAGGTAGGTAGGTAGGGTGTATCGTGTATGTACGACAACCCTGCATCATACATACTTGCAGCCTCTCAGAGTCGATCGTAAGTAGTCTAAAAATATTGAGGTAGATCGACAGCAGTTCAAGTTTGAGCATCCCTGTTCTAGATGATGTTTTTTCGTTATATCGACTGCCAGTCCTGAGTCTGTCATCACTACTAAAGTGTTTTGCAAGCTTTTTACGGTTTGATATAGCCTATTTTGTCTCGCTCTCCAAAAATAAATGAAGTTGTGGCGTAGTAAGGATAGCGATCATAATAGCAAGGTAGCTTGTCTCTTTGAGACTTTTATATGTTACTTTATGTCAGTTTAGAATGTTATGTGCGATGATCTAATTAATTAGATTTTTCACTGATGAAATGTGACTCTCAATATAATAACTAATAGGATCACCATCACATGCAACACTCACAACTGCCACGAGCTAACTGGCTCAAAGGAAGCAGCCTTCAGGCTCAATGTTCATATAAGCTAATTTTCGCAACAACTGTGATTTACAGCGGAAAAAATTCACTGGTCCCAACCCATTGTCCTCAGTTCACGTCTCCAGACAACTACTTAGATACAAAACTATGTTCAGAGAGGAGCATATGATTGTCCAATAGCCTTAGGGTATGTTTTATAGTTCTTTGGTGGCGGTGACGAAGAAACTACAAAATTTATTATTTTTTTAAGATTATTGAAGCATAATCGAAAAAATCCTCACTACAATGGTAAATCTTAGCACCATTATAATGAAAACTTGTAGAAATTAATATTTTTATTTTGTATGTACTGTTTGGTTGCAATGAAATTAATTATTACTTCCTGTAAATTCTAAAGGAAATATAAAATAAATATATTATGTTTACCGTATATTGTTTGGTATACCACTTATGTTAATTTATCATGGTAAGATATATTGCCTAGCGGTGATATTAATTGCCGGATGGTGTTGAACCCTTTGAACAAACCAAATAATCGAAAGCTTAAGATTTTATTCTATGAAGGTTTAAATGAATTGCGCAAGCGGCAAAAACGAATGATAATAATAACCTCTGATAATAACTGTCTCAGTTTTTGGTTAGAATAATTGGAGTGTTGTTGGGGTTTACTATATAATTATTATGATTTATGTAATGCATTCTGTTTGTTTGAAGAGGAGTAGATGTATTCATTTTTGAATTCATTTTACTTCAAAAAATTAATCCTATTGGTTCCTTTAATGATTCTGATCTAATTATGCCTTATCCCTTGGGGAAATTGAAAGATGGAATTTGCTGAACTAATTACCACCCCCAATCTAGACAGAGTAATACTTCAGGATCCATCTAACAATACAATTGAGGGAACTCTATGCATAACAGGACATCATTTAATTTTATCTTCAAGAAATGATACCATTCCAGCTCAGGAAATTTGGGTAAATAGCTAATCAGTAAGTTATGTGAAATTTGTTGGCAGTTGAAATGAACTCATTTTGTGTAGTTCATTCCCGGAATGAAAAAGTTCTTCTACATTTAGAAGTACCAAGTTCACATACGCTTTTGTGTTTCTTTAAATCTTTGAGAGACCTTTTGCGTAGCCATATAGGTGCAACTAATTTTTGTGTTTATTTTCAGCTTCTTCACCAAAGCATTGATCATGTAGAAAAAAAACTTTCGAGCACTAATAATGGCGGCCTAATAATTATCAAATGCAAGGATCTTCGAAATTTTCAGTTGATTATATCAAACACGGATGATTTACTTAATGTATATACATCTCTTGAAAGACTAGCTAATTTAGATAAAACCCAATTATTGTATCCTTTTTTCTATCAACCCATGTACACTATTTTAGAAGATGGTCATACTTTATTCAAACCTGAGCTGGAATTTTCTAAGCTACTCAAAAGTGATGATTGGCGTGTTACTCATATCAACAGTGATTTCAGCATATGCCCATCGTACAGTGCTACACTTATTGTTCCAAAATCTATTGATGATGATGTGATTGCTTCAGCTGCTACTTTTAGAGATGGGGGTAGATTTCCAATTCTAAGTTATAAACATGATAATGGAGCAGTTCTATTGAGAAGTAGTCAACCTATGCTTAACAATAGTAATAGAAGATCTCGTGCAGATGAAAAAATATTGAATGCTGTTTTAGGGCAGTCAAGAAAAGGTTATATTATTGATACTAGAAGTGCAAACTATGCCAATAATTGTAAGGCAAAAGGGGGAGGTACAGAACCTGATGGACATTATACTCAATGGAAAAGAGTTCATCAAGGAATGGATAAGATCTCAAAGTGTAATGGATCATTACTAGATAATCTAGGAAAACTAGTTGATGGTAAGTATTGAATCGGTAATCCTGCTGTTTATGCTGATCGATGTCGCGCATCCAGTGCCGAGTAACAGATGTTTCCCAAAAGTATTCCATGTGTATCCAGTGTTGCCACGATTTATAATTCTTTATTAATCGCATTTGATTACCTATCGTTGAAAATTAAGTAGCGAAGGATAAGATATACTATTGAAGTGAAACCGATAGCAAAACACTCCTAATCAGGGGCGTCATTTCTCGCGAACGGAAGAGACATGTGTGACTCGTATTTTTTCGCAAGTGGTCTCAGGAACCCGCGCTTGTTTATCCTAATAAACAGATACTTATTTTGAGTTCTCTTAGACAGGGTGGTGTGGAATAGCAAAAGATGTTATCAAAATCTAAAGACTATTCAAAATAATCATATGATATTCGAATCTGACCCCTCATTTCAGTAATTCAATGAGTTCAACATGATGGATGAAATTGAGGAAAATATTTCTCCTTGTTAGGTATAAATTTTCTGACAATCTGAGTGCAGAAATGAATTTCTTCAGAATTTTTTTGTGAGCTAGAACCTTTACTTTTTAGCTCATACTACAGGGTAATAAATTGAGAATTGTACACTGTACAATATATTCTTTTCATTCATTTGGAGGGTGCCACTAACAACATTTCAGTTATATTAATTAATTAGTATTTATATATCTAATAAGATTCTGATGTGGTTTTTGAGTTATTCACGAATTTTGATAACTTCCTGATTTCACCCGTACTCGATATCTCGGTTATGAAATTTACGTCAAAAATTTTTTCACATTATTTAGACTTTTTTTTTTGTAAATTGCCGAAATTCCTTTTCCCCCTTAGTTTGACAGATAAAGACAGATTTGTTTATTTTTTGAGTACACTAGCACTCATTTAAGGAATATCTAACATAATCATATTATTCGTCATTACTTCCGCAAAATTAAATGTTGACTTTCGAACGATAGAACTTCGAGAGTTCTTCTATGGATAGCGATCGTTGTAATACAATTTGTTGGATGGACTAAGTTGTTTTCCATAATCCAATAGAAGTTGAAGCATTTATTGGATTATTTCTCATTGCTATTACATGATTCTCAATGTTCTATGATTTGAAAGCTACTTCTCCTTTTTAACTGACTTCAACAAAAATTCAAAAATGAGATATCCCTACGTGGGTAAGTCAGTAGGGGTACTGACTCCCACGCCGAGGGCCCGGGTTGGAATCCCATGTAAGATTTGGTTGTAGTATAAATGTTGGTGGGTTTGTTCCACGTATGTTTATGAAAATTACACTAGAGAGTCTGAATACATAACCGATAGGTTGAGTCGATAACCTCCGAATGCAACATAACTTGTAATCCTCAGAGGTGGTAGTGGACATTGGAAGAGTATGTGTTCTGTTGTTTCGTCATTTTCTAGGCAACTGCGGCACTGTGTGGATTTCGACTCGGTGGTGTTGCAGTTTTGAGAGGAGAGCATGTGGGTACATTGGATGGTTAGAATAGGTTCTGGTCCCATCGGCCTAACATCTATTGCGTTTTGGCAGGGCTGTATGTTATCTCATTTCCTTCGATACCGTGATGGGCTGGGTACCAAAGTAGAGCAATTCTGTTTGTAGTACTGAGTTGTCGAAGTGCTGCTTTGCATTAGTCAACTAGTTTGGATGTAACCCTTGTATGAGTCTCTGTATTACCTGTGTAGGTTTTCCTGTACACATCGGAGAATAGCAAATATGTCTTCGTGTGTTACGGTGACGTGGTCTCCTAGAACAACCGTAATGTTTTCTTTAGGGCCGTGGACGCCGATGCCTGCACCCATCCCGGTTTTGAACCGGTCTGTAAATCAGGTGGGGCCTGTGGGATGAATGAGGCGTGGGGTGTGGACCAAATTTCTTTCGGTGGAATGACGGCCTTGAAGGGTTCGTCAAAGTGGTAGATGGCTCTCATTTGATCTCCTCTTGTGAGAAGGTCAGGTCGAAGTTCTCTAATTTGGTTGAGGGATGTAGAGTGTCCAAAAGTTGGATTTTTGTCCTTACACGTACCTCCTTTCCAAAGCCTCAAAGAGGCTATCATGGCCGCCTCCTCCACCACTATATGTAGTAGAGGAACGCCTAGCATACACTCCATAGAGGCCGTGGGTGTGGATCTCAAGGCTCCCATGGTTGCTAGACATGCTTGTCTTGGATCTTGTTTATTTTGTTCCGTTTTGCCTGTGCAGGCCACCATACGATGGCCGCATAGGTCAGAAGCGATCTTATCACTGTCGTGTATAACAAAATATATTATGTTCGGTTTGAGTCCCCATCTGGGTCCGAATAATCTCCGGCAAGACCAGAGTGTGTTTTGCGCTCTTTGCGCTTGTCTGTCGATGTGATTTTCCCAATTTAGTTTGGCGTCAAGCATCACACCTAGATATTTCACTTGTTTTGCTAGTGCTAGTTTTTTCATGAACATAACGGTGGAGGTGTCGACCATGAGAATCTCATTGAGGCTGTGGGAAGGAGGTATGTGTTGGGACAGAAATCTTAATTCTGGACACTACATAAATCAATAAAATAAGAGAACGCCGACCTGATTTTCTCAGCGTGTTTACGAACCCTTTAAGGTCTTCATTCTACCAAAAGAAATTTGGTCTACTTCCCATGCCTTTCTCACTCCACAGGGCCCAACCTGGTTTACAGACGGCTGTGAAACTTGAACACCACTGAGGTCTTGAACTGGACAGATATCTCGGGACTGAGACAGTCAAAAAGGTTCATAAAAATAAAAAAAAGGGTACATGCACTATTATCCCTTGACAAGAAGTCTATTAGGATGGTAGTCAGGCTCTTAACGGGACACCAACTCAATAAACATCTACACTTCATGAGATTGTCGGAAACCACACACCATGATAGCCTAGAAGATGATGAAACAATAGAACATATTTTCTTTGAATATTCCGCTCATAAGGCCGGTAAATTGGAGACATTAGGCACTAAAACACCTGGATGATCTAGGAGGTCGTTTAGAACAGCCTCTCAAATTTCATTAAAATGTTTGTGAAAGTACATTTTTACTCATTCGATAATTACCGGATCCGTATGCATAAAATGCCAGTCGACATGTCATACGCATTCTGAATCAAATCGGTCCAGATCACAGGAAATGCCTTTCATCATACTTATGCCCAATGAGTGGACACAAGCTGACTACTATTTTATTCAGTTTGATTCTACAATTGAAATGAGGATCTTGAGTTTTAATGTTTTTCCTTAGAATACAGTTATAAATGGAGTAGACTGATGACGAAGTGATTTGTCTATATATATATATATATATATATATATATATATATATATATATATATATATATATATATATATATATATATATATATATATCATCACCAAAAGGTTTGAAACAGTTTATATATATTATTATATATTATATATATATATATATATATATATATATATATATATATATATATATATATATATATATATATATATATATATATATATATATATATATATATATATATATATATATATATATATATATATATATATATATATATATATATATATATCATCACCAAAAGGTTTGAAACAGTTTATTACTGCAATGTTTTTAATTTTATAATGAAGATTATAAGAAGAGCTTAGTTGAAAGGGTTAATTTATCTGCTGTATCTCAAACAGAATCTTAAAGATTTTATATTCTGGGCTGACACAAAAAACACAGGTCATTTTATAAACTGTGATGAACTAAAATATCATCGTTTAATGAGTTGCCTTCAATTTTGTATGATTTTTTAATTCGATTACATCGTTAAGCTGCATCTGTCGGAGATATAGTTCAGTTACACAGATTTCCGGTGTATATGGTTGTAGGATTGCAAAGGACTCACTTGTGTTGGCAAACTAGCGGCTGTTTTCCAAGTGGAAATATTCGCCATCAAACACTGTTCTAACTAAAGGTTGGAGCGGAGATCAATAAAAAGTAATACAAGTAGCACTGTAAGCACTAGCATCTCACAACTGCTCCTCACTTACGGTGAAAGAATGTCGTTCATTGCCAGATTGGGGTAAGCCAGATTGGAGAAGGGCGGAGAACAATCGATGGATGGATCTGAAAATGCGATGACACTGGTTCAGCTTTACAGGACTCTCTCAGCTTGCCATTAGTGCTGCGAGAGCCAAGGCTTGGCTTAAACTCTTAAGGCTAGACCTAAAACTATTATCCGCCATATTAACGCCGCATTGAACCTTCCGATGTCATCTGAATAAGTTAGGGTTACTCCAGGATCACTGGTGCAGCAGATTATACGAGGGGGATGGACTATTCTTAGAACACGTCATATACGAATGCCCAGTCAAGAACAAGAGTTAATATGTTCTCATTCATTACACTTATACAAATATTATAAGAAGAATGGAGCATGTGGATGAAGTATCGCAATATACTACGAGGCTGCAGTGGCAGGGCTCTCCCACTCCAAGTATAGTATAGTTCTACTTAAGTATCTTTAGTCTTATGAAGCTAATATGTTGGAATGCAACCGAAAGAATCATTTGCGTCGAAACTTCGCGAACTGCGATTTAGATCAACATTTTGCAGAAAAGTCTACCCTTTTAAGAAGGAGCTTGATTGTATTTCAATGGTTTTTGAATAATCATAGGTTTTGATGATTTGTATGTTTCAAGAATTAACTGCGTATCGTGAGCTCCCTTTTCTTATGGTTCCTGGTCACAAGACAATCGATTTTTTTTAAACAATCATGTTGATAGTAAAGGCTATGAAATATGCTTTTGCATAATAATTTGTGGAAGTGAAAAACTATTTCAGATAATCAACTTTAATTCAATATATGAATAGATTATTGGATTCGTAATTTGTGAAATTCTAACTAGATATGATCAGATTTTTTCTAATGATCTACTGTGAACTTTTAGCATCACAAAAATAACCCAGGAACAATGGCTAACATTAAATGCATCATAGCAAATGTCCATTCCATATGTATGAAAAGTTTATCATAAATTAGCCTCCATAAAGCACAAAATCATGATTTAGTCTTTAGTATCAATAAAATATTAACGAATTGTTACTTGCAGTTTTATTGTCTTAAATCTTTCAACTCTATTGAAAAATTTTTGAAAAAATTGAAATCACTATCGCATGTAGTCATAACTATTTAGAGCATTCGGAACTTATGTCAATATTGTTTTCTTATTTAGCAGAAATAACGTAATATAGTTGTGGTTCTAAAGACATGGGCCTAGGTGTAAAATGTACTAGCAACCCCATCTTAAAATTACCGAAAAAGTTCAGTAACAAATTATCTTCAATAAATGCTTATGTTATCTTTTTATTTTGCCCTAGAATTACAAATATAATGAAAACCATTGTTTTCAGTAATCTTTACACTGTTTTATGTTCGATGTATAAATTTCAGCATGTAATGAACAATGATTATTTTCAGTAATCTTTATACTGTTATTATGTTTCATGTATGAATTTCAGCATGTAATGATACTAACTGTTCATCTGACAAATGGCTCTCTAAATTGGAAAGCAGTAACTGGTTATCACATGTGCTTAATGTACTGAATGGAGCTTGCTTGGTTGCTCAATGTTTAGACCAAGATGGGGCCACTGTTTTGGTTCACGGGTCCAGTGGATTAGACTCAACTTTATTAGTAACTTCAATAGCTCAGATTATTCTGAATCCAGATTGCAGAACGGTTAGAGGTAGATTATTTCATGTACTAAAATAAAGTGAATGATTAAAGTTTAAAAGTATGATCAAACCAAGCATTAGTTTTATCTTTGCTGGCAATCTTCACTATCTTTATTCATCTGTGATTCTCAATTGAAGTTCAATTTCAGTTGTGGTATTATCTTCAATAATTTTGAAGATTTAAGAATTATTAAATAATTTCTGAAAGCATAATTTTCGATACTATTTTATAATTTTATAATCTCTGTTAACAGTGTACTTACATTTGAAGCACAGTTCTACAACATAGTAATAAAAAAGTATGCAGTGTTTTACCACAAGCTGGCATTATTAGATAGTGATACTATGCCCATTATAATTTTGTAGATATTTATCTTTGTGTTCTAAAGAAATCTGAATAAATTCATTTAGAATTGGCAAAAAGTAGAAGATGCAAAAATATACATAGTATCATGTATATAGACTTCCATAAGGCTTTCTATTCAATTGATTTTTATAAAAATTACAGCTGAGTACCACCCACGGTGTCTTTTGCGTTGCATTCATTTAATTTTGTCTGATGATAGTTTTGTTTTTACTTGAAATTTCATTGAGTTAAATGTTTCAAATCATTTATCTGATTTCGTTGAAATGTTTTGAGTTTTTATATAGGAGGACTGCAATCAAATTTCCTATTATTGAAGAGAAAAACAGCCGCATAAGAAAAAAATGAGATTCAGACTTTTTTTATTTATAATTTCACTCCCGTTAAATCACACAGTAATATTGTTTGGCACCATTGCAATAATCGTTGGAAATTTTGGATCTTTCCAAATTTGATTATTCAAGAAGAAAAATACAACGAAGTGATATTACATACTTGTTGAAAAATATTAAATCAAATCAAAAAACGTTTATTGCACCAAGGAATCTTGGTACAAAGGGAGCTCGTTATCCAGAGCGTTCTTTCACAAGTCCATTATATACATTTATAATTCAACTATTAAGAAAGTATATGAGTTTTCATACATTTACATGAACATGTATTCTTTGTATGACACTACATAAAAAAAAGTTCACATTTTTCATTATTTCATCATTTTCTTCTTGAGGTTGCTAACAGACCCTTTGAGCAAGGTGTAGAATTCATCCTGATTGAGAAGCATTATTGAAGTATAGGCAAAGCTGCCTCTAAAAAAACTGTCAGGTGTGGGGGGATTTCGTATTTTATCTCAATGTTTCTCAGCTCTCTCCTGTAAATGTCGCTCCTCCTGACCCACATATTGTAGAGGTATTCTGGTTGTTTGTTGATATAAATTTTATGTATTAGTACAGCCAATGCCACTGCATATTTGTTTTCTATTTTTGGGTAACCCATTTCCTTGACGATCGGGCTGATATGATCATATTTTCTTGATTGGTGCACAAAGCGAAGACAGGCATGTTGAGCTAATTGTAGTCTGTTCCTGTCTTCTTTCGAAAGAAAACTATAGTAGACTGCCATGCAGTAGCCTATATGTGGGTATACGAGGCCCATTACCAGACTATACTTGTCTGTCTCATATAGACTAGGCTCAGTTTTTTTAGTGTGTGATGTTGAAAATTCATGTTTGAGTCAATTGGTATATCCAAATTTTTGGGTGTTCACATTGCTTTAATGGTAGATGATTAATATCTATGGTCGTGAAGTTGTTAAGATTGAAAAGTCTTTGTGATGTTTTTGTGCCAATGATCATTTAGCAGCTCTTTTCTGGGTTGAGTGTTAGTCTGTGTTGTGTTGACCACTTCTGAACTGCCTGCAATTCTTGATTAACCAGCTGCAGTGATTGGCTTGATTCTGTTGGATGAAATGATTTCATTAGTGGTTTATCATCCGCGTACATGTGTCCAGTGCAGTGTTTTATATTGAGGCACATACCAGAAGTGTATATGTCATACAATACAGGGGCAAGTATACACCCTTGTGGCACTCCCTTCAACAGTTTTAGAGGTCTAGACCTCATTTTTTCTATTTCCACGATCTGAGTTCTTTCAAATAGGTATTCTTTGAACCATGTTGTGTTTTTCGTTATGCATCCATAATGTCTCAATATGTAGATGAGCTGGTGTAGCATTAGGTCAAAGGCTTTGCTGTAATCCAGCAGCACCAGACAGCATACCTGTGATTGGTCCATTCTCTGTGCTATGTCTGATAATTTTTGCCAACGCTGTTACCGTACTGTGCCCTGCTCGTAAACCCGACTGTATGTTTGGTATTATATTGTATTCGTCTAGATATTTTGTAAGCATTCCCTTTACAATCTTGTCAAGAATTTTGGAGAAGATTGGTAGTATACTGATTGACTGACTGATTGGTAGCATACTGACGACTAAGGTCTTTTATGGCCCGGATGTTGCTCGATTTGGTAAGTGGTTTTACCAATGCTGTTTTCTATAAAGAGCGAAATGTACCAGTATCAAGTGATTCTATATTTGCGCCAGTAATTCAGCAATGTGTGGCATGCTGAGGTTTATCATTTTATGTGAAACCATCTATACCTGTTGCTCTCGACTGTATTCGGTTGAAGTATTCCCCAACATTTGCTCCAGTTATTTGATCGAATGAGAAGCTAGCATCAGGATTGAATATGTTCTCATACAATTTAGTGGTTTCTTCATTAATGGCTATATTAGTTCCTTGTCTGCTCACGAATGCCTGATTTATAATGTCAAGATCACTGAGATGCTTTGGTAAGTTATTATTTGCTTTACGATTGACCCCCCCATTGCTTAAGTTTTGTCCATATTTTCTGAGAGTCCTCTGTGGCTCATTGCACTACCTCGTTCATATTGCATGATTTTGCTGTTGCTATCAGCCTATTTAGCGAAGTTTTGATCCCTAAATATTTGAGCTTATCGTCTAATCTTCGTTTCTTATTTTATTTTGTGAATGCCCTATTTTTGTAGGGAATTAATGTTTTTATATTGCTTGTTATATAGGGCCTCGCCTGTTTTTTCATGTTTATCACTTTTGATGGCTCATGTGTATCGAAAATACTCACCAAAGCATCATTAAGGCACTGTATTTGCCTATCGATGTAGGTAAGTTCCGAGATTCTGTCGTAGTTAATAGAGGTTTCTGAGAATTTTTTAAAGTTTCGGTAGGTTATGCCTTCTGCCTTCACTTTTGGTAGCGTGATATCTATTACCACATAGGTGAGTTGATGATCTGTTAAATTGTACATACCGTGAGTTCCACATTCTGTCATCTTCGTTTGAGTACTTATATACAGAACATCTATTAACGTGGTACTTGTGGCGGTAATTCTAGTGGGTTCGTTTATTACTAGATTAAGGTTGAACATTGTCATAGTGTTGTCTAAATATTTTGAGTCAGCCGTACCGTTGAAAAGGTTTATGTAAGGGTTCCCATCATTATGCAGTGTTGGTATTCCATACAGTAGGTGGACAAGATACCCTGCAGTTCTTCTATTTGTTTAAATGGTACTTGTGGAGCCCTATACACAACACCAATGAGCAGCTTTTGGCCCTGTATATTCACTTCTATCCATAGGTGTTCTATGTCTTGTCCGATATTATTGGTTGCATCATTTGGTATTTTCGGGATTCTGCAATTGAACTGGTTAGAAACATATATTGCTATGCCTCCTCCCTGGTTCCTCGATCCTTTCGATATAGCTGATAGCCTGTGATGTTGATTTCTGAACTCGGAAGTTCTGGCTGAAGTCATGTCTCTGTAATACCTACTGTGTCATATCCTTTCTCTTTTACTAATTCTCGAAAGTCATTAAATACTGTGCTTATTGATCGTATATTCACATGTGCTACATGAAGCAGAGATTCTTTATTCGTCTTGTGTTACATATATTAATAATAAATTATTTTTCTCTAGTTAATATGGAAATTTTGCAACTTGTTCGTAAGAATCCAAAAATAAATACTAGCAGAGTTGGCAGTCAACAAGAAACCTCGTTATTTACAGTATGGAGAAAAATGTATACCTTCCCTCATCCCCGCAAATCGTTAAATGATGAAATGCATCGTTTGAATTTCTGAAGGTGGATAACACCACAGAAAAAATCCGTTATAATTCTTTTTTTGATGAATTCCAGGTTCACCCTGGGATGAAATAAATAATTCCAGGAATTTAAAGATTTGGGCTGCAAAGAATTCCCATCGAATGTACAAAAATATTCACAAAACAAATTTTCTGTTGATGTATGGTGCGTCATGTACAGCAGAAACCTACTTCTTCGATGGTAGACTAACTGAAGAAGTGTGCCTACATTTTTTACAGATATCTTACCAAATTCTTTTACTGGTTTTGATACTAATATCTACGAGTGATATGTGGTATCAGTGTGATGGGATAACACCATATTTTTCATTGAACGGGAGAAATTGAGTAAATATTGAGTAGCGCAATCGCTAGAGAGGCCAAGGTGAGTCAGTCTGGTCTGCCATATCACCGGATTTAAATCCATTCGTCTTTATTTTTATGTTTATAATGAGTAAATCAATACAAGAAATCAATATGATTGAAGCTGCTGACTCCATCAGAGCGTATCCATAAATGATCAGGAAATCTACTGGTCATACTAATCATTAATCAACTAAATGTCTATAGAATGGAAGTGATCTTTTTCAGGACCTAATAATTAATCTTAGGATTGCACATACTTCTGTACATGGTGATTATTGAGGATCAGCTTTGGGACAAATTTGTACACAAGTATTTCATCAAATAGAAATCGTTCTTCTGTAAAAATTTCAATTCCTGCATTTTTAAGACATTTATTACAAGTAAAGCTTGAAAATTGTTTTTCAGATATTTTTCAACAAGGATACAATAAACTTGTCAATGCATCATTTTTCTTTTTATAAATTATATATAATTAAATTTAGAAGCGGCTATAGATATGAAGTTTTCATAGAAAAAAAACCTTTTAGAGATCAGCGATGCAACTTCAGTCAGTAGAATCTCATTTTTTCTGAAATTCATTTTTTCAATATTATTATTATTATTATTAAATACAAGAGACCCAAGCAGAATCAATTCAATGTGGTTCTATAAAATATGTTGAGATTGAATACACTTCAAAAACGGCTGCTATATACGAGTCGTATTTGTTCTTGAATCCCTTCAGTCATTCCACACTGATAACTTCCTGAGACAAATTGTTTCAGGTATGGAATACAGGATTACTCAAATACATATTGTCGAAACTCCAATTTAAAATTTTATTTTGCTAATTAAAATTCATAAGTTCGCAATCGTTAATCTATATTCTGGTTGAATAAGGACGAAAGGCTTCCATTCAGGAGCCCTAGAGTCATCAATATTAGATGCCGCAATGTTTCCACTGTTTGGAAGTAGGAATTCTTGCTAATTTAAGTTTGCATAGTCCGGACGTATTAAACCGAAAGGGACATGAGTAGCACAGCGTTGAATTGACTCGTGGATATTTTTATCACGTACTGCTCACCGGATCGTAATATTCTAACAACGATCGAACGTAAGCTTTGTATTATTCAATGAATGTTGAAAATGAGGATTTTTCAAAAACCCATTTTCAACACAAATACTAGAACCGCCGCGGTTACAAACCTCGTTGATGTGTCTTGTTCATTTGAGATCTTGCGTTATGGTGACTCCCAAGTCACCGATTTCCCTTTTTAGCGACAAAAATCGATACAACCATTAATTTGTAGATTGTTTGCATCTATGTGCATCAGTACACATTTCAAGAGTTGAATGGAAGAAATCAATCATCTAACCAAGCCTTAATTTAATATCCTTGAGTTCCTCCTGAATTTGATTTATATTCACTGGACAAGACATTGTAGATTTTGATGTCATAGGCATAGCAAGAAAAATGAGAAGTGTGGTTATATTTAATATCGCAGATGAACACCAAAAAGAATTTTAGAAATAATACAAAGCCCTGAGGAACCTCGATCAATGAGAACTGTTCGTTCGAACCGACTTTGACGCTGAAAGATCGTTCTGTGAAAAAGTCCTTAATCCAGTGGTCCAATTGTCAGGTACAGCAGTAAGTTTGTTATTGTCAATTTAACTGGAACAAAACCATGTTGTTCCTCAGGAACTATATCTTCCTGAGTAAGAAATTTGATCAAATGTTCCTGTACAACTAATTCCATGACCTTGGAGACTATAGATACCAGACTAATAGGCCAATGATTCTCACTTTTCAGTTTCTCTCCGTTTTTGTAGGTAACTGTGACAGTAACGTTTTTCCACTAGAAGTAATTTATGATTAGTGAACATAAATAGACATAATTTCTACTTAAGGAGATGCTATAGTTGAAGCGCGTTTTTGAGAAATTCTGCAGTAAGATTTCCACTTCTAGGGGAGAGTATAGCTGGAAATTGCATGTTAGTCTACATGCTAGTGGAGATTAATCCAAAAGTCTCAGCCAGTACATTTGAAGTATCCATGTTCGACTTGCAAAGATCTCCATCTGGTCTTAGAAGGGGTACCTATCTGACAGTACTATTCATGGTTTGATTAACTTTTTTGGGAAATTTCGTTTTGTTTTGTTCGTTTTTTTGATAGAATGTTCGGTGCTCTGCTAAATATGTTAAAATCCTTTTCCTTATGCGACCCTAGGAATTTCTGCCATAAAATATTTCTGGTTCCTATTTCTTTCAGAACCTCACCCTCTATCCACTGTTTTTTAGTGTTATATTTCACTAATCTAGATTAGGTATGTTTTGATATGATAGTGTTAGAAATATAAAGAAAAGAATCCCACATCAGATTAGGGTAACTGGGTCATGTCAAATTGGAAAAGTTGAAATCAACAATAATTGTTAAATTCTGTAGGCTAGAATATGATCTTGTTTTTTTCTTTGTGGCACAAAAAAATTTGATTGAAATCCTACTGCATAATGAACTCACAAAATTTGAACGAAATCGTATCAATAGTTTGGAAGATTTGATATCATAAACGAAAGAGAAAATGTACCAATAACAACTCGTTTCTCATTCGGCACTTGAAATACCTTTTATGGGTTTTTTTATCTAGTTCTCAGTTAACTGATGTCTGCAATTTTAATTGTGAACTTTCCACGTTCAACAAGTATGTAACTTCATCAATGAAGTAAATGATAAATTGTGTCACTGTGTGTCATTGGTTTCACAAAATTGAAGATATCCTTCATTGCCACCTTTTTTCCAGATTGTATGAAAAATCTGATGAGTTGAATATTTTAAGTACCTCCACTTCTACCTTACTTTTTCATCTAATTATATTATTCAGATTATTAATTATTGATAATTTTAGTACTGCATTGATGAATAAATTTTCAATTCGTTAATTGTTTCATCATTTGTTGACAATTTTTTAAGAAAGGGTATTGAAAGTAATAAATAAGAAATTAAAATGGAATGTTCTTACAATTAATTCAGTAATAAATTTTAGTATACAAGAAATAGCTAGTTTAGATTCTATGAAAGTATGCATTTCTCTTGATTGCCTTGGTATTTTTGGTATATTACAGCTCGATTTTACATAGGTTGGCTATAAAAGTTATTTTGTATATTCATATAGATACTGAATTTATATTTTCATTATTCCCAAATTGTAATGATTAATATATTTCTGACTAACAGATCGGAATAACGAGCTTGTCCGAATTTCCCTTTTTTTGCGATTTTAGATTATCTACTTTAAAGAACAGTTTAATCCTGATTTTCTTTAAGTCTCTTCAAGTTACTATCAAAATGCATGTTAGATAACAAAGGTTTGTTGAAATTAATGTATATCTTGTTCTTTATTCCTTAGGTTTACAAGCACTGGTGGAAAGAGAGTGGTTACAAGCAGGCCATCCTTTTCAACTGCGAAACTCGAAATTCTGTTTCTCATCCTCAAGATCGAAATATCAGCAGCCTACTTTTCTGCTATTCTTAGATTGCATTTACCAGCTACATTATCAGTTTCCTTGTAGTTTTGAATTTAACACAGATATGCTGATACTTTTATTCGAACATTCCTACTTCAGTCAATTTGGTGAGTATGAATTTATGATATTCTGAGATCATGATCCCAGTAGTTATAATAATATGAAGTTATTCAAATAATAACAATAGTATGAGTTGAGTTGAATTATCAAACTGATATTTTGAGGCTTGGATTATGCTGATGGCATATTTTATTTGTTTTGATTTTGAAAGTGTTCAACAAGTCCAGGAATAAACATTCATCCAAAATTGAATTGAACAAAAATCAAGTTAGTTTGTCTTTGTGACATAGATTCTATCAGGAATATATTTCACTGATAGAAAAAATGACATTAATGAAAGTTAAATGGAATTGAATGGGTTATTTTGTATCTACAACTAGTCTGTAACTAATCTGCATTTTTAGAAAATTTCGATCACCCTCAGTGTTTTTGCAACAGTAATTAATCTTTTTTTAAGTAAAAACGGTAAAAAAATGTTTCAAATGAAGAAAAAATAACTTATATTTATTTTTACTCAGGATTGTCGAGAATATTTAGCGTCAGTTACATCCCTTTTGAGTCTCCAGCAGTAGTCAGCTAACATGTTCAGACTCCTCTTGCCTTGGTACCTTTTTTCCATGTATCCTGATGGAACCGCTCACCATGTTCGTCGCTGAAGGCTCCCCAATTTTGAGGAAGAGATTCCAAATGCGAGTGTGAAAAAGTGAATCTTGAGCGATATATTGCATCCCATGCAGCCGCTAAGAGGTTGTTGACTAACTCCTCATAGTTTTCAGCCATGCGGATTTTTCGATCGGATTAAGTTTTTGTTCAAACTCTTCATCTGGCAGTAGGCCTCTTATTTGTGGCCCTACAAATATTCCTTTTATTTTGGCATTACTGATTTTTGGGAATTTTTGTTTCAAGTAACAAAAACCATCTCCATTTTTATCCATAGCTTTGACAGAATTTTCACTAGTCCATGAAATGGAGGTAGTAATACATCTTTAGGATTTATTAAAGGAGTGTGAAGAACATTTCGTTGACCTGGTATAAGAGCGTCTCGCTTAGGCCACCCCTTTTTGACATAATGATTTTTTTTGCCTCGACTATCCCACTCACAGAGGAAACAACAAAGCTTCGTATATCCAAGCTGTAGTCCTAGCAAAATAGCAATTACTTTCAAATCTCCACATATTTTCCAGGAATATTGATTATATTTAATATGTTCTAGCAGTGATTTCATATTTTCATATGATTCTTCATATCAGTAGCATAAGCGACCGGTACGGAAGGGTATTTATTACCATTATGGAACAGTACGGTTTTTAAACTAACCTTTGAGGAGTCTATAAACAACCGCCAATCAGATATTTTATATTCAAACGTGAACTCCGTCATCACTGAGGGAATGTCATTGCAAAACACTATATTGCCTTCTTGAGAAAAAAACTTGAGAAGTGCGTATGTCGAGTTCTGTATACGGATATTCTGGTATTTTTTTCCAGTAAATTCCAGTCATGAAGTCGGGACGCCAATAGTTCTGCCTGTCTTTTACTGAGATCCAAATCACGTACCAAGTCATTGAGATCGTTTTGAGTTATGAAATGAGGTTCACTGTTTGAAGTACTGGGTTCAAAAGTAGGATTGGAATCTGAAATCTCGGATACATTTTCTTCAATCACGTCACCCATGTTTACTGGAGGCTGAGGAATAGGTAAATCATCACTGTGTGGGATAGGTCTTTCAGCAGATTGTAGATTTGAATAGTTCACAGAGTGCCTAGATTTGTGATTAATACCTTTTATAGAAATTTGTCAGAAATAACAATCTGATACATGGTCTTTCGGTTCGACCCATATCATTGGAACTGCGAAAAGCATATGACGCGATCCTTCAGCGCATGATGTTAATAAAGTGACACACTGTGCACAGCAAACACTAGGAGTCCACGTTTTGTCCAAATTTCGCGCCGGAAAACCAAAATAATTAAAATAACAGTTTTTAACTAATGGTGTCAAACTACGACGTTGACTTTTAACAGTAAGTTGACCGCAAATATAACAGAAGTTATCAAGATGGTTTAAACAGACTCTCGGCATCTTAGTATGATGTATAACACTAATCTAAAAAAAACTGTTTTAATTTCAATATTTTTTCGTTAATTAATTCGGAAACACATGTCGGTAAGCAAAATTCACGTAATCGAGTAAGTCGATGTTTTATGAAAACTGAGGGTGATTGAACAAAATTAAGTATGAGGTTTATATGTTGGTAGGTAGTAGTGTTTGAAAATATGATTTGATTTCGTTTGATAAATTTTCTGTTTATTAGTGTTATCAAACAAATTATTAATTCAGTTTAATTTTATTTCAGGTACATTTCTTGGCAACTGTGAGCAAGATAGATTGAATCTTAACATAGCTAAGCATACAACAAGCCTTTGGTCATATTTGAATCGCCCAGATATACTTACTTCACTTTTAAACCCCTTATATGAACCTAACAAAGGTCCGATTTGGCCAAGTGTAGCTCCTGTGAGTTTGGTGCTTTGGCGAGATCTTCTTCTAAGGTGGATTATTGAATCGCCTGCTAAAAAAGTTCGAGAAAAAATCACAATTATTTTAGAAAAACATAAAGAGGTTCGAAGCCAGGTAATTAAAATCCGAAAATCATTAATGGAAGCTCAGAAGGAATACGAGGAACTCTATAATGAATCCTGTAAGGAGAAAAACGATGGTGATGTACATGTTGAAAGCGAATGAATTATAATTTCTTCTAAATTTTTTAAAAATTTACCCACATCTATTTTGCTTTTATTTTTATGAATAAGCAAATATTCTAATAAAAAGTTTTAGTATTATTTTTGATGAGGATATTATATTTTATACAAAACCAAATCATTCCATTTTTTATTTTTTTATTTTAATAGATATCAAGTACAATCACGTACACATAAGATTATTTGAACTTCAGGATGGTTATATGTAAACAGAAATAACTCTCATGTGTCAATATCGAACACAGGTTAAACTGTCAATTTACTATTGAAATTCTACGGATTGATTTCAGCCATTGTCAAAATGCTCTTGTACAAGGATTTTTTTCTTCTGCAAATCAGGTCATTTTTCACGAATTTTTTCTTTCAACTGGTCCAAAAGGTTGCAATAATATTCAGAATTAATTGTTTTACCAGTTTGCAAGTAATCCACAAACAAAATTCTTTTCGTATCCCAAAAAACTGATGCCATAACCTTCTTGACCGATTTTCGGACACGAACTCGTTTCGAAGCCGAACAACCTGGTTTACACCACTCTAGCTACTTGTTTGTTTTTAGGATCATGGTGATAGACCCAAGTCTCATCCACTTTATCCTTTTTAAAACGCTCCAAATGTTGCTGAGAAAGTCGCATTCGAATGTGTTTTTGTTCCATTGTTAGCGAATGCGGCACCTATTCTGCACACAGCTTTCTTAAACCCAAAATTTCACTTAAAATATGGCTCACACTCCCTAATGAGATGTGTAGAGCCTCCACTAAATTCCTCTCAGTCAATCGACGATCTTTCAAAATCATACAATGTATTTTGGCTATGATTTCTGGAGTTGATGCGCTTTTTGGACGTCCTTCACGTGGATCGTCTTCAAGGCTTGTACGGCCACGTTTAAATTCAGCAACCTATCTTTCTACTGTTTTAATTGTAAGTGAACAATCATTATACACTCTTTAACATTTTTCCATTGTACAAAAGTACTGTGACACTGCGCACACATACGTTCATATGAAGAGTGTACCAACCAAACAAAAACAAATTTGGACTATTATCGAACGACAAAACTTGTTGGACAATCTGGTATTATGGATTACAGGTCCTATTATTTCGAAGTAAACTATTGAGATAATCTTTTGAAGAATTTCTTTTAGCTCTAATCCACAAAATCACAAACCTTATAAGACCTGTTTATCGAATAATTTTAAGAAAAGTAGATTCTTTTGAAACAAAACAGTTTTTCATGAAGCTCGTTAAATTTTAAAGAATTTCAAGTTTCTTTTCTTGAACTTATGGAGTTATATTTAGTTTGTTTTGAGTAATACAGCAAATTAATTGAAGAGTTTTGACCATATAAAAGGAACAGTGTATATAAGCCTTCTTAAAAGAAACAGTCTTTGAACAATAGCAGCATCATCATTTTTCCATCATGCTATTACAATTATAGCTCATAGAAAAACGCAACTATTGTTTTATTGATGTTTTTAAATCAATACTTTTCAAATTTTTATACTTTCTTTATACTTTGTTTGTAGTTGGTAGTGCAAATCAGCAATATGTTGAGTGGAGCATTTTTGAGCACAAGCAATGCTAGTCAATTATTTGCTGAGGAATTGTCGCATAATCATTGTTTACTTCTGAATAATACATATTAAACTTCAACTCAAAGGTACTGATTCTCTAGGCTCCAAAGAGATTTTTCCAAGGCGAGACTAATTTGAAACGTAAGAACATGTTTTGTTTTGACTCGGATTGAAATATTTCTTTCTTTCTATCCAAGATAATGCAGTGTCCCTAGTATTTCGCTACATGGTCGAGGGTATGTTGAATTCTTTAAAAATTCGAATCTCAATAAATTTAATATGACGATCAGGATTTTTTCAATAAATTCTTTATAGGAACATATGAAGATGAATTTTTCGATCTATGTTCGATTTTTATATTCGATCTGAAAATTTCAAAATATTATTCTGGATGTGCCGTCTCTAGACTGAAATTCACATAATCTGTTATCTGTACTTAAGAATAGAGTGAGGATCTAAGTATGTGGAGTACAATATGAAAACTATTGAAGTAGTTTTCTTGAATAATGGTGAAACCATATCAAAATTACAATAATAATATACTTATTGGCACCTTCACACTTCATGTTCTGATACAAATATATTATATCAACTCATTTTTCAGCTCTCGGTAAAAGCGCGTAATTCCAGAATCTGTAAATACGTTTGATTTGTTTTGAACATTTATCATATCTGTCCTTGCTGTGATATTTTTCGATTGAAGTATTTTCTGAATCTTGTACCAATATAGATAATATGTCAAATATTCATGTTGATTGTATTTTATTATTTATCAAGATCAGGAAACTTCTGCTAATATTGTGATGAAATGTTTCTCTTGTTAATTATTAATGGAATTAATTTCCAACTTACACAGATTTTTTTATTGACATGAATGTCATAACGCCTTTGTCTATTCTACAAAAAAGATTAAATGAATTTTGAATGAAATCATAAATACTTTTAATATTAGAAGGTATATTTTCTAAAAATTGAATGAAATATATAACCTTTAATTGAAGGATATTTAATAATGAAAGAATTTGTAAATAAGTTATAAAGTTTTTCATTCATAAAAATACCACTAGCATTGACTTATTGTTAGTCCATTTCAATCTAAGAAAGAAATGATACACAAATTGAAATTAATATATTACTATTATTCCATATAATGAACATAATATGAATGTGAAGATTCAGAGAATACTTGCTTTATTTTATTAACTTTTAAAATATGATGATAAAATAATCCGTTACCGAGGCGTTTTCTGGAACTCTTTGTTTATGTTTATAACCTTATGAATTCGTCTTAATCTTTTGTTTCACTAATTATATTGTTGGTTATATATTTAGGTACTTATTTATTTGTGCCAATGAAATTTTCTATATCTAATCAAAGAAATAACGCCTAAAACATGTTTGATGATTTTCTGAAAGGCTCTAATGTGTTTTGAACTTAAAATTTTTGTTAGCTTTGTTTCAGATATACACCAAGTATATTATATTTAGAGCAAAATATATTTTATTTGAAAATTATTTATCTAATTTTACATTTCCATCCTATCTCCTAACTCCTAATCAATTTCTGCTAATTCAAGATGGCAATTCTAAGGTAATTTATAATCAATGTAAAGTACTAAAGGTCTAGAATAGTTCAGAAGTGCATCTAATGATTTAAAACTATCGTACAATCGCGTCATGATTCCACATTATAGCAAAATTAAATGTGATTGAACTGTACTATTCGTCCATTTTGTTGTTCTGGTGGAGGAATGTCAATTATGACACGAATAAGAAATATAGAAGACTAGACAATGACTTCAAACTGTAGAATTATCAATTTTATTAGAATTGGGATAGTTAAATATGAAGAGGAAGTGATTGTCATTATGTTTTGAATTTAGGAAAAGCTCAAGACATACTTGAGTTTGCTTGATAATAATTTACTTTCGAATATGTTCCTTCAGTCGTGATGTTTTTATCTGATATTTGAGGTGTTATGTATAACTTGTTGCGCTTTCTTTTTTTTTGTATTCAATTGAAGTAATTTTATAATATCAGTTCCTCTCAATATCTTTATGTCGATTTAGGAGGAACATGATTATCTGTTACGAAAAGAATAGTTCGGCCTTTATTGTCTAACACATTTTTCGCAAGATATCTCAAGTCTTTCAAGTTGAACGGAAATAGCCATTCTCCGCAAGCAGATGCACAAACTATCACCGCCCTTCGTATTTTTGAACAATGTTTGACCACCGTTTTTTCTCTGATGTCTACCGTGGTATCAAACTTCCAAACAAAATCTTATGATGTCTTGAGGATTTTCTGAGGCTTCACCATTGTCGATTACATCTGTTAGTGCCACTTCAACTGCTTCCTCCGTGTAGTTCTTATAATTTCTTGCTCCCAGTTTTTTTTGTATTTTCTTACCACTTTTACTTCTTCGAATTCTGAAAATGAGAACAGTAGTATAAATTTCGCCCTATCAGTTTTCCAATTCATGAATATCAATGAGTCAAATTGATATTCATGAATTGGAAAACCGACGGGGCGAAATTTATTACTATCCATTTCACCCCACCTTAGTGATCGATTTCGCCCAACGGCAAAGATTTTTTATTTATCGAATATGCCATTGATCAAAATAAATTTTTTCTAATCTTTTTGCTCAAAGCTACTCTATAACAAAAAAGTGCCTCTTATCTGTATTTTCATCGATTTATCCAAAGCGTTCGATACCGTTAACCATGAGAAGTTACTTTCAAAGCTTTTACGCTACGGATTCAGAGGAGCTTTACACAAATTATTGACCAGTTATTTAAAGAACAGAGCGCAGTTTGTTCAGATTGACAATGAGTTGAGTGATGAATAAAATATCACTTGCGGGGTGCCACAGGGTACAGTTCTGGGACCCTCCTATTTGTAAATTATATCAATGACCTTCTGAAAATGAAGATAGATGGAAGGGTACTGAGTTTTGCGGATGATACTGTTGTTATATATGATGATTTGGGATTTAATGAGCTAAAGGAAAGGGCAGAAAATAACTTTAGACAAATAAAACGGTGGTTGCAACATAATGAATTAACCCTCAACTTAAATAAATCGACATACTTACCCTTCACTTCATATGAATCTGGACTACCGAGACTAAGATCTCTCACTGTTGATGAAAACACAGAAATTGAGGAAGTTGCATTGGGTCATGTCAAATATTTAGGTGTAATTATAGACAGACATTTGCGATGGGACTATCAGAGTGACTATGTCTCAACGAAAATTCGAGGTTTATTGCATAAATTCTATTTTCTGAAAAAGCAAATGGATGTTGAACATCTCGAAAAACTTCATTATGCACTAGTACAGTCACACTTAATCTACGAAAACATTGCGAGGGGATCAGCTTACGATTGTCATCTAGAAAAAGTTAGTGATACAGAAATATGTACTTAAAATCATGTATAACAAGACTAAAATTCATTCAAGTGAAGAGCTTTTCAAAACAGTTAGAGTCCTAGATGTCCGACAGCTATACTTCTGCAAACTTGCCGTTCATGT
Source organism: Cryptolaemus montrouzieri (assembly GCA_013387265.2). NCBI lineage: Eukaryota > Metazoa > Arthropoda > Insecta > Coleoptera > Coccinellidae > Cryptolaemus > Cryptolaemus montrouzieri. The sequence goes on along the minus strand of JABFTP020000144.1, from coordinate 72,962,226 downwards.
ATTCATTAAAAAAATTGCATTGATTCACCTAGACCACGCATATTGCACTTAAACGAAGCATAGTAATTACAAAACACCGAGAGCAGAAAAACGGATTGGTCAAAGAGCTAGTGCATACCTCGCTCCAAGGATCTACTCGCATATTCCTAAAGAGCTCAGGAAAATAAAAACTCCAAAAAGATTCAAAGCGCTTATGCAAAGTTGGATAGTAAATGCAGGTCGATATAAAATAGAAAACATTATTAATCAGTGTGTATGAACAGTTCGAAACGTTCTCGCAAACCAAAATATTGCACTAACTATAGCAAAACAGAAAGTGTACCTACAAAAAAAAAACAAAAACTGAATGACTTATAACTGAAATGGTATAATACAAATCCGGAATGTAACTTCAAAACAACATGTGACTATTCAAAAACCGAAATGTGACTATTTAAAAACCGAAATGTGACTTTAAACTAAACTGTGATCTTAAACCAAACTGTGACTTTAAACCAAACAGCGATTTTCAACTAAAATGTGCTTTAAAAAATTAAACGTGACTAGTCTGACTCTGAAAAAAACAATAGGAAAAATATGTAAAGTATGAACTTAAGGCATTCGAGAAAAAATGTAATGTGTTGATTCGGATTTGAGTGGATATATTGTCACTATTTTTCTTTTTCTGTTTGTTTGGCTGATAAATATTGAAGAAGCGAACAGGCGAGACATTTTAGAATGTTCGAGCCTCTGCTTCTGAAGTTGTTATCCTTTTTTTTTCATTTTGATACCTTAACATAAGTATGTACAAGGTATAATGTAATTCTACCGAAGCATTAATAAACCATATTATTATTATTATTATTAATATAAAATTGATCGAAATGGTCCATGATTTTCAGTTCGATTTTGCGTAGATAATAATTCTACTTACCCAGAGCACAGTAGGACACATACTTCTGTCCACAACCATGATTTGGCGTCTTTCGGCCAGCAGCAGACCCCGGAAATTTGAAAATGAGATCTCCCATCTCATGATCAAATGTGTCCCGCGAGATGAATTTCGCCTCGTTTGATGGTACTTGATTCTTTTGCAGAAAGCAGCAAGATTGCCTACACTGCTCGTTTTCTTTCTCAGTTGTATGGTGCCTATATTTAATTTTAAGTCAAACAAATGAAAACGTTATCAGTCAATAAGTGAAGTGAAAGTGCAAATTTATTAAATCGTATAAATTCCTCAGGCCACAAAAAAAATATAATTAATAAATTAAAAGTTTATTGTGATAGTTATTACTGCAATAGATCCGAAAAAAGTTAAAAAAGTTACAGTTTAGATTTGAAATGCTACTTCATCTTCATTATTTTGGAATTCCACAAATTCATTATATTCAAATTAGCAGCTATAAGTTTCAACCTTACGCTAAGATAATAAAATGAAACCAGAAATAGTTCAATAATATAACACTATTACATGAAAAGTATACGAGGTGATCGCAAAAGACTACACAGAAAAACTGTACTTAGAATTCACCTTAAAGAGTCCGAATGAAGGCCCAAAAACCAGATGAGGCAATCCGTTATCGATATACAGGCTGTTTTATGAATTTGAGAAGAATATTCTGAACGCCATACGTCTTGAACGCATAGATAAATTCACTCGTAATTTCGTTCGGAGAATGACATGATCAAAGTTAAGGAGTTGATAGTAGGTTAGGTTAGTTTAGATCAGATTTCTCTAAAGCATATACAGGGTGATTCACGAAAGACTGTTCGTAGAAAACCTGTAGTAAGAGTGCACTTGGAAAAATCGAAGACCAAAAAACCAGGTAAGGCCATATGTTCTCTATACACATAATATTTTATCAATTTGGGACGAATATTCCGAACGCCATCAGTCTTGAACGCATAGATCGATTCACTCTAAATCTCGTACGAAGAATGACATATTGAAGTTATCGAACAGGTTGGAGGTGAAAATCAAGTTCCAGGGACGGGCTGAAGAATTGAGTTTTAACCTTGAAAGAACCAAAGTAACACCCTGTACGTTACCTTTCAAGAATCTTCATACGCGATTTGAATGAGCAAGAATCGCTCTAAAAAAATAGGATAAATATGAAATATTCAACTCTTTTATTGAATCACGAAGATGACTCATCTTTTAGTTTCAGAAACTACTACTTTAAATTCAGAATTTCATGTTTATTGGTTTCTATTCTTCTCATGAGTATTTCAACTACCCCCTGCAGAATGAAACAGGGGGCGGAGTACAGTGGCGTATTTTTGAGATATTTCTTTCTATTGAAGGAATTCTGAGTACGCGTCATCAAGTCATTAATCTCAGAAAATTTTGCAATGCTATGCGAATATCATTACCAGCTCTTTTTAACAGTACTGGCATTGCTTTTTTCGCAATAACAGTTTACTGACCAACGAAAAAAGACCCAAGAGACATTTCGATTATTATGGCGATGATGCTGATGATAAATTCATCATTCGATATATTAATCGCAGCCAGATTGCCCACGTTGATGAAAATTTAAAATGAAAACAATAATTCATCCATGAACGCTGACATTGAAACAGAACTTTCATGAAAAAATAACAGACAATAGATAAAAAAACAGATTAAAAAAATTTCACAATATAGTTTTCAAAATTCCCCCACTTCGTACACAAATTTCTATCCAAACTGCCAAATGGTCAACGGCTTTTCATATAACATCCGGTAGCTATCGAACAACAATTCTGTGAATCATACCCAATCATTGGAGCTTCAAATTGATATTTTGTTCTGTTTGTTTGTTATTCCTTTAACGTGCTCTATTTCCGCCACTCGACCAATGACACACCGGGGAATTCTGTCACCTTACTAACCCGGGAATTTTGCCGAACCCCTCTCGTGTTTAGGGAAGGGATCTTCAATGTCCAACACATCTCTGTTAGACAGAACCGACGGCTTCACATCCCCTCCGAAAGATGGATACTCAAGCGATTCCCACCGACTTTGTGGGAATTGAACCCAGGCTAATTGATATTTACAGATCTGTAGAACACAGAATCAATTCACGACAATCAATTCAACTAAACCATCCTTTAACAATATTCTACATTGATACTTCATCTCTGTGACACAGTACCTGGACCAGCTGGAAGTGGTAGGGATACCTTTTTTTGTCTCTTCAGAAGACGTCATATTCTACTCTAAGTTAAGTTCATTATTCTCGCCAGTCTTCGTGTATTCATTTGTCTTATTTATTTTCTACGATATCGCTGAGCTGTCGTTGCAAAGGCCGTTCCCTTCATGTAGTCGATAGAAAACTAGGGTTTCTGTTAATGAGCAATCTACGCCTGCAATAGTTTGATGATTTCAGACATGTCGTTGTGGATATCGCCGACCATATGCTCACACTGTTACTGGAGAATTACAATTGTACAACTGGGTATACCTATAGAATGAGAATAATTCTAAATTTAATTGAAAATGCACGTCTTGTTTAATGGAGTTAATTGTGGAGAATTAATACTGTGTTCCCTAGATCTGTCCAAATTTATTCAAGGTTTCTCCGATTTGTTATAATTGTTGACCACCTAGCAGTTTGGTAAAGACTTGGTATTTTGGAAATTTTTCCGATTCCAATGCTTCTTGTCTTCTACTTTTTTAATGCTAGGCGGAAAACGACCGGTGTTATAAGTTTAATGTGTGATCTGAAATAACAAAAGTGGTAAGAGGGAACTGCCATAATGTGAAGAAGAAATAACGATATACTTTCTTCCATTCAATCTACAGGGGTTGGAAAAAAGCACTCACCAGGGAGATAAAGAAATTAGTCAGACGATTACACTGAGTGATGGGAATAGGTATCTTTCCAATTTTTTGCAAAAAGAGAGAGGAGTTTCTGAAATGTTTGAGATTATTAACGGCAGTAGCTGCCATAGAATTGCAAAAAACTACAAAATGATAAATTCAGCGTGCCCAGTATTTCTTTCAATGAAAGAAATTAAAAAAATATTTCCAAATAACGCCCTTGAAATTTAACCCCCGTTTTATTCTGGAGGGGGTAGGCCAAGTACTTATGAGATGAATAGAAACCGATAAATATTTTATTATGAATTGGAAATAAGTAGGTACGTCGCGGTTTGCGGCCTGAAGTGTTTCTGAAATGAGTTTTCTTCATAATCATTCTTCAATAAAAAGAGGTGAACAGAAGGTGTCAGTTTTCGCAGTTAGCTTATTTTTTAGAGTTATTCTTGCTCACTCTCATCGCGTATAATGATTTTTGGAGAGTCATGTACAGGCTATTGCTTTGATTCTTTCATGGCTTTCAGTTTTTCAGATCGATCCTGGAATTTGATTTTCACCTACTATCAACTCTTCAACTTTAATCATGCCATTCTCCGAACGAAATTTCGACAGAATCGATTTATGCGTTCAAAACTTATGGCGCTCAGAATATTCGTCCCAAATTCATAAAATAGTCTGTGTATCGAGAACAGATGGCCTCACCTTGTTTTTTGGTCCTCAATTCAGACTTTTTTATGTGTACTCCTACTACAGGCTTTCTACGTACAGTCTTTCATGAATCACCCTGTATATGCTTTAGAGAAAATTGCATGGTTTTGTCGAAATACAGTTCCTTAACCCGTTTCGAAATATACATTGCACATAAAAAGTTAGGCATATTGAGTTATTGTGAGTATGTTATTTCATTTAATGTGGTTCGCATACTCATAACTGGGTTGCGTTAAGCAAATAGTTACATCGTTAATCGCTAAGCATTCTTAAAAAAAAAGTTAATTTTGTTGAACTTACGTTACGTTTTGGAAGATTTAACGGAGGTTTACACGTAATAGAAATTGCATCCTGTCGTGGTGTACTTCTGGCAATAGAAGATACCTAATTAACGATTGAGGATTCTCAACGACAAATCGATAAGTTCATTGAAAATATTTAGAGTTACCACCAGTAAATCAGTTCAATAAGAATAATAATGATTAACGTTTTGTGGCCAGCTCTGTTCAAGTTGATATTACTGTCTTTAGCGCCTGTTACCGTTATCCTAGTAAAAAAGCACAGACTTTCACACAATGATTAGTTCGCCGTATGTTATCTCAGAGAAAAAATATTGCAACAAATTCAATTAAAATGTAACAAAGACGTGCATTAGCGTAGGCTAGTGCAAATATGTTTATTAGAATGCCTCAGGCTAGAAGCCAGCAGGCGTATATGGCGGAAGAACTTGATGTTAGCCATAGTGTGATAAGTAGGCCTCTGGAATTAGATTTTTGGAACAGCTACTGTTGGAAAAGACTTAGAAGTGGACAATTACGTTGTACAACGACTGAAAACCATCGTTATAAACAAAATGAAAAATGATTAGCTAATAAGTAATAAAAAGTGGAAATTTATTTAATTGTACTAATTCCCCTGTAACAAAAATATCACCCATTATATACCTATTTGTGAGTTTTTTTTAACAGTTATCTCCAATAATTCTGGACTTGGATGGATATTATCATCAGCTGAGAAGTTTGTGATATAAGGTAAAAGGAACATGATAATAGTCAATCGACAAAATTAAATCTTTTAATCGAATTGCAATATTCTTATAGTCTTAAAATGTCTTTCGTCATAATGACTATTCTATCAATTGATTGATAGAATTCGAGATGAGGCCAAAAAACTGAAACTCATCCTCACTGGTCTTCACAAATTCCAGTTTATCGAACCTAGTGTTAACGATATAATTTTTTTTATAATTGGCGCAACTTAAATAATACTAGTGGTAATCCTATATGGAAAAATATAACCCCATATCCAACAGTAATCAATATCATAATTCTAGTTATAGAATTTGTCTTCGTTTGCGGATGCTCATGAATTTTATAATAATCCCAATGTTTCATGATTTTCAGAAAATTTTTTTGAAATAATATGTCTTGTAAAAACAATAATGGGCATAATAACTATTTATCATAGATACTTTTCAATACTATATACCTGGGGTGTTCAAAGTTGAACTGGCGATCCACCTCAATATTTTTAGACTAATTACGATCGACTCTTAGAGGCTGCAAGTATGTGTGATGCAGGGTTGTCGTACATATCGATACATCCTACCTGCCTACCTAGGTAGGGTGTACCGTAGCATATATAGATATTAGCTTTAGCACAATAAACATTATTTTAGTCAAGATTTGGGTTAGGCTTAGTTAGGTTTTTCTCTATAATATCAATGAAAAACTGATAGTTATTCAAAATTGAGAGTTTATTGGTTGTTACAAAACAAAAGAGTTACATATGTTGTTGAACTTAACTGAGGAGTTACTCAGTGCTAATCGCAAGGATGATGACACATGATCGTCAGTTAGTCAATTGCAATATTTTGACTTAATTATCTTCAACTTCATTGTTTCATTTATTGATTCAAATGGTAGGAATCTACCTTTTTCTCAAGAGAATCATACGGCACGCTCCATATTTCCCGTTGTAGATAAGCAAAATTACACACACCACAAAAATTGTCGCATCACCTGGTATTCTGAATTCCACAATCGATTATTCAGCTCGATCGCAGTTTCCTTGTCAACATATGTTTTTGGACATATGAGGGGAAAAAATCTCATCTATGTAGTACCATTTGTTTGCATTTGATCTCAAACACGTCTGAAACAAGAATGAGTTTATTTGACTATCAGTATTCATTCAATTTCTCTTCAGTTTTCAAGCTAAATTAATGCAAGTTTTCTGTGTTTCTTGTTGATTTTCGAATCTTTGAATTTATTGTAATGGCTGCTGAACGTTCTGGTCGCTATTTGAATGATCATGAAGTGATAAGAATTGTAATACTTCTAGAGGAGGGGCGAAGCCAACGTTACGTGGCTAACTTGTTGAATGTTAATCAAAGCACTATTTCAAGAGCAAATTATCGGTAGTACGAAACAGGGGAATATGGAAGAAGGGCTAGACAAGGAAGAAATCGGATAACAACATCAGTTGATGATCGTTGGCTTCGTTTAACTAACACTAAGTGTTTATCACTGTACGGCTAGAATGCTACAAAATGAACCTGCACTTTCGAGTTGCAAGACATCAGTTTGCGAAGGAACATGCAAATTGGGGTATTCCAGAATGGTCGAGTATTCTCTTTTCCGACGAGTCCAGGTTCTGTCTAGTATCCAATGATAGACGCATGCCTGTATACAGACGACCTGGGCAACGATATCAGCAATGCAATATCCGGCAAACCGAAAACTTCGGAGGGGGCTCAGGAATGGTGTGGGGAGGCATATCTTCCCATGGTCGAACTGAGTTAGTCCTAGTGAATAATGAAAGAATGACAGCCGCCAGATACATCGCAGATATCCTTGAACCCCATGTTGTACCCTTTGGCCCATTGATTGGCGAAAACTTCATTTATATGCATGAAAATGCTCGGCCTCATGCAGCTAGAATAGTTACAGAATTTCTGCAAAATGCCGAAATTGATATTTCAAGATGGCAAACCAGAAGTCCCGACTTGAATCCCATAGAATATGTTTCGGACAACATGGGGTGGCAAATTCAAAAACGTAGAATGCCTTGTAGAACACTCCAACTAGCTTCCTGAAATTTGGAACTCAGTGACGTAAGAGTATATCCAAAATTTGTTTGAGGGGCTTCCGAGAAGTATATTGGCAGTAATTAGGGCCTGGGGAGGAAACACTCGATTTTGAAAATGATTAGTAACCATTCGATGCTAGTTGATTGGTCTCTTCGCGAATGTTTGAAGATGGTAGAATTTTTTAATTTTTCATTAACTCGAAAATTGTTGATAGTTTCCATCATAAACTCATCTCTTTTAAATGATATCTTCTTATTTTACACTTCTGAAAGTTACCAAGCGCCTCGTGAATATGACCAACCTAAAAGTTTATATAGTATTGTCGTGAAAGTAGGGTGATGCGACAATGGACCACAGGAGTGTGACGTAACGACGGCCATTTTGTTGAAGCAGGTCAGTGTCCACTTTCCAAACAAAGTTAAAAGCAATGTTAATTTCCATAAGGACAATTTCAAATCGTGATTATTTTTTATCCAGGAAGTTCCTGAACATGTGAGTACATTTTATGATTGAATTATGTGATAAATTAAAGAATTTCACAAATAGCCAATTCTTATGCTCGTAAGAATATGTATTTAGACCTAGTTATTGAACTAGTGAGGTTAGGATCTGTAGATGATTATATACGTTTTACATATTTGGTATTTTTGAAACTATTTCAGAAGAATTTTCAATGACATCTAAACATGTTCTCAATTCATCCCCAATTTTGGAGTTCTTTGAAGACGATGCCAAGCTTGTAGCTCGAGGAGAAAATGCTGTAGAGTCCGGTCATATGAAAGACATGGCATTTGATGGAGAACTTCTCATCATTCGCGGCAATGTTCATGCTAGCATGCGGGATCGTTTATATAAAGTAGAGGTATGAGACCAAAGTAGCGAATGTGTTCTGTAGCATACTAAAAAAATTCATTTTCTAGATAAAACTTGACACAGACAAGTGTATCGAAGAAGCCAGTTGTACATGCCCAAGAGGTCAGTTGGTGTGTCATCACATGGCAGCATTGTCGATTTTTGGTTATCACAATATATCTGTAACAGATATAACTTGTACATGGAAGAGCAGAAAACCTCATACCAATGCAGTACAAACTGGCTTCTTCGATACACTTGTCTGTGTCAAGTTTTATCTAGAAAATGAATTTTTTTAGTATGCTACAGAACACATTCGCTACTTTGGTCTCATACCTCTACTTTATATAAACGATCCCGCATGCTAGCATGAACATTGCCGCGAATGATGAGAAGTTCTCCATCAAATGCCATGTCTTTCACATGACCGGACTCTACAGCATTTTCTCCTCGAGCTACAAGCTTGGCATCGTCTTTAAAGAACTCCAAAATTGAGGATGAATTGAGAACATGTTTAGATGTCATTGAAAATTCTTCTGAAATAGTTTCAAAAACACCAAATATGTAAAACGTATATAATCATCTACAGATCCTAACCTCACTAGTTCAATAACTAGGTCTAACTACATATTCTTACGAGCATAAGAATATTAGTGAAATTCTTTAATTTATCACATAATTCAATCATAAAATGTACTCACATGTTCAGGAACTTCCTGGATAAAAAATAATCACGATTTGAAATTGTCCTTATGGAAATTAACACTGCTTCTAACTTTGTTTGGAAAGTAGACACTGACCTTTCCCAACAAAATGGCCGTCGTTACGTCATCATTCCTGTGGTCCATTTTGGTGGGGACTGTAATAACTGTTCGAAATTTTCAGAGTGATAGTTGATTGGGTTAGGGATATGATGTGTTCAAGTGTTCAAATGAGAAAGAAAAACTTTTCTGTACCAACAGAATCGATTTTGATCGAATGTTATCCTCAAATAGAGTTCGAATGGATTGATAAAAACATGGAATTTTTCCAAACAATTCTCGATTACAATTCGTCACATGTTAATTTAGAAAGAAAATAATTGTGGTCATATAGAGAATGCAATAACCTTTTTAAAAAAGTGTCGCACGACCCCTCTACCCTATTCAAAAATTTGGGGTAAAAGCTGCTAAGGATAGGAGGAGAACGAAACATATAAAAAAAAATGACACCCTTCAACAAAAATTGGCCGATTTCAGGAAATTTACGAAAAAAATAAAACCAGCCAAGTTATCCAGTACGGTCTGCTTTCATTTGAACGCGATGAGTAGAAATCATTGCTTAATAATGTTTGAGTAAGCGTTACGTATTCACGGCTTGACTCAAAAATCGAGCTACCTGACTTGACTTGAAATCAAGTCAACCTCAAGTAAAGCTTTTGTTTTCAGAATTTCATTTCACAAAATTCAAACTTCTTGAATCCTAAAACTTGAAAGCTTGATTCAGAACACATTTGCAATAAATATTAAACTTCCTCTTATATTCAATAAGAGCGAGAATAAAGGTTCAAATAATACTAAATATTTGATCTGGAAATATTAAAATGAAACACAAGGTAAGAATCTGAAAAGAATTCATAAAGTTGTTGAAGGAAACACTAATACAGAACCAGATTGAAAGTGAAATGTATATTTTCAACTGTAACACCATAAATAATATGTCTATAAAACTACCGAAATAAACTTCTGTGAAAATAAGTGAAATACCTACATGGAAACTAAAGTCAAAAAGAATGAGAATAAACGAAACTACATTTCCATCGGATAGTTGATGGTTCGCTGTTTTTGAAGCAAGATAATTCTTTTATATATTTGTATAGATTTTTTATTTACGAGTTTCGGGGAAAGCCCTGCTGATTATCACCAAATGTAGTAAACCTTAATCTGTAGATTATTATACTTACACTCCTGGCCGCTAGGTGACGACACTACATTAATTTGTTTCAGTTCTCTATACATTTTTAGGGAATATTGAGTTTTCAACGAGAGATACGAAAAACCTCTGAAAGAATCATTTCATTTGAATCGATTCTATTTTGTATTGAAATCTACTCTAGGCTGTAGACGACATCAATATTTTTTAAGTGTTGTTGAATACAGAAATTCTTTTCAATTCTGAAATGGCTGCTGGTTGATTTCTTTTCCTTTAAATTAACCAAATTCCCTCGTGGAGCTTTTTGCATCTACTTGTTGCGCTGCAAACGAATTGACTAGATAGAACGTACTATGTTTTCAAATCCCAGTGTGTTGCAACCAATTGAAAAACTCTGTATGACTAGAGATACCACCTACTACTATTGCACCTATATGGCTACGGCAATAAGCCGTAACTTTATGCTGTTACAAGTATCAATCTTTCAAGCTGCTTGATGTCAAGTCAAGATTTTGGGTTGCAAAATCGAGTCAAGTTTTGATGTTTCAAAAGCTTGAATTTCAAGTCAAGTCAAGCTTTTCGAAAAATGTTCAAGCTGTTTAACTTGATAAAACCATATTTAGAGTATATTGTAATAGATTTGTAAATTTTCATAACAATTCCTGTTTCAGTAAATCAACGATAAAAGTAGAAGTCGCAGAATGTGGAACGTCTTGTTAATATATGAACAAATCAAAAATCTTAAGAATAATCATTTCAAAAGGTAAAGGCAATTACTTCTAGAATGACAGTCAGGTGAAGAGTAATTATGGTTGGTTTCATAGAGTGATTCCAATCTAATTTTGACTGCCCTTCGTTTCAGATAACCGCCTGCGTTCCGTTTCTTACAACCGCCTATGGTATGGGTACTACAATGGTCTTCAAACGAGTCATGGTCCTTTACGGAGGTTCTCAAACAACAAAGCTTGAATCTTTCGCAACAGCCGAACCGACAAATTACAAAACAGTTCGTTCTGGTTCACAGGCTACGTCTTTGAATTTGATCAGTTGTTACTAAACCTTATTCCCTATTTTTTGCGTTTAGAAGTGCATCTTTCTTCGATGGTTCTCATTTGTCGCTGTTATTTAAATGATAGGAAAGTTTACGTCAGAATTTCTCTACTGAGAAGATGTTCTGGCTATAAAATTCGTTGATCTGATTCGACAAAAGGCAACCGCTTTCAATATCAAATTATGGGCGAATTTAATTTGACTATTTTTATAAATCGAGAAGTTTTGTGTTTTTTGGTTTTGTATTGTTTTTTGTAATCTCTCAGCTGATTAGAATTTTTCTTGTGGAAGCTATTATATATATTATCTTTATTTCAACTCGATGATATAAGATAATTAAACAAGTCTTTATCGGTGTGAAAAGTATTCGAGAATAGGGTATTTTCAAGTAAATGAACAACAAACCAATCTCAGTAAGGCTCTAGAAAATTATATTTGGCTGGACATATGTTGACGGTAAGTCAACTACTACACAAATATGTAATACCTCTAAGAAATAAGGAATTTTCATGTTCTATGAAAATGCCGGATAGGTAATTTTTCGTTGCGATTTGGTTATGCCTCTTCAAAAAAAGCTATGGTGCAATTGTAAAAATTGCCTTGAAGTGAGTCTCAGTAAAAGACAAAAGAATAACTTCTTCTAAGTTTATCAAAAAGAATAAAAAATATCATTTTATAAAGAAAAAAAATACAATAAAGTTGAATTAATAATGAGATGAAATGAATATTATAATGATAATGTGTCTTGAAAATGAGATCACATTCTATTTTTTTTCGAACAAAACAAGATAGAGTTTCACTAGAGCTCAATTTAGAATAATTTTTACAATTGAACGAAAGAACACTACTGAATCGAATCAAAATCTGGGAGCATAGTAAGTAAAACATGAGTTTTTCAGGGATCTAACACTTGCCATTTATTGTCATTTTGGGAAAAGTGTTGATGACGATATTTTTTTGATAGATGTCAACGAAAACAAACAAATTATATTATAAAGAGAAAATATTGTTTGTTTGTTATTCCTTTTACGTGCTCTTTTTCCGCCTAATTAAAACTGCCCGGTTAGGCCTTTTTTCTATATATCTTGAAACTACCTAATTGTTAGGGTAATTCATATATTTTTCCGCTATTGTATGTATCTATTTCAAGCTATAAAGAATTAAGATATTACAGAAAAGAGAATTGCATTTTTAAAAGTATTTCTAGTTAAATAACATAATAATTTCATTATTAGTATTTGAACTTTGCTGATAATGACGTAATTTGAGGCACCAATACTGCTTTGATGTTTGACATTTCCCAGTATAGTGAAGCAACAAAAAAAGTATTTCATCGCAAGAATCCGAATTTTCATAGTGAAGTGCAAAATATAATGTCGGATTGAAAGCCTAGATAGAAAATAATATATAGTAAAATGTTTTTATGAAGGTAATTACAGTTATAAATTTGTATTTTAAATGATACTTTATACTCATTATTTTGGATTGAATTCCACAAGTTAATTATACTCACATTAGCAGATATTAGTTTCAATCAGCAATGATAATTGTGAAATCAGAATGAGTGCAATAGTATAGCACTAAGCACTATCACTTGAGTAGTTTTTATCTGCTTTGGAGGCAAATAATAGTTACTTTATATATATATATATATATATATATATATATATATATATATATATATATATATATATATATATATATATATATATATATATATATATATATATATATATATATATATATATATATATATATATATATATATATATATATATATATATATATATATATATATATATATATATATATATATATATATATATATATATATATATATATATATATATATATATATATATATATATATATATATATATATATATATATATATATATATATATATATATATATATATATATATATATATATATATATACAAAAATTGTCGCATCACCCTACTTTTACGACAATACTATATAAACTTTTAGGTTGGTCATTCAAGAGTTAATGAAAAATTGAAAAATTCTACCATATTCAAACATTCGCGAAGAGACCAATCAATTAGCATCGAATGGTTACTAATCATTTTCAAAATCGTTTCCTCCCCGAGCCCTAATTACTGCCAGTATACGTCTCGCAAGCCCCTCAAACAAATTTTGGATGTACTCTTGAGTCACTGAGTTCCAAATTTCAGGAAGCAGATTTTCTAGTTGTTGGAGTGTTCTACAAGGCATCCTACGTTGCTGAATTTGCCACACCATGTTCTCCCAAACATGTTCTATGGGATTCAAGTCGGGACTTCTGGCTGGTCATCTTAAAATATCAATTTCGGCATTCTGCAGAAATTCTGTAACTACTCTAGCTGCATGAGGCCGAGCATTTTCATGCATATAAATGAAGTTTTCGCCAATCAATGGGCCAAAGGGTATAACATGGGATTCAAGGATATCTGCGATGTATCTGGCCGCTGTCATTCCTCCATTAATCACTAGGACTAACTCAGTTCGACCATGGAAAGAAAGGCCTCCCTACACCGTTACTGAGCCCCCTCCGAAGTTTTCAGTTTGCCGGATATTGCATTTCTGATACCGTTCCCCAGGTCGTCTGTATACAGGCATGCGTCTATCATTTGATAATAGACAGAACCTGGACTCGTCGGAAAAGAGAACATACGACCGTTCTGGAATACCCCAATTTGCATGTTCCCTCGCAAACTGAAGTCCTGCAACTCGATGCTCTCTGGTGAGACGCGGGCCGGTAGAAGCCACCCTTGGTCTGATATCGTCTTCTCTGACTCTGAGCCTGTTCCTAACAGTTTGCAATGGAATATGCACATTTCTGGAAAGTGCAAGTTCATTTTGTAGTATTCTAGCCGTACAGTGCGGAACTCTTACTGCAGTTAAACGAAGCCAACGATCAGCAACTGGTCTTGTTATCCGATTTCTTCCCTGTCCGTCTTCTTCCATATTCCCCTGTTTCGTGGTACCGATTAACTGATCTTGAAATAATGCTTTGGTTAACATTCAACAAGTAAGCCATGTAACGTTGGCTTCGACCCTCCTCTAGAGGGGCGTTGCAATCCTTACCAAGTCATGATCACTCAAATAGCGTCCAGGACGTTCAGCAGCCATTACAATAAATTCAAATATTCCAAAATCAACAAGAAACACAGAAAACTTGCATTAGTTTAGCGTGAAAACTGAAGAGAAATTGAATGAATACTGATAGTCAAATAAACTCATTCTTGTTTCAGACGTGTTCGAGATCATATGGAAACAAATGTTACTACATAGATAAGATTTTTCCCCCTCATATGTCCAAAAACATATGTTGACTAAGAAACTGCGATCGAGCTGCTTAATCGATTGTGGAATTCAGAATACCAGGTGATGCGACAATTTGTGTGGTGTGTGTGTATATATTTATACAGGGTGATTCAGGAGGAGAGGGAGATACTTTGTGGGGTGATAGGAAACACTCACAAGTTGCCATAATGGTGTCGATAACATTTTCTGAATGGGTTAGAAGTGATATAATTACCAATATTAAATGTAACAACTTGTAGATTTAATTGACGTTTTCAACTGAAATCTAGCATATTTCATCAACTGTAATTGTATCAATTTTTTTACATCAATTCAAATGTTAATCGCCTAGTATTCAGAATTGTCTCTGAGGATTGGACTGAAAACTAACATTATTCCAGCATGAATATTTTTTTAATAAAGTACCTTAGGTGTGATAAAAATGTTCTGGTGGGATATTGAGAGAGTTACCTTCTCTTGTTCTGTTGATGTATTCAGCATTTTGCTTAAGTGATATACAGAGTGTTGTTTTATTATCTATTCATAAAATTTAGTTTCTTCAGTCCCGCCCTGTACGAGAGAACAAATTTTCTCTGCGAATAGTTGGTCTACTAGGTGACTGACAATACTGAAATTTTCATTTAAATCGGACTAGCGATTTCAGAGTTATGATGTCTGAAAAAGTTAGGCAGTTTACACGAAACAGCCTGTATATGCGAGATGGAGTCGCGTTAGTCAGAAAGATGTATCATTCCGACACACCAGGAATGTTGCTTACTACTACCGAAAATATCTACCTGTGCTCCTGAATCAACCCGTATATAAGTTATTTATATATGTTAGGAATTATATTTACGTTACCGTAAAAAGGTGCTACTTGATGAAACTTTTTGGGAACTTTCGCCTGAAAATAGTGAAACGTGGAACCTTTCTAAACCAAAATCATTTTGTTGAACTTTAGTATCTAAAGTAACTCTAACACCATGAAAAAAAACTGTGATCACATTTTCATATCGAAAAAAAATTATACTTATTTTTAAGTAACCTCGTCATGGAAATATTGAAAGTAAGCTTCAAAATGTCTTAAACTGCAAGTAAGGGCGTTATAGGGGTTAGATGAAAATCGAAAACTGAAAATAATTTATTGTTTGCATTGGATCTTACGAAAATTCCGTAAAAACGTGTGATTTTATATTCGTTTTACTTTATTGCGTCGAATATTTGGATTTTCCAACATAAACAATTGAGAATAAAACTTGAAAAATATCCTGGAATCTATCTGACACAAAAACAAAAACGCAAAGGTTACGTATTAAATAGAGGAGGTAAATATATCAAAAAAGACCAACCTATCTATTTTTAAACTAGAAAATCCTTGAATTTTGATTGACCTCTCCTTAGGGTTTCGCTGATGGTTAGTTTCCTCATTATATCAGCTCTTTCAATTATTCCAATATCATCTATTGATTCACAAGCATTGCTGTATGTCATTTTAGAGCTTGACCTAAAGAATTTGCATGTGTATCAATTTTCTTGAAGGGAAATTACTTCAACTACAAACTTATTGGAAAATCCAGATTCGGTATCAAGTTAACCAAATGCCAGGTTCTGCTGAAAAATTCTTTTTTCGGCATGCACAAAACTTTCCTCGTTTTTCTAAATATAGCCTCTTTAAAAAGTTGTTTTAAAGTTTCTCCCAGCATGTTATCTTCTTGAGCTGCCCCTTCTCTATCTTCTACCGTAGAGAATTTGCAAAGGAATTTTTTGGCGGTTGATTGGTACTATGCCTGTCGCTTCGAATCCAGATTTCATATTGTTTGATGAATTTGAGCCAATGCTCTCTAGACCCTTTTCAACAGCCTGGGAAACATAAATTTCCCGACGACACCCTTATTATCTTTTTTTCAATCTCTTAGAACTTGTCTCCATTTAGTTTTAATTGGTCTGAAAACACTAACGTTCGAAGGCTGGGTTAAGTGGGTGCTGTTAGGGAGTAGCAAAATGAAGCAGAAAGCAAATGCTTTTATCTTCACAACTTATAATATCTTCGAGGGAAATATGGCTGGCCAAGTTGTCCCCTATCATAACTTGGAGTTAATTACTTGAAATGTAGCAGTGACACTTTACGGAACCATTCCTCAACTAGATTTGCATTAAACCACTCCGAGTGACTTCTATTATCGTGTATTGGTAGGTCAACCTTCTGCCCACGTTGACCATGAATTGTCCGCCTCATAGAAGATATATGTCGGTAGCAATATTTCGGATACTGAGTGTGCACACATGACGTAATTCGGGGTTTTGCGTATCCGTCCATTACTTTTTCAACCCTTTTAAATTGCTTTCGGACAATAATTTTGATGCGCCCTGGTTCATCGGTGACATTTGTCTCGTCGTAGTTTAGCACTGCTTCGGGAGGTAGGTACATCCTCACAAACCACAGACAAATTATCAAAATATTTGATAATTGTCTTATGATCAATTTCAGCTCTAGTTTGTTTGATTGGATGAAACAGCCTTGTCTATTTCTGTTTATTTCGATTTAGGAATTTTTCAATCCAACCTTCCCCAGACAAACTGCTTCGATTTTACATCCTTCTTATGTGAATAGGATTCAATTAAATCTTTTATATCTGCGGGGCCAAATGGAAATCCCTATTCAAATGTACAAATTGCTCGAATTTTACATTGTCCACTCAGTTGCATCAAATTACCAGGCACATATTGTGATACAGTCTCGTTCAATTAAATTCTGATTCGACCTCCTATCTATCTTTCCCTGCCATGTCAAGTAGCCCCTGAAAATACATTGAAAAATAAAACCTCACAAAATTGTTAGGTTACATTTGAGGTTATATTTCTATCAAGCTGTCAAGATTGAAAAATAAAAAAATTTGCTGTCCATTTAACAGGTGTGTGGGGCTGTGGATAATGATAAATGTTCAAGCAACAAAAACATATATTTTGTATCTTATCCTTGCAGCTCTTCTTACAACTATGATACAATGCCTATTACTGTTGTTTTAGAAGAATACATACGTTATAAGTCCTTAAACCCTGATTCTTTTTATATGAAAAGAACTCATATTGATTCAATTATCAGTTCGTGTATGTATCTGAACGATGATCTTTCCACAAATTCAATCAAAATGCAAGAAAGATTGTGTGTATCAACATTATGAAATACGAATAGGGTAATTGAAATGCTTCAGGCTAGAAGTGACTAGCAGAATACCTTAATGTTACCGAAAATGTGATAAATAGGCTATGGAATAGGTTCCGGTGTATAGGTACAGTTTCTCAAAAATCCAGAGGTGAACTTTTATATTATACAACGACCTAAAACGTTCGTTACATTAACCTTCCAACGTGCTTCCCAAATGAGAAATGATTTACATTATCCATCGATGAGTGTGCAATCTAAACGTAATCGTTTATAGGAATGATAGTGGTCAAGCCATCTTCCATGCAAAATTTCTGTAGAACGCGGCTCATTCACGATGAAAGCGAAAAATTCGACATTGCCAAGAAGAACGGAATTTTGTATTTTTTGGAGACGAATGAAGATTTGGTTTGTGTAGTGATGGCCGTCTTATTCGTTTATGGAGAAGACAGAGGGAGAGATACTGATAACGTTATATGCAAAGAACGGTTCTATTTCAGAATTGCTCACTAATGCTTTATGCTGATCTAAGCTAAGGAGGTCGCTGAAATCTAGTTTCTTGTAGAGGGGCACTAAGCCAATGTGCACTCAAGAGATTGTTTAAGTTATTTTACCGAAATTTCACTTTTGATGACAATTTCAGTTAGATAGAAGGTGATGACCGCTTCATTGCCCACAGCAGTTTACGAACGCCTTGTGCCGGCTCGGTGGCGTAGGCGATATGATACTTGTCTCCTGCGCAGAGTTACCTGGGTTCAATCCCCACAAAATCGGTGTTATTTTTTGGATTCTGGGAATCGCTGAAGTGTCCATCTTTCGGAGGAGATGTAAAGCTGCCGGTCCTGTCTAACAGAGATCGGTTGGACAATAAAGATCTCTTCCCTCGACACGAGGTGACAGAATTCCCCGGCGTGTTATTTAGCCGAAAGGCAGAAATAGAGCACGTTAAAGAAAAAACAACAACGAACGCCTTGTAAGATCACGTAATTGATCATGATTCGCTTCTCCTACATTCGTCAGACCCGTATTCCATCGAACATGTGCGCGTGGTCTATTGGGAAGAACTCTTCGTGACCATTGAATTTTGAAGAAAAGCAGTCACATGATCATTCGATGTTAGAAAAACTTGAAACCGAAAACAACAAATGTAAATTTTTTATTGCTCGTTGTTGAAACGAAGTGATATCTTGAGGAAAACACCTATCTCGTTAACTTGATTGTATATCACTCAAAAGAGTTTTCAATATCATGGACTGCCATCTGTAGTGATGTAGGTAATTGATATATTGGGGAAGGTAGAGTTCAGAGATATAGAGAATAGTTAATCAAAATGATAAGGTAAACACTCATAGTAACTGTTTTATTTGGTGGACCACCGTAACTACATTTTAGTTAGAAGAAAAAAGCTCATATTGGAACACATGAGGATTAATTAAACTTAATGACAACCGATTTTGTAATGTTTCCGGAATTTTAAAGAACATTGTATGCAGCTAGTTGTCTGGGTCGATGTACTTCTTGAAGCGTTTTGGCCAAGGAAGGCGGAGATTTATTTTTTTTCTTCAATTATGTGGTAATACCGCACTGCTCCGTACAATGATCAGAACGTATGTATTAGGATTAGCTTTGGCGATGCGGTTATTTAAGCGGTTATATCAGCCTTCAACCGAATATGTAGTGCGGTGTTTCATTCTAGTATTTTTCAACCATTGTTTAGCGAAATAATCATTGAAATTTGTGGGGGCTTCCTGCTTTCTTATTTCATTATGTTTAATCACGTATCGTTTATATGTTTTATATTTGGATCTGGCAAATGTACCCATGCTGTACACATTCGGATGTAATTTTGGACTTCCTTTGTTTCTTCGAAATGTTTCACCAACCGAAATTTTGTATGTTTTTCGAAATAGCTCATTTAAAATGAAAGTTGCAGCGTTTTACAATTATTTCCGAAAAAATAATTCGTAGAGCGTTTTTTGCAACAATAACGTAAAAAGTCGAAGTCACTTCTTGCAGAATCAGAAATTGTGCTGAGTATGTAGCACAATACACATTTTGTTTGAATTAACTGATCAAGTTAATGTGGTTTGAATAGAGCTGATAAAACTGCGATGCATACTATCGTTCATAAACAGCTCATCACACTTTGTGACCAATTGTCCTTCATTTTACTACCAGAAACATTTAATCTTCTTTTCTGCCTATTGTCGACCATTGTGAATCGTTTTATGTATTTACGCTAGGACGCTGATATTTTCTCGATTTTCAGTAGACTGTCTTTGGCTTTTTGAAATTCTACTTCTCCAATTTTCGCCATGACTGGTACAAACTGAGTTTCAAGTTTAATGAATTGAGAACAAAGAGAGGTACATATAGTTGAATAATATTAAAAAGAAAAAAATTACTGCTAACTGCTGAAAGTATTTCTTTGGTATATTTGACAGTAAATGAAAATTTAACTTCTATTATTCGGTTATTTAATTCATACAGATTTTCTTCTTACTGGCTAGCAAATTAACTAGTTTATCAACGCCTAACATCTGCTCGGTATTGCTATTAAGTTACAAGTTAATCTTCGGAATAAACCATGATTGGAATATTCAATAAATCTAAGACGAGAGGGTGATTCACTGGACTATATTTTATGTTAATTTATTCCGATAAGGTCCCCCATTTTTAGTGTCTCTGTTTGCGGGGATCTGACAAACAAAGAAGTCCACTCATAGCCGAAGCAAAAAGACTTGGGTAGGTACATAAGTTTGCATTGTTGTCAGATTTGAAATTTAATAAGGACGAAAAGTGCTTTTGTGATTTTATATGGCATATGTCTTTAAGTTAATTATCGATGAATGCATATCAAATTGTTCTTTAAATTATATTGGATTAAGGTGAAACTGAAAAAATATTATTGCTTTCATTGATTTTTTTGCTTTATGGTATGTTTGTTTTACTTGAATTAAATTGGTGACTAGTGGTTCGAATATGAAATTCTGGATCTTCACAATAAGTTCAAATGAAAAAGGAACTGAAATTTTTGTATTCGTTCGCTTACCATTATGACAACATTTCAAAGTTTGGAACTACAACTCCCGGATCAGATAAAAACGCCACTAGAAGCTATCTCGGTATTTTTGAAATGTTTTGAAGATGGGAAAATGGGATCACGAGAACAGTAGAATAATAGAAAAACATTTGCGGAATGAAGCTCTCCAGATACAATAGAATATTACTTCGTCGTTGAATGGCGAAGGAAAATTGATGCTGATGAGACAATTCTCAGTGTTTTGTAGAATTAGAAGTTAAGATTTATCATGATTTACTGAAACAAGACGAAATGGTTAATATTAAAGACTAACACCAAGAAACTATAGATTTGCTCTGAAAACGATCTAAATATCGAGAGATGTACCTCAAAGTAATTTTGCTATACCATCATATCTATCAAAATCGACCAAGGAAACGATTGAAGCATCCAGTTAGGAAATATATACTTTCGTACGAGGTTTAATAATAAGACTTGGCTGCAGTTGAATTTTATTTCTTTATTTGTATAGATGAATCCATCACCCTATAACTGTTTATTTTCTGTTAAAAAATTCTGGTTTTACGTTTTTACACCCAGAAATTAATCCTTAATCTTTAGTAGTCTTCATCAATAATTAATGCATTGACGAAATTAAATTATATACCCAATATAATTCTGTTATGATGGAAAAAACTGTTGATTTTCAGAAGTTGTTTCGTTAATAATGAGAATAGAAATGTTCCTTCTATTTAGAACCAGCCGATGGTGTTGACCGGTCTTGGTGGCCGTTTCGATAATGTCTCTAAACAAAGCACATGGATAGACAATTGGATAGAACTACCTACACTTTCCTCAGTGCCAAAATGTACTTCTTGAATAACTGATTTCTCCTCTGAATCAGGCTTAATTCATATATAATCGAAAGGATTAATCGACCAAAATGGGGCATGTGTTCTTAACTCAGGTTCTTATTCTCATTTTTTCATGTATTGTAAGCGTGAGCCTCAAGGCTGTGATTTATACCCACCTCTTTAGAAATATTTCTAATGGTCGACGTATTAGTAATGGTAGGCCATTTGACAAGATGTTAGCTCTCTCCTTGGGAATTCTCTTCAGCTGACCGTTCCAAGTATTTCTATGTTTTTATATCTATCTGATGACTTCATCTCGCATTCATGTTTTATATCCGTGTTTCTTTTTCTGCCTCACATTACATCACATTGAAACAGGTCGCTTGGCTATAGAACCTCTCCGAACACAATCGGAGTGTATCTATTGCTCCTAACCTCGATTTAATTCAAATTCCAAATGTCATAAGTACCCTTCCAGTTGAAGTAAAGGGCTATTGTGTTATTTACGTTCTCAAATTGGAAAAAAAGCAAGGGACAGAAGCAATTTTATAATAAATGCCGAAGATCAGCTCCGTAAGGGGACCAATATCGCAGGACATGTGTTATAATGTTGTTGATTACCTTCCTTTGTTCTGTGTATGGTCTTATTTGTTACATTAATAATTTTTCTTTCAACTATATGTGGTTGTTATGAAGATTTGTTACTGATGACATATTTTCTGCTGGTCATCTCTTTTGTTTTTCAGATTACTGCCATCTCAACAATTGAAGGAAAGTTAGAAGGAAGAATGAAAAGTGAATATGTACAATAATTTTTATTTCAGTTTTTGTTCACAACACATTCACAGACTAGCTGTTACTTATGTGCCACTGGCGGATGAGGAAGGTTCTTTCTCCCTGTTTTCTTATTTATAGAAAAAGCGTTTACCTCTAGGCACAAGTTTGACAAAATTTGATATTATGGCATTATCATGGTAGTCTTTCATAATGATATTACTCCCTTTCTTATTCGAATGAATTAAGTTGAGAATCTATGAGTTTCTGCTTTCACCTCGTTCGGCATTGGCACTTCATTGTTGAAGTACCCATGATTCTACTCAGCAACTGCATGCTGAGCAATTTCGGAGAATGTACGTTTTCATTGTCCTCGTTGCACATTTTACATGTTCTGTGTCAGTTTGTACACGGAGATGTTTCTGAGTACCCTCAGTTTTGTTGTTCCAAGAGCACATCTTGGTCTTTAGTTGTCTACTTTTCTTTGAATATCCTATGTTAATGTGGGTTTAAACCCCATTGACTTTTGCCATTTTATTCATATTGGCGTTATTTTAGATCACTTCTCAAAGTGTGTTAGTTAGCATGGGTTAGGTTATCACTTTCCCATGTTCTTATGTCTGACTTATTAGTTTGTTTATTATAGGATTGAACAATTATGGATTCGAAGAATCTATTTGTGGAATTACTATTGGCGTATGTATTTTCGCTGTCAGTTTTTGACTAATTCATATCTGATGATTGTATTGTAATCTCTGCATTTGTAATTATATATCAAAGCGAAGGAGTTTCTTTTTTCTTTAAATTCGCTTACCTCAGGAAGTATAAGTAGGATTTGATGAATCTTCTTGTAATAAACGTGAAGTAAGGTGATTTTTGTTTGTCAGTCTAATGAGTATAACCATGTTAATGGATCATATGGTAATAAGTAAATAAGTAAATATAGAAAAAAGATTTATTTTTTGACAAAGCCTTTCCATGATCAGGATTATGTCATCTAGTTCTTGAATAATTCTGTTTCAGCAGTGTTGAAGAGCCTAAAAGTAGGTTTAGGCTTAGAAAATTGTGATAGCAAAAAATTTTTGGGTGAAGCATGATTAATAAAATTGAGATCGGGATGTTGTGCGGCAAGTTCAAAACGGCGATATTATGTTCTGCCATTTCTTGCGACTTTCGCTGTATATGGAGGAGTATTATTATTTATCAACATAAAGTCTAGACCGAATTTAATTGTTTATGGAATAACAACTAGTTATAGAAGATTTCCAATATAATATCGATAAACATGGATATAACAAAACAAGCTCAGTTTTGTTGCTTAAACAAATTCCAGCTCACACCATGATTGTGTCTGTACTGTAGCTGTCAACGTCCTGGCTATGTTTCTCAAGACGGGTGTTTTCCAAGCTCACAATCTTCTTGAATCTGGATACAGACCAAATCGAGACTCATCGATGATATATATTTGAATATTTCTCCATTGATTTTGTACCCAGAAATCACTTCTTGGGTCCACTTTAAGTGAGAAGTAAGTACCTGTATCATTTCTTCAAACTTAACTGCATACAAGGAGTTTATATTCTTGGTCGATTCAAAATGCCTCTCTTGTACATTGGTAGTCTCACAATTGTAATTTCTAACTAGAAGCATTCTGATCTCAAGCATTCCCATATTTATTAAAATGGCATCTAGACTTTTTAAATTAGAACCACATTTTTGTAGTCTCGTGAAACTATTTGTATGTAAATCCAATTTTTACTGCAATTCTGCAATTATGATATATTGCCAAACACGCTTTTGGAGTAGGAAATAAATTATTATGACACGGAATTGGAATAGATGGATGAAGTTCATGGTACTTTATATTCAACTGTTTCTTTAAAAAACGTGGCAACGTCGGCTAAAACTTACCTAGCGCGTTCAAGGTTGCTTCACCACATTCTTCGATGACCGTTGCTGACTCTTTCCACCTTCATTAGTTCCTAAATCTCCTCACCTAAATTATACGAATCTCACTCAGGTGGTTAGGTCGTTTTATTCAACCCTTTCTGTAAGTTTCAGACGTTAATACTAACAGAACACGAACACGTCGAATCTTATTATAGTTGAAAGTTTACGAGTTGGCATGAGATGGCGGGGTAACATATATTTTGGTAACTTTCTACTAAGGACAATTTCAATATTGGGCGTTTATGAACAGATCAAGCCTATTGCCTTAAAAATTTATCGAAATGTAAACAATCCATTACTATTGAAAGCGACATATACAGAAAGTTTCGTAAAAAAACGCCGATCGCGATAACTTCTGTTTTTCATTAGATTGAAAAATTTGAACATATGCAGAATGGTTTTTGAAGGGCTATTCAATAGCTACATCACATTACTTTTATGGGGAAAACATCAAATTTGAATATTAATAATTTAATTTATTTGTGTGGATAATATTTCTGTTATATTGTAATGTATAAAAAGTTACTGTTTCGAGGTAGGCATTTCTTCCCTACCGACCCGTGTAACTGGCCTGTTCGTTAGCCAGAGTGGACGTTCCGTGATTTCTGGTTTTGGGATTGTATAGGATATATTTTTTTATGCAAAAGAAGAAGTAGAAAAAGGTTGTCAGAGGTGTGTTGTTCTATGTTTTTATTTTAGTCTTGAAAATTCAAGTACTTACTTATGTTACACTTATTTTCAGAATGTTGTATGTTTTAGTTTTACGTTTTTTAATATTGTACACATTTAGTTTGAATAGTAGATATCGTCTTAAGTGATGTTTGTCTGACTGGATGTTCTTGTACAGGTAGAAGCACATCCAATTTTCATTGAATTTACATTCCATAAATTTGTTTTTAATAAATTCAAAATAATAATATAATATAAATAGTAATACTAATAAATTTTTAAGTTTGTAAGTATTTTCACTGTTTTCACTAAGATTCTTCAAGCAACGCAAAATAACTCTAAATTAATCACCAGTATCAAAACTTTGGCAGAATAAAATGACATTTATAACAATTATGAATTCTTTATGAATTTCATAGAAATTATACTTTTAACGATCATCTTGGTGTATAGAAACTAGGAAATCAGTAACTTTTCATACATCATATTCAAAGAATGAAATTTTTGCTACAGGACTTTCCCCCTTACGTAAAAATGTTTTCCAGCTATTGAATAGCCAGCCCTTCGGAAACTGTTTAACTATGTGTTTAAATTTGTCCAAGAGGATGAAAAATGAAAGAGTTACTGCCATTGTCGATTTTTAGAACACACCCAGTGAAATTAAACTTTATATTTTCATAAAGTGAACAATTCAATTGTTTTTAGGTTATTAAAACACATGATTCAATGAAAAATTTAAAACTTTTGGAAAAAATTAACGTCCCCAAAAACCTCTCAAGACCGAATATTTCCACCCCTGGCAAGAATTACTACACGACATCTACGATTTACACTCAAAATCAATGACGTTATAGCATTCTAATCCATTTCGTTCGGAATTTCGATCAGTCTGTACCGAACCTCATCTGGCTGGTTTTGCGGGCTTCTTAACCTTTCATTGAGAATGTCTCAGGCATGTTCGATGGGATTGAGGTCTGGACTTCGTGTAGGCCACTCCATTGAAGTGATTTTGTGATCTTGAAGGTAGGTTCTAATTATATGAGATTGATGATATCTGGCGTTATCATGCATAAACAAAAAGTTTTCACCCATGCCCCAAATGGAACAAAATGTTCTTCCAGAATGTCTGGAAGTAAACCTGAGAATTCAGGGTTTCATTATTTGCTCAGTGCGGGAGTTTAAAGAAATTACCCCCACATCATTATTGAATCTTCACAAAACTATTGGTAGGTGAAAAGTTGCACTGAGCAAGGCAGTGCTGCCTTATATTTCGATGTATGTACACTAGAGAAAGTCTGATACAGTTGAATGGGACTCCCTAAGCCTTTGGCCTATTCTTGTAGGAGTCCAACCTAGGCCATCTAACACCATTGCTTAGGCACATTCTGCCGGTATCAAATTTCGTGATTCGAGTTGCATTATTACCGAAAAAAAAATTCAAGAAGAACAAACGTTATCAATAAGTGGTGGTTCCTTGCAAAAAAATCTATTTTTTTGATATTACTTCTCATGATAGGATCATGTGCGCCAAGAAAAAATATCGACTATTATTGGCATATCTCCGGACATTTTCGAAAGAACATGTGGTGATATCATTTGGCTAACAGAAAGGAAATTTGAAATATTGAAATTGTACGTTAATTTCGTCATGTAGAGTGTATTTCATTCTATAAAAGAGAAGAGCATTTTATTTAGTACCTGAATGTTGGGACAAAAAAACGACGTCAATTCCTGGTAGAATTCAGGCAGGCTGTAATGACTGCCTGAATTCTACCAGGAATTGACTTGGCCAATAACCTGCATTTGTAAAGCTTCTGTAAATTCTGCTGTGGGTTGTTCATTGCTCGAGTGAGGGCGTCGATAGAGCAGTCTCCATCGCGTTCGGCACCCAAACATGCTTCTGCTCTTCAGATTTCGGCTCGAACAGCGGGACGAATTTTGCATACTGATCTTGGGTTACACCCATACAAGATCATGGTTGCACAGGAATTGTCCCCGACGGATTGGGGATGGCGTGTGGATTGTTGTCCGGCAATCCTTCAACATGTGCCTCCCACTGGGATCTTATGCACGAGCGCGAAGATCATTTTCATCTTTCAGGGTGTGTGAATAAGCAAAATTTTTGCTACTGGGCACAAAAAACCCCCGAGAGCTTCACCGAAGACCCCTCCACAGTCCAAAAGTCACGGTTTCGTGTGCAGCATCGATATTAGGCCTTACTTTTTGAAGAGGGTGGCGTCACAGTTACCGTAAACTCTGGCTGGTACTGTGGCATGCTTGAGAATTTGCCCCGAAAATCGAGGAATTAGGTGAAACCTACGACCAACAGAGCTTCTGGTTCCAGCAATATGGTGTCAGCTGTAAACATTTCATGTGAACATCTTGCATGAGTATTTGCGCATGAAAGAGCAGCAAGAATAGTGCGCGTTTGTCGACAATTGAGCAAAAACGTAAAAGAGTGAAACTTTCCAATGCTAATTTTCGGCCGTTTGAAGGAAATCCAGGTTAATTTCTGCATCGTTTTATTACGATAGAACATGAACGGAGCAGCAATCCAAAGAGTGGGTGGAGCCTGGGGCAGTGCACCAAAGAAAACCAAGGTGGTTAGATTTCGGCCGGAAGGTGATGAACGCACGGCTATTATCTTCATTGATTTTCTTCAAAACGACCATAAATGAAGAATGCATCACTGTTAGACCAATTGAATGAGAAAATCAAAAGGAAGTGAAGACAAACCAGCCTCACCTTACCAAGAAGAAAATATAAATCTAATCTTATACTCAAGTCAACCATCACCCTTTCAGTCTGTGATCATCCACTCCTGGATATAGACATCTTCCAATCCGTTCAATGTCTTTCTGTTCAAGGCGGATTGCATCCAATTTGTGCCTGCTCTACTTTGTATGTCGTCACGCCATCGGTTCGTTCACTTTTTTCTAGAATAGGTGTAGATGAAGAATTGATACATATATCTAGAAAATAGAAATCTAATCTAATACTCAGATCGACTATCTCCCCTCTTTCAGCCTGTGATCATCCACTCCTGGATAAAGGCCTCTTTCAATTCGTTCAATGTCTTCCTGTTCAAGGCGGATTGCATCCAATTTGTGCCTGCTATACTTTGTATGTCGTCACGCCATCGGTTCGTTCACTTTTTTCTAGAATAGGTGTAGATGAAGAATTGATCTATATCTAGAAAATAGAAATCTAATCTAATACTAAGATCGACTATCTCTCCTCTTTCAGCCTGTGATCATCCACTCCTGGATAAAGGCTTCTTTCTATTCGTTCAATACTTTGTATGTTGTCACGCCATCGGTTCGTTCACTTTTTTCTAGAATAGGTGTAGATGAAGAATTGGTCTATATCTAGAAAATAGAAATCTAATCTAATACTCAGATCAACTATCTCCCCTCTTTCAGCCTGTGATCATCCCCTTCTGGATAAAGGCCTCTTTCAATTCGTTCAATGTCTTTCTGTTCAAGGGGGATTGCATACAATTCAGGCCTGCGATGCTTTGTATGTCATCACGCCATCTTTTCGGGGGTCCTCCCACAGTTGTTATAATTAGTCTCGGATGTCTTGGGAGCCCTCAGGATGCTGCCTTTGGAGTTGGACTATTCTTCTGAGGATTTCTGTGATGCTCATTCTTTTTCTGATGTCCTCGGTCCTTATTCTATCCCTCAGCTTAACTCCGAGCATGGATCTTTCCATAGCTCGATGAGTGTTCTAGAGTTTGTTTGTTGATTTGCTGGAGAATATCATCGTCTCAAGACGATATGTAAGAACTGGCAAAATACATGTCACAATACATTCCATTTGAGAATAATTGGAATTTCTTTCGTTGTGGGTATGTATCCCATTCTACCAATTGTAGTCCTATTCTCCTTACTATTTCAGAGATTTGATTTTCTGTACAGACCTGTATTTCGTGACTTCAGTTATTATACATATAGAAACATTGAAGTACTGCTTAGCCCTGAAAAGAAAATTGAGTTTAGCAAAAGCAGATTTGGTAATGGCTAACACGTAGTAATGCCAGCTAACTCCGGTATTGACTATGATGCCGAGTAGGTGCATGTTCGTTTCTGAGGAAATTCGATATCCTTGCACGATAAGAGTAGATTCTCCAGCAGTTACTTTTCTGGAGAACATCGTTTCTTGTTCGCGTTAAATTTGACCAAATTCAACCGGCTCCACTCTGATATATTCTCCTTATCTGAATTCAGTGACAAGCTCTCTTGGTATCTTTGTCGGTGTGACTCCTCAGCAGTTATAGGACGCTGACTAGAAAATGAGAAAACCAGGGTAAAATCGTCCGCAAACCCAAATATTCTGTCTTCGGTGGAGTGGAGCAGATCATTAATCTGTAACAGGAAAATAATTGGTGAGAGTATAGAGCCCTGGACACTCCTGCGTCAATCTGAAAATATTCACTTGTTACATAGGCGATTAGTTTATTTATCATTGCTGCTTGTCAAACCCTGGCTAAGGCGATAGCTCTTGATTCGCCATGATTTTCTGTTGTTGATGTCCAAAAAAGCGTAAAGTATACAACGAGTTCACCCATTGATCGTTGTCTACGGAAATCGTATTGTCGATCAGTGGTGATACCTTGCAACTCGAGATATTTTATGAGCTCATAGTTTATCACTCCTTCCATAACTTTCGACATAATGGGCAGCAAAGCGATTGGACGGTTATTTTGAGGTAGGCATTTCTTCCCTTTCTTTGCAATCAGTTGTACTCTCGCAACTTTCCAACACTCTGAAAACGCTTGGCTGTCATACGAAATCTGAAACAGACGATTAAAAATATGTGCTACCTCTGGAACATATTTCTTCAAAACAGTTGTTGGTATTCCATCAAGGCCCACTGATCTCTTACAGTTCAGATTTTGAAGAACACGTCTCACCGTACACACTCTGAATTTTACTTCAGACATATTCGATTGAACATGTGGGATGCTTGGTGCCTCTGCATTTGATGTATCTAAAACAGAATTTTGTGAAAACATTTTTGCAAAGAGATTCGCCTTTGCTCTAAGCGATAATGCGATAGAACCGTCATATCTAATGAAAAGTAAGAAGGATAGCATGCAAAAGTTTTTGCTGACTGCCTACGTCATAGACTGAACTGACGAGTTCCACTGATCTGATCCACGAGTGTATTCTTAACTGTGGGGTGTGGAATGTAGAGGTCCATGCCTGCAAGAATAACTTGAGTGATGGACTCAGTGGAGAAATTGATAACAGTATTTGAAAAACAGACATCATTGAAGGGAGAAGACTAACTAACTGGTGTAACTCCTCCCTAATCTAACCTTATCTTCCTAGAAGGCGTTAGAACTCTATTCCATGGTTGTCCGAAGTTACCAGCAGCAGAAACAAGATTGTCGTTGGAGTAGCTTAAAGGTGCCGAGACCTGTAAACTGAAATCATCTGGATCTATAATACTAAATCCTCTCTACTTGTTCGTCTGGTTGGCAGGAGTCCATTTTATGGGTCAGTCTGCATGTTATTATTTCTGGTAGTAGTAGTGCCTAATAGAGTAAGCTGATTGGATGATTATCTAGGTTGTTTCCGTCACATCTTTTGTACAGTAGGATGACTTCTGCGTTATTACATTTGCCTGGGATTTTGTCTTCACTGATAGATTAATTCAAAGGGAATATATCACCTTCCAGTAGATCTTTTCCTCCTATCTTGAGCATCTCAGCTGTGATTCGATTCTCCCCTGGACTTTCATAACTTTTCATTATGTTCAGCGCTATTTGCAATTCCTTGGAATCTATTTCAGGAGTCTGTACGGAACATATATTTTGAATTTTCTGCAACATATTATCAGATTCCAGACTGGGAACTATACAGATCTTCGAAAAAATTCTGGATGCCCTTGTTATGTTTTTCATTCATCGCTGTGTCATGTTTGTTTTCTAGTTTTATTTATTTAGTTTGACCATTGCATTTGGGAACTTTTAAATTTTTGACAATCTTTGACAAATTTTGTGTTCTCTTCCCTAATGTGTTTTCAAGAAAAGTCTTGTCTATTAATCTCTGTATTTTTTGATACTTTTGATCTTCTCTCTTCAATTGTCTTCTTACCTATTTGAAGTCCTCAGTGGTTTGACTCATTCTGCTGACTTTCTTCTGTTCGCTACATTTATTTTCGTTGCCACTTATGAGCTGTTTTTATTATAATTTTATTGAGTGTACTTATCTCCATGTCCATTAGTTCTTAGGTTTCTTTCAATTTTGAGCTCAGTGTGTGTTGGAATTTTTGTTTATACTTAATGAGGATTTCAGCTTTTGGTCATTTTATTTGTGAAAAAATCAAATTTCTAAGTCAACGCTGTACGTTAATGTTGCATTTTGCGGCATGTTTTTATATCGTCAAAAGCTTCTGAAACACCCCCAACACCGGTCTATAGAAGACGATGCAAAATACATCGCTTTTATGTAAATTGCAATACCTGAATTATCTCATCTTCTTTCCCATATTAATTGCACCTGAGACCGAATGAAATCAATCAATCAAATGAAAAGCCATGTGATCGGCTAGTACCTGAACTTGGCTTGAAGTTCTTTTTATAAAAGAGGACCCTTTTATTTGTTGTGTTTAGTATTTGTAGTAACCTATTCAAATTCTTTTTGTGAGGTTTGATATGATACGACCAATACTTCGTCGCTTATACCATAGGTAAGGAAATTAGAAAATCAGAAACAGATTCGGCAATAATGTCTATTTGACATCAATATTGTTCATATTTGATTCTTTTCTATGCATTCTTGGGCATCTTTGAATAAATTTCATGCAATGTCAGATAATTTAGATATAGGCCCAATTTGCCCTCATCCATATTTTGAGTAGTAACTGACCCTATCTAAGGGGTTTGGTAATATGACATTATGTTTTATGAATAGGTGATACTCCGAACTCCGAAAGATTTGATTTGAAAATTCTAAGGAACACGTCCAGACTCTTGGGTGATTTTAAGCTGCTTGGAAAATATGTAATATTTCACTACATTGAGAATTTAAAGCGAAATTATTGAATCATTCTGGCAAATGATTTCACTATAATTCAGATGAAATATATAAAATGTTATGCAGATAGATCTACACCAGGGGTGCTCAAACGGTCGATCGCGAGTGCTTTTTGAGTAGATCTCGAGAAGAAAAAATTTTCAATAAGTAGGCAACTAAACTACAAAAATTTATTACGTCATAAAATAACCCTCTGCTAGCGACAAAGGCAGCTTTATCAAAGAAACGTGCGGTACTTGTCAAAGAAAAGCCGCGTTTCTTATTCTTGCCGCTTTTCTAGAAATTTCGGGCGGCGCGTTTGACGGTAACATTCGAGACTTTCGTTTACGCTGATATCAATGTTGCGCCTGCAGCAATTGTAACTGGAAGGCTATACTACGTCGATACAAAGTTTATTATTAAATAGTACGAAATGAGTGCAGCGAAGAAATCTAAAACGTATCATTTTAATAACGATTGGGAAGGAGAATTTTTCTTTTGTATGGTGAAGGATAAGTGCATTTGTCTTATTTGTCGTGCGTCAGTTGCAATACCTAAGCGTGGTAACTTAGAGAGGCATCATAAAACGGTTCATAAAAACTATGAAAAGGATTTTTCGCTACAGAGTGAATTAAGAAAACGAAAAGTACGTGATTTGAAATCTTGTATGGAAACAGAACAAACCATGTTCACAAGAACAGCCAAACAATCAAAAGCTGCTACTATCGCGTCATTTAAAATATCTCCTCATATGTTGGCGATATACAAGAAACCATTCAAAGATGGATCGGTTGTGAAGGAAGCTTTTATTGAAGCGGGTGAGACTTTATTTGGAGATTTTGAAAATAAAACAGAAATCATGTTAGCTATTAGAGAACTTTAGTTATCTCATAGAAGATAAACTTAAACATGATATCATGAAATGTACATACTTTTCTTTACAGTTCGACGAATCCACCGATATGACAGACACTGCCTAGCTGTGTATTTTTATTCGGATGGTATTCAATGACATGTTGGCTAAGGAAGAATTTTTGACAATCATTCCTCTAAAGGGGAAGACGTTTTCTTCAATTTTGTAAAAAACTACAAGCTACCAATACATAAATTAGTGTGCATTATAACCGATGGAGTACCAGCAATGACTGGAAACAAAAACGGTTTTGTGGCATTGTGTCGAGCTAATGAAGATTTTCCTTCATTTATTTCAATGTATTGCATTATGCATCAACAAGTTTTGTGTTCAAAAGTTTCAAACACGGAGGAAATTATGGACTTGCAACGGCGGCTCTTTGAGTTGCAGTTGGAAGAAAGGGAGTCAGCTGAACACACTGATTTAGTTCTTCACACGGACGTCAGTCCGGAAAATTACTAGAAAGGTTTCAAGAGTTATTGCCCGAAATAACAGCTTTTCTAGACGAAAGAGGTGATGACACTCAGATGTTGAAAAACGAAAAATGGCTGACTGATTTGGCATGTTTGACTGACATCACAATGCACTTAAACACCATTAACTTGCAGCTACAAGGTAAAGGAGAAACTATTATTGAGATGATTAGCGAAGTAACCGCATTCAAAAGTAAATTGCAACTTATGATAGATCAACTGAAAAAAAGGATCTGAAGCATTTTCCGTCTTTGAAACCAAGGATTCCTCAGTTGAATTATGATACGTATGAGGCTGAATTATCAAATATTTTGGGACAATTTGAAATACGTTTTCATGATTGCAGTTAATTGGCAAATATAGCATCATTTATGAGTTATCCCTTTTCATGTAGAAACATTGAGGAATTAGCTAGTGAAAGAGAAAGTCAGTTTAATATGAACTCATGTTCTGTTGAAAATGAGTTAGCGCAGATTGTATCAGATATACATCTCAAAGCTATAGCATCTGATACAAATTTCTGGTGTTTTATATCTGAAGAAAAATATCCGAATCTAAGGCAAATCGCTCTTCAACTGACGGTAATGTTTGGGTCAACTTAATGATGCGAGTCTACATTTTCTGAAATGAAGATAATTAAGTCAAAATATCGCAATCGACTAACTGACGATCATATGTCATCATGCTTGCGATTAGCACGCAGTGGTTACGTACCATCTTATGAAAAATATGCTGAGGACATGTAGTGCCACGCTTCAACATCCAAAGTCACTCCTTAGTTAAGTTTAACACCATATGAAACTCTTTTGTTTTGTAACACCAATAAACTCGCAATTTAGAATAACTATGAGTTTTTTCATTGATGTTATAGATAAGAACCTAACCTAACCTAATCCAAACCTTGGCTAAAATAATGTATATCGCGCGGAAAGCTAATATCTATATATGCTAAGGTACACCGGTACCAAGGTAGGTAGGTAGGTAGGTAGGTAGTGTGTATCGTGTATGTACGACAACCCTGCATCACACATACTTGCAGCCTCTTAGAGTCGACTGTAGGTAGTCTAAAAATATTGACGTAGATCGCCAGCAGTTCAAGTTTGAGCACCTCTGATCTACACAATACAGTATTCACAATTAATAATAAAATTCCATTAAATAAAAATCAAGAAATATATGGATAGTTTTAGCAAATGAACAAAAATTCTTCAATAATAATCAGAAGCAATGCGATAAATTACGAGTTAAAACAATTGAGCAAACACGGTTTTTGCGAATTTCAGAAGATATATTATGATTTAGACGGATATGCGCTATTGATCGTCAGGATCTTTGAGGTATCGAATACCATCACAGAATTTCAGAGTTGCCATCATTATTAATTATCAATTTTCTCTAAGCAAGTTTGATAAATCTCCAAACTCTTACGAGGCCATTGGAGCGCGGATCCTATTTGCGCGTATTTCTTCGAAATTTTTCACTATAATTCTTTTATTTCGAAACCAATCTAGGATGATAGCTACTGTTACCTATTTTTTAAAGGATACTTTCCATAATATTTAAGCATTAACTCCCGAAAAATTAGAAGAAATGCTATGTGCCATTTTCTCGAACAGAAAAAATGGAAAATAGCTAAAATTCATTTACGATTAGAGCTAAAAGTTTTCGACTTGAATAATTTTGGCAGCCGTCGCATTCATTATGATTTAGTTTGAAGAAAATATCAAAAAAGTACGAACCAATATATAGTTGACTTATTGAACTATTTCATTATATTGTTGAAGGACATGTACTAAAAGTATCCACTTAACTATCTTGCGAAGATATTTATTAACAGAACATTATACCTCATTATTAAAAGTACCTAAAGACCTTGAAGTTGAAATTCACCAAAAAAACACAAAACGATGAAATTTTTGAAATTCATGGCCGTGATCTAGACTCCTGCGTTCTATTCGAATTTCTTTGGTATTAAGAGACAATCAAAAATATATAAGCATAATCTGAATCAAAATAAATATAATTGATTTGACAATTGATAAAAAATGAAGAGACAAGAACTCAGATAAATAATTGAAAATTTGCTAATTTTAAGTGAGAAGTGCTATGCTTGCAATAATTGACCCATTCATCCTTATTTCTTTATCTACATTGCTCACTGTTCAGTATTCTTACATTCCTAGTATTCTACGTTGAACCAGTTCTTGCTTCTGAGAATCGTATAGCATATTCAATGAAGTCATAAAAGCTAAAAACCAAACATAATTTCTCTGCTATCAGGCGACTGGAGCATAAATTATTGCTGACATAACAGAAAGTTTAGTTAGCTAGACAAAATATTATAAAGTTTTCTTTTATGGTTTATGGTTATGGTTCTCCAAAGGTTATTGATATAGATATTATGTATATAAAGTGTTAATGTGTTAGTATTACTTAATATTTAACACCTCACAACTGAAATGAAACCAATTTGACATTGCTTGTAGTATTTGGATAAATTTCTTAAAACGAAAATTGTGATTCATTTTATAATACTGGAATTATTTTGAACCGAAACGCATAGTACGAAGGTTAATCAATAAGTTAGTTGAACATGAAACCAGAACTGACTTTTCTGTACTGGGTGTCATTTATTTTCATTATTTTAGAACTTTATACTTGCTGAGGATATGCTGAAGGTTTTCGATGATTTTTTTGTAATAGTCTCTCCCAAGGTCCTCGAAATATGTTTTTCGTGAATAACGTCCAAATCTGTTAAAAAAATTTCATCCTCCGGGCCACATTTTCATGTTTGAAGACAAATGGAAAATTTGGTCTACCAGTGATACTACTCTCCATATGGGGTCTTTCCTTTTTTGGAGGAAATCAGTTAGGTTAATGCTCTGTCTGACCTGGGATCTATCAAATTGCCTGCCGATAGGACAACCTTGGCTTAGAAACACGTTTCGATTGTGTTCAAAGAGGGAAATTAGCTTTCTCATGTGCAAGTAGTAATGCAAAATGTTAAAAAGTCGCCCATAAAAGATTTACACAGTATTCGCTATCTCTAAAAAATTCACTCGGAGATCGTTTAACACAATATGGTGGATTTTTGAGATAATTTCTGGAGTTGTAACCTTAATGGGGCGTCCTGGGCAGGGAGCATCTTCCGTGCCTGTTCTTCCACAACGAATCTCAGTAAATCACTTATGAATCATCTCAAGTGATGGAGAATAATCACCATAGTTATCAAGAGATGTTTTCGTTTCCGTGTTAGTTTTATTGCGTAAAAAGTAATGTGTTATTAGCACGCGATATTCAGTTCTATGTGTTTTGATGTTTCCATATCAGCTGTTCTTGTTATCCATGTTTCTTCTCACATTAAAGGGAAATTTTACAATTGCACGGTAGTCATTTGAAACGGCCTGACAGAGTCTCACAAAAATTCAGTAATGTGGAGAGTGTAAAACAAGTAGATTCCAATGATTCATTATATTTCATATATTGCCATGGAAGTTCAAGAAAGCTGAATAGGGTTATTCTTCCAAACGAGTAGATAGTGACTTGAGATGATTTTCTCTAACGGAATTATTCAAGATTTGTTGACATTATTGAAAATGAAGCTTATTCCTAGAGGATTCCGCAAATACAATATATCTGGTTGACTAGAGGAACTTAATATTCTATATGACCATTATCAACAAAATCCTTCCAAATAAAAGACAAATGGTTTTCTTACTTCGTTGAATTCTAAGATTAACAATAAATGGAATGAGTTAATGTTTCAAAAACTTCTTCTTTTATTCATCTTAAATCAATAATATTTGAGCTTGTGAGTACTTCAAACGCTATTTATTCAATGAAAATGATATCAAGTGTACTGAACGATTTTTTCATAAACAGCAATTCTGAGGTGACCTTATCTAATCCGTTCATATTGAAAGAGCTGAACCATGTTTGGAAATCAATAAGAAAACGCAAAGCTGCAGAGTTTAATGGAATATTTGCAGAATTCCTCGAACATACGGGAAAAAGCTTTACGTTGAGTATTGTGTTTTTATAATATTCTTATCGCTTCTGGTAATATTCCTGTAGATTTTAGAAAAACCAAGGCTATGACAAATCTTAAAGCAGGTAGAAATTTTGGAAATCCGAATAGCCACCGTCCCATAAGTCTAAGTTCTGTTTGTTTCAAAATGTGAGAGAGACTTCTTTATCAAAGAGTAGAACCGATTATTGTCTACGCTTTATCGCATTCGTAGTGTGGTTTAAGAAAACACTTTAGTTTTCAGATCAAGTTCTGAGTCTGGTGAGGTTCATGCAGTCGAGATTTCAAAGTGATTGAAATCAGAAGTTGTATTCCTAGATCTCTCTGCAGCATATGAAACAGTGCGAGAAGAGAGTCTTATAAAAAAACATCATAATGTTGATCAGTGTAGTACAACTTTTAAGCTGATCGGGATAGATTGTCTTATAGAAGGCTTTGTGTTTTCAATGGAGAAAAAGTAGTAGTTTATGAAATTTTAACCATGGTTTCCCACAGGAATCTGTTCTTGAACCTTTATTAGTCATTTTATTTGAATTATAATCCTACAACTTGTTCCAATAAGTTCATTTATGCTGATGATATTTCTCTAACTTTTCGTCACTGTAACTTCGATACTATAGAAGAAGTTTCGATTGCCGATCTGGAAAATTTTGAAAAAATTCTTGGGGGTAAGTCGTTTTTGCTCTAATTCTTCGAAAACTGAGGTATCTTGTTTTCATCTGAATAATCGACGAAATGGTAGACAATTGAGGGGAATTCCTAATGATTTTCCACTGAATCATAATTTCTATCCCAAATATCATCTTAGACTTTTCATTAATCTTCAAATCACATATCAATAACTCAGTCAAAAGCTGAAAACAAGGAACAATATTCTACAAAACTAGTCCATTTGGCGTACTGACGTTTACACCCTTCGGACTGCACTTGCCTTTGGTAGAGCTGAGTACTATTGTTCTGTTTGGCTAAATAAAATCGATTATCAATTGTAATATGTTATGAGAATTATAAGCGGTACTGTAATGGTTGGGTATATGGTTTATATAAACAACACAAAACACTGGTTTCTGTGATTAATATTTATTAACAAAATAATATAATACTCATTTATAAGTTGCTTATTTAGAATCGTTGGTAACTGAATTCTTATTTGCTTTGTTGAGAGCTGAATGATGAATGCTGAATGAATGAATCTGAATTGAATGTAACTGTGACCTATATACATATATATATATATATATATATATATATATATATATATATATATATATATATATATATATATATATATATATATATATATATATATATATATATATATATATATATATATATATATATATATATATATATATATATATATATATATATATATATATATATATATATATATATATATATATATATATATATATATATATATATATATATATATATATATATATATATATATATATATATATATATATATATATATATATATATATATATATATATATATATATATATATATATATATATATATATATATATATATATATATATATATATATATATATATATATATATATATATATATATATATATATATATATATATATATATATATATATATATATATATATATATATATATATATATATATATATATATATATATATATATATATATATATATATATATATATATATATATATATATATATATATATATATATATATATATATATATATATATATATATATATATATATATATATATATATATATATATATATATATATATATATATATATATATATATATATATATATATATAGGTTTCACCCCAACGAGTTGCCTATATATCTGTTCATGCAATCAAACTGATTTCATGAAAAATATAAATCCACCACCCGGTAATTAATACCATTGCTATGCAATGATTATAATCAAAACATATACTGAATAATTATATATTAGGATAACGTTAAATGTTATGAGAATATATCAATCTACCAGAATATATACATACTATAGCATCATCAGACAATGATATCAATGTACCAACGAGTGGTGTCAAGTAACACTGAATGTTACTCATTAATAGTTTCCTTTGTGTGAAGTGGTGAACGATCGAATAGAATACTGCTCTGAATATAAATATGACAAAATTGTCAGTTAATTATATTACATTTATATAAACAAATAAATAAAATATGAAATGAGATTCTGAGCAGTATAAACTAAAGAGAAAACCTATGACTCTACCTCATTATTTTTTCGGAAAGAAACCTACGAAGAATATTACAAGATTTGATGACTGTTATCTGTTGTAACTGTTCAAACAAATTTTTCTTCAGACCCAAAATCTCAATACTTTTGTGAAGATTTCTAGGAATAACACCTGATGTGGAAATAATAATCGGTAGAATAAATATTTTTTCATTTTCCACATTTTTTAATCTCGTCGCCAAGCATCATATATTTGGAAATTTTTGTCATTGTATTTATTTTGTATATTATGTGTGTCGGGTATAGCAATATCAATTATATATGTTATTTGATTCTGTTTATCATTAAGAATGATATCTGGTCTATTGTGTCTTACAGCTCTGTTGCAAAGAACTGTTTTATCAAAATAAAGTTTATATTTGTCATTTTCACAAATAATCTCAGGTTCATATTTGTAAAATTTTTTTCTTTTGGGAATAAGGTCATGTTTAATTCCTAGATTAAAATGAATAATATTAGCGACGGCATTGTCTTTCTAAATAATATATATATATATATATATATATATATATATATATATATATATATATATATATATATATATATATATATATATATATAAAACACCTACTGAATTGACGTGGACAAAGTATCTTATGAAATACATATGGTTCTCTCAAATTTTGGGATCACTGGCGCCACATAGTCTTGGCAACCGCTGACAAAGTATTTTATGAAATACATATGGTTCTCGCAAACTTTGGGGCCACAGGCGCCACATAATTCATGGTTGACAAAGATTCTAATGTATTCCCTAATTTTTGAAAGTTCTGGTTTTCCTCTGATTTTTATGTTTGCCTTATTCCAAGAAGTGGATGATAAAATATTCTGAAGGCTCCACTTCACATGTTGTGCCATGTAACATAATAACCCGGACAAATTCAATGAAAGAAAGATTCCTTTTCATTACATAGTAGATAGTTAGTCCAAGTCCGAAGTGATAATGTAAATTTGTTCTTTGCTTAATTCCTATAGCAAATCACAGGCGTAACATGGAGTGCTGGGTAGATACATTACAGTACCTCTAGCTTGAACCAAATTCTCTGGCTACATATCCTCTTCAATATAATTTGTCAACAAATCCACAGACACTCAGATCTGAAAAGATAGTTACGATCACTGTTTTTCGAAACTTTTTCCAATTGTCCATGAATTTCAGAGTCTCCTATTTTGAGATTTGAAATCTCTAAAACAGATTTGATCGGTTGGTTTTCTATGCACTCCTTCCGACTTTCCAAGTGGAATTCCGTTGAAATTGCAAATTGAGGAACCTATAAGTCATTTAGTCTTAGATTGTCCAATATCTCAACATATATCCATGGAAACAGATTCTTTTCTTATTTTGGTTGAAACATTAAAATCAATTTATTATTATGACACGATATTTCTCTGCGATTTTTTTTTCATTTTTCAGATCCTCCAATAGAAGTTCTGGTTGAAATGAAGAATGAAATGTAAAATCTATTACAGTAGACCCTCGCTAATCCAGATAGGAACAAACAGCACTCGACAGGAAATAAAATAAGCTTTAAAATTCTTTCTTCTTGAAAAAGTCTGAAATATGCTTCTGTTTATAATTTTCCAACTTCATTTCAGAAGCACGGTTTCTAAGTTGACAGAGAAACTTAACTTTATGGCTATCAATGTCGTTATCTTCAGAGCATTTCAATGCTGAGTCATAAAGATTCCAATACCTCGAAATTCCCAGTTTTTTCGGAGGCAAGAACTTCAACACTGTCATCATCTCACTCGTCATCCTCACGTCATCATCAGTGAGATGATAATAATGATAATTCTTTCAATTAGGGATGCTTCGATACCCTTCCAGCAACTAGCCAAAAGAAAACTGTATGCTTTTGTGTTATCGATTTTAATGAAAGCACAAGGTCTTTACTATCTCATGGAAGACAGTTAATCGAAAGTGATTTGCGGTTACTAATCTTCACACTTTGTTTAACGTTCTGATCCATTAGTTGTATACATGCCATGGGATTAGGCGCCATTAAAATTGCAAAAATTTTGTCTTCGAGTTCGTCTGTTGATGGATAGCAAGGATAAATATCCAACAGTGACATTGCATAAGGAGGTAGATTAACGGATAAAAGGTGGCGACGGACCTCGGGAACAAATTCTTTATCAAACTATTCAAGGAATAAATCTTTGGTAAGCCAAGCATTTTCTGCGCATTGTGATTGGGAGACATGATAATTTAAATGCCTGTAGGTTTTTTGATTTTTCGATAACAAGCAATTGAAGTTTATGGACTCCAGACGCAATTGAACAAAGGATAAATGTGACTCTCGTCTTCATCATTTTCTTTCCGGACGCCGACTGCTTATTACCAGATGAAACTATGGCTGTCAAAACTTTTGACAGATTTAATTATTTTAGTTATAAACTCTATTTTTGAGGAGCATTTAAACAAAATTGTAGCTCGTAGATCTTTTGCACTACAGACACAATTTTTGCTTGGGAGGATAGGAGAAGGATCAAGGAATTTTTTAAGCAGTCTACACATGTCAAATGTTTATTGCGTTGATTTGTATGATTTTTTCAATTTGGCCTTTTTCAAACAGCAATAACTCAATTTTTTTAAATGACACGGGGCAATTTTTATATCGCCATCAGAAGAAGCGTCAAATTTCAGATGGAATTGTATCAGCATGTACTATACCCATCCCTTATAGTTCCGAAATAATTTGGGAATATATTGAATTTTGATGATTTTGCAAGAACTAACAGAGAATGCTTTGAAATATTTGAATCAAGTAGCTGAACTGGCTACGCTCACCTGACAGGTGCCTAAAATTAATGTACTTGTCACTTCGTTCATTCGAATTTGATATTTCAACAAGAATTGTTGGTAATTTGAAGTGAAAATTTTTGAAAAACACCAGATTGATAATAAAATGGCTGATTATTCAAACGAGAATATGTTTGATCTCTTTTTAATTCATGGCGAATGTCAGAGTGTTGGATAGAACAGGCAGGCAATTCAATAATCAATTTCCAAATTTGGCGCCTATGAGTAAAACAAAATTTCGAGGGGTTAGAAGCAATTTTCTGCAATTTGGAGGAACAAAATACATAGAAACTAGAAGAAAACCAATTCTCGAGGACGACGACAATCAAATTAATACGCTAGCGTATTTTTGTGCCAATCCACATGCGTCCATTAAGTCAGCATCAATGGATATCTGATTGAGTTATACTTCCATTCAAAGGATCCTTAAGAAACATAACATGCACCCGTATTCTTTCATCAGACTAGAAAAATTGAAACCAACTTACCTTCCCAAGCGGCTAAAATTCTGTGAAAATTTATTAATTCGGCTTCAAGAAGATGAGACAATTCTGCAAAAAATTACATGGTCTGATAAAGCCAAGTTCAATGAAAGTGAAATAACCAACAGGAGAAATCGACATTTTTGGGCCACAGAAAATCCACATTTGTTATTGATTTCCAAAATGAATTCAGCGTGAACGTTTTTGCAATTTTAATGAATGATTTGTTGGCTTATCACATTTATGAGGAAAATCTTGATGGACAAAGATACTTGGAAATTTTGAGAGGAACATTAGCAAATTTTTTAGATGGATTACCCCTTAACATTCTGAGGGATTGCTATTACCAAATGGATGGTGTACCAGCACATAAAACACGAGCTGTAGATCGGCAGCTAACCGAATTGTTCGAGGATAGATGGTGGGGTAATCAAGGACCAAATTTATGGCCTCCGTATTCTCCGGACCTGACGTCCCTTGATTTTTATTTATGGGGCAAAATCAAGAGTGAAGTGTATCTTATTCCTGTAAGAAGTAAAGAAGAGTTGCTAGAGCGCATTCATAATGCTTTTCGTAATATTGATCCTGAGGAAACTAGGAGGGCAACTCATCGCGTTCGTATACGCGCTGTCAAGTGTATCGAGCAAAATGGGGCCCATATTGAACATTTATTCAGATCGTAAATTAGTTTTCTACTATGATGTTTGCTATCATTTATTCGTATTAATGTAATTATCTTCGATGATTGGTTTTCGCTTAGTTCCTACAATTTTTATTCATCCGAATTGTAGAAAATTGCTTCTAATGTTTCGAAATTTTATTTTACTCATAGACGGTAAATTTGGAAATTGGTTATTGAGTTGCCTGCAATTTCTACCCACTACTTTTTGACTTTCTAAAATTAATTAAAAAAAGATTAAATATATTTTCGTTTGAATAACCAGTGGTTTTATTCCAAATGTGTTGTATTTTTTGGATATTTTCAATCTGAAATAACGACAATTCTTGTTGAAATATCAAATTCTATGTATTTTGCTCCTCCAAATTGCAGAAAATTGCTTCTAACCCTTCGAAATTTTGTTTTACTCATAGGCGCCAAACTTGAAAATTGGTTATTGCCTGCAAGTTCTATCCACCACTCTTTGACATTCGCCATGAATTAAAAAGAGATCAAACATATTCTCGTTTGAATAATCAGCCATTTTATTATCAATCTGGTGTTTTTCAAAAATTTTCACTTCAAATTACCAACAATTCTTGTTGAAATATCAAATTCGAATGAACAAAGTGACAAGTACATTAATTTTAGGCACCTGTCTGGTGAGCGTAGCCAATTCAGCTACTCGATTCAAATATTTCAAAGCATTCTCTGTTAGTTCTTTGAAAATCATGAAAATTCAATATATTTCCAAATTATTTCGGAACTATAACAGTTGGGTATAGTAAATGCTTATACAATTCCATCTGAAATTTGACGCTTCATCTGATGGCGAAATTAAAATTGGCACGTGCAATTTGAACAAATTAAGTTATTGCTGTTTGAAAAAGGCCAACTTGAAAAAAACATACAAAACAACGCAATAAATATTTGACATGTGTAGATTGCTTAAAAAATTCCTTGATCCTTCTCCTATCCACCCAAGCAA
This sequence comes from Cryptolaemus montrouzieri, assembly GCA_013387265.2. NCBI lineage: Eukaryota > Metazoa > Arthropoda > Insecta > Coleoptera > Coccinellidae > Cryptolaemus > Cryptolaemus montrouzieri. The sequence continues at coordinate 72,917,451 of JABFTP020000144.1, read as the reverse complement.
AAACTGTGTCTGTAGTGCAAAAGATCTACGAGCTACACTTTTTTTAAATGTTCCTCAGAAATAGAGTTTATAACAAAAATAATAATAAATCTGTCAAGTTTTGACAGATAAGTGCCAACAACTTGGGTATTTTATGCCTTGCTCAAATGTCGGTTCTAGATGTATAATAAAAAAGTAGATTGCCATTTGAAATAACAAAGTGATGACCAACTTCCGGTATAACCGGAAATGGTATCACTTCGAAAATATTTCACTTCAATTGGAAATAGCTAGTTATGGCCGCGTATAAAATTTCAGCTTGATATTGTAATTGGAACTTAAAAAGTTTTTAACGGACGGTCCCGGTGGATATCCCTGTATATATGAATATATTATTATATTATATCAGGAGTATGCAATCGTCTTTTCTGCAAAAACCATGTAAACGAAGGATCTTCCGACTTCTACAGTATTTTCCGTACACCTAGACCACGTTCTGTTTGGCTAACAAACTTCAACGTTTTGTCTTTGCTCTTCTTCATATCACATATAGTGGATCTACTTATACCAAACTTCCGGACAATGGCAGCACCTTTGTCTAACATTTCTGTAATACGCAATTTTTCTGACAATGTAGAATGTATACGCGCCAGAGCCATTTTTTCAGCGAACACGGGTTAAGTTAACTAACACTTCAAGGTGATGAAAAACTATCAAGTAATTATAAACAAATAATTGAGACGTTGCAACCTGCAGTCTAACCCCCGAGAACGTCTCACCAAGCGATCCTATCCCTGTCCGGATTACATCGTTCACCGAAGTACTGAAGCTCTACTGTATTCTGTTTCTACTTTATGTTCATACAGATTAGCTGTTACTGATGTATCGGCTACAGGCGATTCTGGGTTTTTCCTTATGTTCTTTGTCCCTGTTCTTTTGACTCATATACGAAATTACTCGTTCTTTCTTTCTTCTTCATTTTCCGGACTACGTGTTTTGTATAATTATCTATTTTACATACTGCTCTTTCTGACTCATCAAAATTTGCTATTGAGGAATATAGTCTTTTTCAAGATGGTGTTCTCACTTGTTTCATTGAAATGAATAAATTGCTATTTAAAAAATGTCGATTACGTCATATGATGTCATCAAAAGAGTAAATATATTTTTTCAGGAAATGGAATCAAAATGGACCTGTCCGAGCGTTCTCCATTAAACTTCAAGAAATTGAGTCCATACTTCTTTTCACACTTTGTATATTTATGTTTATAGAAGTTTCTATCATCATTGTAGTTAATAATGTTTTATGTCAGCTCGTGAGAGATAACAATATAAAAAATTGTTTTGAAACGAACTCTATTGAAATGATTGCAAATATATCGCTTCCAAGACAAACTGAATATCCTCTCAACTTTTGAAATATGATACGAAAGAAAATAGTACTTGTAGAGCGTTGGTTTCTGATCAGAAGAGAAACGATTCAAGCAGTTTTCTTAGCCTCAAGTATCTTCGTGAGAACAACGACGTGCCCCTTGTAGTTATTTTTTTTGCTGTCAATCACTTCATTATGCCTGAAGAATAGTGCAGTGTTTAGGATAACGGTATTTTCCGCTAGATGCAATCTCTAATCAAACAACAAACTAGCGCGAGCCTGCATGTGTAATTAGGGACAAAGTCTTTTAATTTGAACATAAGATAACGTGCACTGTGGAACAACAGAAAAAAAGTTTCTCTACTCGATTAACATTATCATTTACCAACCATACAATCTATGTCGAATTACTGAATTGTTTCCTTGAAGTGAGTTGATTTAAAACGAATTGACTACTATGTTTTATGTTCTCGTGCTACTTTCTGTAAGTATATAGTGTTACAGGAAACATGCGTTTGAATATGGTTATACGAATAATTGTAAGAGCTATCTTGAAGGAGACATCTATTGTTCAATATTACGGTTATGATCTAAATCGACAACATTGCCAATAGGAATTAACTAGAAGGAACTGAAAAAAAAACAAACAGGAAAAGATTTTCATAATAAAAAAGCCATCAAGTGCGAGTAGGACACACCTACCTTAGAAGCATTGAGGTACAGTAAGAGCTTCTTATTCGCGCCTCCTACATTCGCGTTTTCACTATTCCCGGATGAAAAAATGCGACCCAATTCCTATGTTTGCAGACAAAGATTTCTTTATTCGCGGATCTAATCGGTACATCGCTGCATACAAATGTATTGATAAATAGGATTCGGTATCCTCTGGAACGCGTTAAATAAATGGACTAATAAAAAAGTAAAATAAACTTTATTACTACTATGCATAAGTATGTTTTTAAATGATATCGCCGCTGCATTAGTTCTGCTTTTCCTTTGACATAAGTCGCCTTCGCCGTGGTCGGTGTTTAGTTTCTATTAGAAAAAAATGTGATACCGCTTAGAGTGAAAATAGAAATGCTTGATCGTTTGCATCCATATTACTCTCAATAGATGTTAACGAATCAACTTTACGATCGATAAGAACTCCGAAGATAAAATAAGGTCGCCTGTACCTTTAAGTTCACATTCAGCGAAAATTGTCCGTGTTCAAGCAATAGAAAGTGGCGTAGTCATTAAAGATCCAAGACCGTATCCAAAAAAGAGTGGCCCTGAGTGTTCCGGGAGAAGGCAACGTCTTTACACACATTTTAAAGAACCTGGTGGTAGTTGTGGTAGTGGAGAATTTCAAGCATCGGAGGGTTGGTTCAATAAATTTAAGGTGCGACAATCATGGCATAGCAATAAAATTTTTGGTGAAGCTGCATTTGCAGATGCGGCTGCAGATATCCAGAAGAGCTTGCAGAACTAGTAGCTGATGGAGGATACAAACGTGAGCAACTTTTTAATGCAGACGAAACTGCACTGTTTTGGTAGAAAATACCAAACAAAACATTCATTTCCAAAGGCGAAAGATCTGCCCATGAATTTAAGGCAGCAAATGATAGAGTTACACTGCTCATATGTTAAAATTCATCTGGAGATTGTGGCATTAAACCACTGATGTTTTACATATAATGTGCTTAAAAAATTGAAACGAGAACGACCTGCCTGTACTTTGGCGTGCTAATGAGAGAGCGTGGGTTAGAAGCGCTATTTTTGTTACTGGTTCCAGAACTGTTTTGTTTCAGAAGTTGAAACTTATTGAAAAAAAAAGAACTTAGACTTTAAAGCTGTTCGCGAACTTGAAACTATGCATCCAAATACAGGGTGTTACATAATAGTATGTCACAACTTGAGGGGGTAAATCTACGTGCAATTTTAAGAAATAAAGTTCATATAAACATAGGTCCGCAAAAGCTTCATTACGGAGCTACAGGGTGTCTGCTTCATTTCCACAGCATTATAGGCCCATCAATCTCCTGTCAACGATCGGCAAGACTGTAGAGGGGATCATCCTGCGACGGCTCAAGGAACATGTGGAGACCCACGCAATCATCCCAGATGAGCAATTTGGCTTTAGAGGAAGCCACTCCACACAACAGCAACTTCTCCGAGTGGTTGAATTCATCAGTGATGGTTTCAATAGAAACCAGTTAACCGGTATGACATTATTCGACAGCGCAAAGGCATTCGATAGGACTTGGCATGGAGGTCTGCTCTTCAAGATGTTGAAGACAAACTTCTCACCTGCCCTGGTGCACTTGGTCCAGTCATAC